>BLSH010481317.1:273670-300159 GCA_018402905.1 Glandirana rugosa
GTGAAGGAAGGGACCGAATGCAAACCATGCCAGCTTATAACACCGCGCGTGACTGACCTTCAACCGTATGAGCCACCACCCAAACTGGTCTCGGGTACATTTCCACGTAACCCTCCACAGAACGAAACACCAACCTTACCGTCCCACTACCAGTCCGTACCACTCGAACTTCACCTGTACGCCGTCACAACCCCTTTAACGTATAAAGTATAAGGAGTAATTCCAACCGAAGTGTTTAGTATAGGATAGGACCAATGGAACGTACTGAGTTGAATAACCGTAAACTTGACGGAATATACCAGTTCGATCGGGGAAGAGGAGTCCTTACGTTTCCAGTATAACAACGAATGTCCCACAACCGACCCCCCGCCCGAAAAGGGAATATGTTCAAGATATATTGGTGTCGTTTTTGGATATACTCAGTCAGAGTGGTTCTTGTCGGTACTCCGTACACATACCAGGACCAGTGGATACGGTACTTTCCCTGGGTACCGCCCTTTGTTCGTGGAAATCAATTCATAAGAACTATAAGGCAGTTCAAATGCCAATAAGTTGAGTCATGCAAGGTAACCAGGATAGGATATGATTTGTGAAGCCAACCTTAATGAGGAATATGAAATATGCAATTTCCCCAACACTGCCGCATGTCCACTTCAAGCTCACCATGCCTGACCATCACCCTGCCATTCCAACCACAAAGCAAGACACCTCCCAATGCACCTTTACATGGGCTCTGGTCAAACCCACCACCGAGTATGCCAACTTCCAGTCAGTGCGCGCCACAATATTCGACCGTACCAAACGTAAGCCAGGGAAGGAAGTGCGTAACTGTGAAATATCAAACTCAATAATCCTGAATACTACAATACTACTCTCATTTATGACATCCCTGGATAAGTACCCTCCATGAACTTGTAAAATGTCGGGAGCACGATACAGCCGCTCCAACCAGTACACCTCGAGCATCACATTCTAACACCTGGATATGTTTATTTGTGAACCATTCAATTGTAGATTTTGCTTTATGTTTTGGATCATTGTCTTGGAAGACAAATCTCCGTCCCAGTCTCAGGTCTTTTGCAGACTCCATCAGGTTTCCTTCCAGAATGGTCCTGTATTTGGCTCCATCCATCTTCCCATCAATTTTAACCATCTTCCCTGTCCCTGCTGAAGAAAAGCAGGCCCAAACCATGATGCTGCCACCACCATGTTTGACAGTGGGGATGGTGTGTTCAGGGTGATGAGCTGTGTTGCTTTTACGCCCAACATAATGTTTTGCATTGTTGCCAAAAAGTTTGATTTTGGTTTCATCTGACCAGAGCACCTTCTTCCACATGTTTGGTGTGTCTCCCAGGTGGCTTGTGGCAAACTTTAAACGACACTTTTTATGGATATCTTTAAGAAATGGCTTTCTTCTTGCCACTCTTCCATAAAGGCCAGATTTGTGCAGTATACGACTGATTGTTGTCCTATGGAGAGAGTCTCCCACCTCAGCTGTAGATCTCTGCAGTTCATCCAGAGTGATCATGGGCCTCTTGGCTGCATCTCTGATCAGTCTTCTCCTTGTATGAGCTGAAAGTTTAGAGGGACGGCCAGGTCTTGGTAGATTTGCAGTGGTCTGATACTCCTTCCATTTCAATATTATCGCTTGCACAGTGCTCCTTGGGATGTTTAAAGCCTGGAAAATCTTTTTGTATCCAAATCCGGCTTTAGACTTCTTCACAACAGTATCTCGGACCTGCCTGGTGTGTTCCTTGTTCTTCATGATGCTCTCTGCACTTTAAACGGACCTCTGAGACTATCACAGTGCAGGTGCATTTATACGGAGACTTGATTACACACAGGTGGATTCTATTTATCATCATTAGTCATTGAGGTCAACATTGGATCATTCAGAGATCCTCACTGAACTTCTGGAGAGAGTTTGCTGCACTGAAAGTAAAGGGGCTGAATAATTTTGCATGCCCAATTTTTCAGTTTTTTATTTGTTAAAAAGTTTGAAATATCCAATAAATTTCGTTCCACTTCATGATTGTGTCCCACTTGTTGATTCTTCACAAAAAATTACAGTTTTATATCTTTATGTTTGAAGCCTGAAATGTGGCAAAAGGTCGCAAAGTTCAAAGGGGGCCGAATACTTTCGCAAGGCACTGTACACAGACCAGTACCTCACAAAAGGTGAGGACGAACCTACAAACAATAATGCCCAGACTCCATAAAACCAATACGGCAGACAATCCCTGCCCCCAAAAACCCCATTTAGCTGCTCAGTCCAAATTGATAGCGGGACAAGGCCGAACCAGTTAAATGATGTGAAATTAGACCACTACCTCCACACCACAGAGACAGGAAACAGGACATATATAAAACTAGACATAACCTACAAACCAGGAATGGGGAACAACTACACTCTCGCCCCCATGGGGAGCTGATCAGTCTCAGATTGCCTAATCCAGGTGACCACCAACAAGTCCAAACACCGAATGTCCGGGAACTGAAAACCATCCGTGCCCCATCCGAGACACTGGCTAATTACCCAATCCGCCAAGCACCAATGAAAGCCCAGAAAAACGCCCTGACCAATACCACTTCATAACCTGAAAAAACATAGGGAAGCAAACACCTGTAACAAAAAACCCAACAACTCAGGAGACACCGGCCATCAACCATCAGGCCGTAGAAGTTCTCGCCTAATAGTCCAGGAGAGCTCCCTGGCCCAAATCCTTCAGCATGATCTGACCCAGGAACTTGAACAAGAAAGCCAAGCCCGCAAATGTGCGAATGAGAGCCGACACTCCATTCTCCACAATGCGACCAAACATCCCCCATCTGAATTTACACCACCAGCCGCACTAACTAAACCGTACCATGCATACCAAATCCGAGAGTAAGTCGACAACGTGTACTTGCTCACCGAATGCCAAAAATGAATGTCAATGAAAAGAAATCCCCCGCAGCCCAGCTGGACAAGGGATATCTATGTACTATGCTCCCGATGCAGACATACTATAACATTCGGCCCACCTGAAACAATAGAGAGCATCTGCCGAAGAATTTCTGCAACCAGGAACGTCAAAAGCATACAACAAAGCAGTCAAGGGAAAACAGGCCAACACCAAACATCCCAGTAAACGTATCACTATCAGAGAAGAAGCTGACACCTGTTGTTAGTCAATACACCCCCCATATTGTACTCGTCCTTTGAAAAATTACCGAACAATGGGAAACTGCTCCAGCAAGACACAGTCCAGCACCACAGCTATCCTGAAATATATCCCATAACCAGCCAAACCGGCCACATACATAAAAGCTCCAAGTCAAAAACTACATGAAGACTCTTACATTCACCCCGACCAAGCTCCTGCGAAAGCCCAATATGGTGAGCAGGCGCCCAACAAACCCCAGTTGTAGCCACCGAAGCCCGCGACAGAACACCCTACCCAAGGGCAAAATTCAAAAGACAAAGGCAAGTTTTTTCCCCAAAAAGGAATTGTAGTTGACACAGAGATGGAGTATCCTATGCCTAGCAGCCCTTACCGACTTTCAGATACCCCAGTTTTACCTCTGTCAAACGCATTCCACGGCCTGAGTATCAAGCACAAAGCCGAGAAACTATGCGTCGTGGGAAAGGACCCACTGTGTGATAGGGAGCCAAAGGGACCCTAAAACACTCCGTTACTTGTAGGACTGTGTCCAATAGTGTAGCGCCAAAGCACAACATTCATCCAAGTAGTGGATGAACGAAGGGATGCCCAACACTACTACAAAAAAGGGGCCGAAAAGTATACAATAACAAACAGTAAACAGAACTCCGCAGGCAACAATAAACAACCTAACCAGCAGACGCAAACAACAAGGGTGCACCAGTAACAAAGAAAGGCAGATTCAACATCCGTTTTTGCCCAACAGGGCCTCCAGCCATAATGTTGAACTCACTGCACCGTAATATCGAACAAAGTATAGGGAACAGAGCATGCTACTACAAAAAAGAAAATCAAAGTCTCCCTAAATGAACTGTAAAATCGAACGCCCCATTGTGCAAACAACCAATTAACAACCCTGCCAGCAGCTACCCAGCAAATAAAAATGAGGGTGCAACAGTGACAAACAAAAAGGCAGATTCAATGTCTCTGTTCCGCTTGCCTTTTGGGGTATCTATGTGGAAAACGGAGGCCTACATACCACCTGCACCGGTGTCCTACTGTATTCCTGTAGACTCGCCTAAACATTCCTTACTGTACATTTGCTAAAGCATCAAAAAGAGGAATAGGAGCCCTCATGCTAGAAGCGTCAGGACAAGCCGAATATCCAGGTGCCAGCGTCGAACTGACCCGATTTCCAGCCCACGCTGAAGTCATCAGCGTCTTTCAAAGACCGATGTCTTTACAGTCTCCATGCAAGGACAGCTGCACTGTCTTGCTCTGCAGGAACTGCTACTGTTACGGCAACCATAAATCCAGTAAGCCTCACTGATGGTGTCCCCATAGCAGAATAATGCCAAACCGTGTGCCAGGGCCTTCTCCCCAATAACACTGGCTAAAATTGTGAAGGAGTATGCCCAATTAGTAAAATTACATGGGATCAGCCAATACCTACTAGTTTCTCTTCCTCCTTCCTTCATTTGACTGGCTACACCCGATCCAAATTGAACTTTTTCAACAGGTGCAAGGAGAAAATCCCCACATACTCACCTCTCCATATTTGGCTGTGAGGTCCGGCTTCATGTGCGCACCCCACAAGCCCTTGAAGCATACCTTACACTTGGCAGAATCCGCCGCACTTAACCTGTCCACTTCCTTGACGCCTTCCACCCCTTCACACCAGTTATTGCACTGCCCTTAACTACGAGGCAGCTAGCGGCAACTTAGCACCCCTGGATGGGGGCACCACCTAGTCGACCTCCAAATTAGGGGTTTCTCGTGCAGCCAACATGCCTATGGTGGATGAAGCATCGACGTACATTCCCACTGACCTCGATCCCAGATTTGCTAGTGTCCCATGTCGCCGCAGGGGCCTCCACATCTGGAGAGGCCTCAGCCACACATCCCGTAAACCCACTGACACAGCCCGCAAATCTGACCCTCTTGCTGCCACACCGCCAGCCGGATCTGCTCCCACGCTGCCCAGACCCGCTACAGCACCTGCTGAGGATGCCCCTCAAACCCCTCCCCAGCAAGCTGCCTAATCCCCGGCTGCATAAAATACATGAGACATAATTACCAGGCTGCACAGGATGCCAGCCATCAGTCCAGGATCCACTGTTACGCCCTCTACACCAGGTTCCTCAGCTGCAGAGTCCGTCCTCAGCTCTTAGCCACCTGGAACAGCTCCTCTCCCTGCTGTGCAGGGGGGCTGGTGGCCTGTCCATCACTGACATCAGTGCCAGCGCCATCTTGTTTTAGCCCGTAGCCGCTGGAGACACTGACATGCTGGGCTCTGCTGCTCTGAGATAGGAGCCAGGAAGCCGCCTCCTCCTGCCTGATGTATGCCACTCCCGCAGCCGCATAGCAGTGAATATCTGCAGCAAACAAGAGCCCCAGCCCCCACAGGTAACAGGCTGGTCCCCGCAGCTCATACTCTCCTTCGCAGGGCCCCCAGCAATGCAGCCAAGATGCTGCAGAGGGCTGCTCTCAGGTCCTGGAAAGCGGAGAATGTGGGGGAGGGTAACAGGAGGCACTTAGCCATGGGATCACCCCCCCCCATGGATTTTGCCGACGGCGGAGATTCCTCCCAGGCCGCCCCACCGCAGTGACTGATCAGGGTTATGGAGAGGGGCCCCAGTGGAGATACCTAGTCAGCGGCGAAAACGGGGAGCCATAGCAGGACCCCAGTGCTCCAGAAGACATGGTCTCTGAGCACATGTAAAGGCAGGTGGGAGAGAAACTGCACCCCTCTGCTGTGCTCCCTCAAGCAGCTCTCTAACCTGATGCTGCAGCCACTCACTGCCATCACCAGCCGAGGCAGCCTGCAGCTGGGACAATAAAATATCCAATTCCATAGGTGCTGTTCTTTCTGTGCCCAGTTGCAGTTGTCTCAAGCATGCGTTCTTCTGACTGAAGACCTGAGACCCTCCCACAGATCTTTCCTTTCAGCAGCCCCACTTGTTACCACCCACTCCACCATTTATATAAGTGCTATTTTAATAATGCTAAACTGCCCAGAAACACCTTCCCCATACCAAACCCCTTTTAACCCTGTCATGCTGGCCCTGTGTTCATTCTTTTTTTCTTTTCTGACTGCAGGCCTTTCTTTACTATTAAGATCAACAGCACAACCATTGGTCCCTCCACACATGCCAGGGTGCTGGGTGTAATCCTTGACTCTAACCTCTCCTTCAGCACCCACATCCAATCGCTGGCTAAATCTTGCTGCCTTAACCTCCACAACATCTCCAGAATTCGACCCTTCCTGACTAACGACACCACAAAACAACTTATTCACTCCTTGGTTATTTTCCACCTTAACTACTGCAACTCTCTCCTCACCGGCCTCCCCCTACACAGGCTGCCCCCCCTTCAGTCTATTATGAATGCTTTTGCTAGACTCATACACCTCACTAACTGATCCGTGACTACTGCCCCTCTCTACTAATCCCTTCACTGGACTCCTTTACCCCACTGTATAAAATTCAAAATACTAACCAGAACATGCAAGGCCATCCACAACATCGCCCCCAGCTACATCACCAACCTCATCTGCAGATATCCCCCAAATCGTCCCCTCCACTCCTCCCAGGACCTCCTGCTCTCTAGCTCCCTTATTACATCCTCCCATGCTCGCCTTCTTCAGGACTTCTCCAGAGCCTCTCCTATCCTCTGGAACTCCCTGCCCCGGTAGGTCCAATCAGCCCCTACCCTGTCACCTTTGGGAGATCCCTGAACATTCATTTATTCAGGGAAGCCTATCCCTCACCCACCTAAGAACTGTACCTGAGCCACCACCATCAACCCATCCCCCGCAGCTATTACCTTTTTGTACCACCACCCCCCTTCCTTTAGAATGTAAGCTCTATGAACAGGGCCCTCCTGTCCCTTCTGTATTGCACTGTATTGTGATTGTACTGTCCCCCCTCTACATTGTAAAGTGCTGTGCAAACTGGTGGCGCTAGATAAATTGTGTATAATAATAATAATGCACAAATATTGTCCAAAGGCATTAAAGCTGTCTCTCGGAGAGCCCCTACATTGGGCCAAACACTGTCCCCTAGTTTATACACTAGTCAATGTCGTTCTCCACACTGGCTGCAATTTAAAGGCTCCTTTCGATGTGGGAGCAGTACATGTCCATGCTGTCCACATATAAAGAAAGGTGAATTAATCCACTCTATGACCACCAACAAGGATTTATTAATTGCAACACACTGTTTTTGGTGTATATAATTACATGTGATTTATGTTTGATCCAACATGTTGAACGCACGACCTGTAGACTAAAGCCTCGTACACACTATCATACGACCGCACGTCCATCTTTTGTCCAAATCAGCTGTCGGTGGTTTTGTCTAGCGTACTGATGGTAGTCAAGTAATCGTCCAACAAAGTCAAACGTAGTGACATGTTATGAGCGTATAAAAGGTCCAAAGGTGGGTGAATGGTCTTATGGACCTTTGGTAAGTGAAATGAAAGTGTGGGCATAATGGGAAACTCAGGTATCAGCTTCTGCCTCCTTAGAGGTGAAAGCTCCTATAACTGTGCCCTTCTGTACCAAACCTTTCAGTAATCCCTTGTGATGTCTGGTGAGATGCCTAGTGAGAGTAGTGTATGTTTTTGTGTCCCCTAATTGTCTTAATGCTTCGGCCCGATATTGTTCAGAATCCATTATCACCACCGCTCCGCCTCCTGCCCGTGTTGTGCATTTATACTTCAGAGTAATTCCTTTGGTTCTGGGGTAGACGGTAGACACTACACTATGGATACATTTTATAATTGCAACACCAGTTTTATAGTCTATGTCATTACTTGTACCCAATGTCCTGCATAGTATGTAGGCAGGACGATTAGGAGACTTCGTGATAGATTCAGAGAACACCTGTCAGACATCAGAACTTTGAACTAACGTTGCATGACACTTTAACAACAGACATCAAGGCAATACTACCTCGATGACAGTCCAGGTCATTGAGAAAGTTTCCCTAGGACCCCGTGGAGGAGACCTTTTTCATCTCCTCTGCAGGAGAGAAGTATATTGGATCCATAAATTACGGAGTAGGATCCCAGCGGGTATGAATTTTGAGTGGGACGTGCCACATTATTATGACAGTTGATTTTCTTTATCCGTCTCATTACCATCACATAACATCAAATTCAATATCTCATAGGGATATCTATGGAGGCTTTGATGTATTGTTCCTATTGATGATTTGATGTATTGTCTTATTGAGAATTCCTGCATCCTCACCCTTCCTCTATTTGTGGTGATCAGATATGTTTAAATATATTTTTTATATTTTCCTTTTACTTTTATTTTTGCCGCTTGCCGGTTACATTCTATTCTAAAATAATTTTTCTCAAACGTATCAGCTAAATATTGTGCATTCTGTGATCTGATGAAATGTGATGGTTTTGTGAAATTTGTTTAATTGAAGTGACTACAAAAAGTCGGCTGTAGCTTTTTGGCATCAGTGAACATATAAGGGCTGGATCTGGGGTTTCAGTGGGTTTGGTCCACGGACTTACCACAGAATCTGCTATAGATGTGAATCTTTTTGTTATGATACATGGACAATTCAATGTACATCGAGAAACCTCTATTCATGCATGATTATAATTTATAATTTGTGGTACATTAACATTTACCAGCCACCCCCCTTTTTTCACATGTTGATCCCGGTTTACATTGACACTCATCATGTTGCCAACTCGTTTGGAATGTTCAAAGAGTGTTTATGGATATTTGGAAAAATTTGTGCAAAGTTTGACAACTATAAAATATCTTAGGGCATGTAGAAATAATCACCATCAATAATTATCGAAGTGTACGCCCTTTCGGTCTACATTGTTACCTTTACGTTTTTTTGTTTTTTACAGTCCATCTTTCAACTGGATGGTTGTTTATTACCATTAAAAAATCATTTTGTTCAGGTATATACTTCTGTGAAGTGAAAAACTAGGTTCCATCCCGTGTTATGGTCTTTCTGTCCTTTAGAATGTGGGCGGAGGTGGTTAAATATAACAAATTAATAATATATCAAAATAATATAATAATGCCTCACTATTCCCATTTTCATTGAGAGTAGGGGGTAGAGCAGGACCCTATGTGGGGCAGACCAGTGGTCTTTTAACCATTTCACCATTTTGTCACCACATTTGTCACTTGCTGTCGTCTTATCATGGGGACACACTCTTCCTGTTCCCTTATGTACTTATGTCTTATGTTGCTTTGATTATATGTGTTGTCTTACCATTTTTAATATGTACAAATAAACTTTGATTGTTTTTATAATTTGTTCTCCTCTTGATGAGTTGGTTTTCCCAATTTAAAGTCCCATTTAGGGGTTTCTTGCTCTGTTTTCCAAACACGAGGGATGGGGTCATCCCTCAACTTTCATTAGGGATACTTTGATAATCTGCCCAAGGAATTCCCCTCTTTTATATGTGTTTTTAAATATCTCACATGGGAGGTTTTAACTCTTCTCTGCTGTTAAACATCACAGTAATTTCTTTTTGACCCTAAGGGGTGTCTATCAGCAAAGGACATTTGTACTAGGCATTGATTGGATGATGACTGATCACTTACACCTGTATCTGTCTATAAACGTTTTAGTAGTTTGTCTTTCAGTCTGGGTTATGACTAAGCGGATATGTAGTCCATGAAACGCGTCAACCTTTATGCCTTGTGGAATTGTCATTTTGTCTGCCTTATGATTGGATTGTAACTTTATACCGACAATAAACTTCACATCAACTCATTGCAACTAAGTGCGGTCACACCCTTTGTTTGTTCATGTTTCCTGGATGACAGACTAGACCTGCACCTGCTTGTTTGAATTTTCCTATCCACATCTAGAGCAGTTCCACCCCTCCTCCTTGAAGATTTGCTCCTCTAAGAGGCTTCTGATCGTAACAAATACATTCAAAGTTGGTAAGGGGCCTCGTCATTAGTGCTTTTTTTTTTTGCTGTTAACTGTAAAATTGTGTATTTGAAAATATAGCCAAGGATTGAGTGTTCCTTTAATGAGGTTTTGTTGTATGGTATTGTAAGATTGGATTTCGTTCCTGTGAAAGCAGTGATTTGCAAGGAAGGGGCAGTCTTTTGTACTCTGAAAGAGCCTGTTGTTACCTAAGCCAGGGGGCAAGTCAGGGTTATTAGCAAGTGATGTGAGGGGGCTTGGATTAGTGGATAATTTGTATTTTGTTGCGATTTTGTGGAATACATTAAGTGTTGTATTAATCAAGTGGTGTTTTTTTATTCATAAAGGGTGACTGGACGGGGGTCTGACCAGAGCAGGTATTGCGTAGGTAATGATGTCCATAATCTTTCCTGATCCACCCAGTCTTTATTCAGGTTATGGCAATGCCAATCTATGATTCTGGTCAGATGAGTCACCTGATAATATTTCTTAAAGTCCGGTAACCCAAATCCTCCCTTTGATTTTGGAAATTGTAAAAACTTCAGCTGCATGCGAGGTCTTTTATTAGCCCACAAGAAATTTCTTTGTGTCATCATTAGTCATCTAAAAAGGATTCTGGGAGCTCAATAGGTAAGGTGTGAAGTAAGTAAAACAGTTTGGGCAACACCGTCATTTTCAGGATTGCTGCTCTCCCGAACCATGAAAAATATTTATTGTTCCAGATCTTTAAGTCTGTTTCGATCCTTTTAAGCAGTGGTAAGAAACGTTGTTCGTAGAGAGAGTCTATCTTAGGAGTTAGGTGTATTCCCAGATACTTTAAAGACTTCTTTTGCTATTTATAGGGGCAGTTGCTTATTGTCATTTTTTCTAATTTATCAAAGAATGTTATTCCCATCGCTTCTGACTTTTTATTGTTTATTTTAAAGTTTCATAGGAACTTGAATGATTGGAAGACTTTATTCAGGTTTGGTATAGAGATGTGAGGTTGATAATGTAGTAGAGAAGATCATCAGCATACGCGGCTAATTTGTATACTCTTTTTTTCAGTTTGGATGCCATGTATTGCTGGGTGGAGGTTTATTGTTCTTATTAAGGGTTCAAGTGCCAATATAAACAATAAAGGTGATAGAGGACACCCTTGCCTAGTGCCATTTCTAATTTCTATAGGTTCCGAGAAGGTATCTTTGACTTTGACTCTGGCAGTTGGGCTAATGTACAGAGATTTCAACCATGACATGTTTTTTCCCAGGCCTATGTGCTGGCCAGTAGCAAACATGTAGTCCCATGCAATCCGATCAAAGACCTTCTCTGCGTCTGTTGACAGCAGGAGGCCCTTGATTCCATCAAGTCGCAGTTCATAAATTAGGTCTAAACTTTTAACTGCATTGTCTTTTGCCTCTCGGCCTGGCATGAAACCAACTTGCTCAGGGCCTATCAGGTGTACAAGGAACGGTCTGATTCTGTTGGCTATAACTTTCGCTAAAATCTTTAAATCCAAGTTCAGAAGGGAAATGGGTCTGTAATTAGTTCAATCATTTATGTCTTTATCAGGTTTAGGGATGACTGTAATATGTGCTAAAATAAAATCTTTGGCTGCTTTATGATCTTTTGTGATTGAATTTAAGGCATTTGTCAGTGGGTCGGACAGAATAGGTTTGAATAATTTAGATTTAGAATTTTATGTAAAAAAAAGAAGTTTATTTGATTTTTAAATTTAATACCAGAAAACCTCTCAGCCTCAACCACAAGTGGGACATTTTATGAGTAATTCTTGGAGCTACTTAAATGTACATATCAATGTCAGAGTTGACTGATCAATCTATTTGTTTATTACTAAGGGGGGTGGTTGGTCCCGTATCGATGTGGCATTTAGGAAGTTGGGCTTTTTCATTATGAATGTTTTTTTTTCCATTTAGATGCATATTTGGAAGGGGAATGAGACACCTTCTTATACAGGCTATATCCAGATTTATTTTGAATTCTTTGGACATGTCTGCATTTTATTGTTAAAAATCATTAATTTGGTTTTCAGAAGTCTAGTCATTGGTAGATAATATTATAGTATCAAGTAGTAAGTAAATTCCTCATTTGTATAGACAATAATTTACTTGAGATTAAATAATATAACATTGGTTCTGTGTACTGAGAGTTTTTCAAATTAACAGTATATTGTAGTCATAGGAGTAATGCAGAGTATAATGCCTATTGTAGCCTATGGAAAAGAGCATTAAGTATTAAATATTACATACACAATATAGGGATTTAGTATGTGTGGGTGGCATCCAGACTTATTATCTATTCACTTTTACACTTATTCATTTATAAATCCATGTGTAAGAATTTATATAGATGTGACCTTCCAAGACTCAACAGGTTACTACTCTCTCTCTTGTACAGAGAGATAAAATGGTTTTTGATGTTGGTATATACTAGTATGTTTTACAATAGAATAATCTACTATAACATATGATGATTTTAGTAATAAAGTTTAGTAACGTTAATGATAATGGATTTGTTGTAGATATTTCACAAAGAAAATAGTATTATGTTTTCGTTGATTAACATCTAAAAAAACACACATGATTTGGTTTCACCTAATAGAAGTTACCATCCAATCAACATGCAGTTGTGGATTAATTGATGTTAAATTGATGATTGTCTTTTTATCTACCTGTATGTATATATACCTGCATATGTGTTTATGCCTCTGACCTATGACTAAACACTCGACTTTGGTGTAAAATGCGTCAGCTGTCCCTTGTAGTTCATCTATGTGCTGTATGTATATGGAACCATGTATAAAAATATTGCACAGGGGTGCAGCCATCCAGTCCGATTTTTGTGTTTCTACTTACCTGCTTGTGGGATAGAGGTTTGGAGCAGCAGGGTGAGGGACACAGTCCTTGAGCGATGCAAATATTCTTCCAGACCCTCATAGTGGGGCACATGATCCATTACCGGTCCATATTCCCATCGTACATGTTCCTGGAGCAAGCTCTAAAAGTATCGGGTGCTGCAGCAACAACCAGCTGGTTACTGGTACCAATACGACCCGAAAGGAGACCTGCGTAGCTCCGAAATGTTGCACCACACTGTGATGTGATCACTCTCTGAATAAAAAACATCTGAACGAAACTAAGGATCCTTGGTGTGCTGGGGGGGGGGGGGCTGTCAAGACCTGTGTTATTGCTTGGGTCACCTGTGGTGGCACTGTTGCTTTTAGCACCAGCAGGTGTCTCCCAGCAGATGGACATACAGATAATCAGGCTGCACCTGATATGGACTGCTGGGCAGGGTCATCTTATCCAGCAGGCACACCTGGGCACTGCCTAGGGGCCCCAGGTGCACATGGGGCCCCATCAGGGTGGTCCCAGACCTAGGGGGATGCTGCTGGCACTGGAGCGCAAACAGGCATGTACTGTCTCATTGGGCCGGTTCCAGTGACTTTTTTACACTGTCACTGGCTGCTGCAGCTTCTGGCTATGAAGACATGGCCGCGAGCAGGGACGATTCTGGGCAGGTGCAGTGCAGGCAATGTGCCCACCCAGGACCACCAGGGAGCCGACCAGGGACCACCAGGGAGCCGATCTGGACCACCAGGGAGACCACCCTAGACCACCAGGTAAGGGGCATAGTGTCCAATATGAATGGCACTCAGTACCACCTTCAGATGCCACCCTAGACCACCAGGGAATGGGCCCCTTTCAGTACATATGCCCACCAGTGCCCCTATCAGTGTGTGCCAGTGCCCCTATCAGTGCATACCAGTGCCACATATCAGTGCCCACCAGTGCCACCTACTAGTACCCACCTATCAGTGCCCATCAGTGCCACCTATCAGTGCCACCTATCAGTGCCCAGTGCTGTCTATGAGTGCCCATCAGTGCCGCTTATCAGTGTCCGTCAGTGCTACATATCAGTGCCCATCAGTGTTGAACATCAGTGCCCGTCAGTGCCGCCTAACAGTGCTCATCATTGCTGCATATAAGTGCCTCATCATCAGTGCCACCTCATCAGTGCCAATCAGTACTGCCACATCAGTGCCCGTCAGTGTAGCCTCATCAGTGCCCATCAGTGATGGAGAAAATTTACGTATTTACAAAGTTTTGTGACAGAAATAAAGAATTTTTTTTTCTATCAAAATTTACTGTCTTTTTTTGTTTATAGCGCAAAAACCACAGAGGGGATCAAATACCACCAAAAGAAAGCTCTATTTGTGGGAACAAAATGCTAAAAAAAATTGTTTGGGTACAGCGTCGCACGACCGCGCAATTGTCATTCAAAGCGCAACAGCACTGAAAGCTGAAAATTGGTCTGGTAGGAAAGTGTTCTAAGTGCATAGTATTGAAGTGGTTAAGCACTTCTCTACAATTTCCAAACTCATTATATACTGCTGGAGTGAAAAATGTAACATGTTATGTTATGTTATGTTATGGAGGTATGAACATGCACTACAGACCAGTGTTAATTTTGACATCAAATTTCAATTTAGTTTTAGTCTTAGTATTTTGATTAAAATGGCATTTTAGTTTTAGTCCCATTTTAGTTTTCTGACTAAAATGCCATTTTAGTTTTAGTGGTATTTTAGTCATCTCAATTGTTTTAGTTTTAGTCATATTTTAGTAGACTAAAATGGTATTAAGTAAGTCGACTAAAATGTTTTAGTCGACGAAATTAACACTGCTGCTCACCCCTTGGAGCAACCGCTGTCAGAAGAGGGCTCTGTTTCCTGATCATTCCCCCTCCCTCCTTCAGTCTCTTCTCTCCCCCCTCTCACGCTTCCTCATGCTGCTGTACTCGGGAGCGGGGAGCAGTGCCCTTTCTTTCCTATTGGGTAGGAAAAAAATAAAAAAAGGAGGATCATGGGACATGTAGTCCCAAGGACTGACAAGCCCATTACTAAGAGGGAAACTGCAGCTCCCAGCATGTCCAGCTGAAGGGGAGGGAGAGAGGGCCAGTCTATGGGTGGTAAGTGACATGTTGTACCTGGCGGTAGGTGACGGTGGTAAGTGACATGTTGCATCTGGCCGCAGGTGATGTTGGTAAGTGACATGTTGCTCCCGGTGGTAGGTGATGGGGGTAAGTGACATGTTGCACCTGGCGTAGGTGACGGGGCTAAGTGACATGTTGCACCTGATGGTAGGTAACGGGGGTAAGTGACATGTTGCACCTGGCAGTAGGTGATGGGGGTAAGTGACATGTTGCACCTGGTGGTAGGTGACGGGGGTAAGTGACATGTTGCATCTGGCGGTAGGTGATGAGGAAAGTGACATGTTGCATCTGGCTGTAGGTGACGGGGGTAAGTGACATGTTGCATCGAGCCACAGGTGATGGTGGTATGTGACATGTTTTACCTGACTGGAGGGGACGGTGGTAAGTGACATGTTGCACCTGGCGGTAGGTGACGGGGTAAGTGACATGTTGCATCTGGCGGTAGGTGACAGTGGAAAGTGACATGTTGCATCTGGCAGTAGGTAATGGTGGTAAGTGGCATGTGGCACCTGTCGGTAGATGACGGGGGTAAGTGATATGTTGCACCTGGTGGTAGGTGACGGGGGTGACATGTTGCACCTGGTGGTAGGTAACGGGAGTAAGTGACATGTTACATGTGGCCGTAGGTGACGGTGGTAAGTGACATGTTGCACCTGTCGGTAGGTGATGGTGGTAAGTGACATGTTGCACCTGGCGGTAGGTAATGGAGGTAAGTGACATGTTGCAACTGGTGGTAGGTGACTGTGGTAAGTGATATGTTGCATCTGGTGGCAGGTAACGGGGGTAAGTGACATGTTGTACCTGGCCGCAGGTGACGGGGATAAGTGACATGTTGCACCTGGCCGCAGGTGACGGGGGTAAGTGACATGTTGCACCTGGCAGTAGGTGACGGGGTAAGTGACATGTTACACCTGACGGTAGGTGACCTGGGTAAGTGACATGTTGCACATGGCGGTAGGTGAGGAGGGTAAGTGACATGTTGCACCTGGTGGTAGGTGACGGGGGTAAGTGACATGTTGCATCGAGCCGCAGATGATGGTGGTATGTGACATGTTTTACCTGGCAGTATGTAACAGGGGTAAGTGACATGTTGCACCTGGTGGTAGGTAACTGGGGTAAGTGACATGTTGCACCTGGCGGTAGATGACAGGGGTAAGTGTCATGTTGCACCTGGCAGTAGGTGACGGGGGTAAGTGACATGTTGCACCTGGCGGTAGGTGACGGGGGTAAGTGACATCTTGCATCGAGCCGCAGATGATGGTGGTATGTCATATCTTTCATCTGGCGGTAGGTGACGGGGGAACTGGTGGTAGGTGATGGTGGTAAGTGACATGTTGCACCTGGCGGTAGGTGATGGTGGTAAGTGACATGTTGCACCTGGCGGTAGGTGATGGGGTAAGTGACATGTTTCACCAGGCGGTAGGTGACGGTGGTAAGCAACATGTTACGCCTGGAGGTAGGTGACAGGGGTAAGTGACATGTTGCGCCTGGTGGTAGATGACGGGGGTAAGTGACATGTTGCACCTGGCGGTAGGTGACGGGGATAAGTGACATGTTGCACCTGGTGGTAGGTGAGGGGGGTACGTGACATGTTGCACCTGGCGGTAGGTGAGGGGGTAAGTGACATGTTGCATCGAGACGCAGATGATGGTGGTATGTCACGTTTTACCTGGCGGTAGGTGACGGGGTAAGTGACATGTTGCACCTGGTGGTAGGTGACAGGGGTAAGTGACATGTTGCACCTGACGGTAGGCGACGGTGGTAAGTGACATGTTGCACCTGGCGGTAGGTGATGGGGTAAGTGACATGTTTCACCTGGCGGTAGGTGACAGTGGAAAGCAACATGTTGTGCCTGGCGGTAGGTGACGGGGGTAAGTGACATGTTGCGCCTAGCGGTAGATGACGGGGGTAAGTGACATGTTGCAAATGGCCGCAAGTGACGTTGGTAAGTGACATGCTGCATCCTGCGGTAGGTGACAGGGGTAAGTGACATGTTGCATCTGGCGGTAGGTGACGGAGGTAAGTGACACGTTGCATCTGGCTGCAGGTGACGGTGGTAAGTTACATGTTGCTCCTGGCGGTAGATGACAGGGGTAAGTGACATGTTGCAACTGGCCGCAAGTGACGTTGGTAAGTGACATGTTGTGCCTGGCGGTAGGTGACGGGGGTAAGTGACATGTTTCACCTGGCGGTAGGTGACGGTGGTAAGCAACATGTTGTACATGGCGGTAGGTGACGGGGGTAAGTGACATGTTGCGCCTGGCGGTAGGTGACGGGGGTAAGTGACATGTTGCATCGAGCCACAGATGATGGTGGTATGTGACATGTTGCATCTGGCGGTAGGTGACAGGGGTAAGTGACATGTTGCATCTGGCTGCAGGTGACGGTGGTAAATGACATGTTGCATCTGGCGATAGGCGACGGAGATTAGTGACATGTTGTGCCTGGCGGTAGGTGACGGGGAAAATGACATGTTGCACCTGGCGGTAGGTGATGGGGTAAGTGATATGTTGCACCTGGTGGTAGGTGACAGTGGTTTAAGTGACATGTTGCACCTGGTGGTAGGTAACGGGGGGTAAGTGACATGTTACATCTGTCCACAGGTGATGGTGGTAAGTGATATGTAGTAGGTAACAAGGGTAAGTGACATGTTGCACCTGGTCGCAGGTGACGGTGATAAGTGACAAGTTGCACCTGGAGGTAGGTGACGGGGGTAAGTGACATGTTGCAACTGGCCGCAAGTGACGTTGGTAAGTGACATGTTGTGCCTGGCGGTAGGTGACGGGGGTAAGTGACATGTTTCACCTGGCGGTAGGTGACGGTGGTAAGCAACATGTTGTACATGGCGGTAGGTGACGGGGGTAAGTGACATGTTGCGCCTGGCGGTAGGTGACGGGGGTAAGTGACATGTTGCATCGAGCCACAGATGATGGTGGTATGTGACATGTTGCATCTGGCGGTAGGTGACAGGGGTAAGTGACATGTTGCATCTGGCTGAAGGTGACGGTGGTAAATGACATGTTGCATCTGGCGATAGGCGACGGAGATTAGTGACATGTTGTGCCTGGCGGTAGGTGACGGGGAAAATGACATGTTGCACCTGGCGGTAGGTGATGGGGTAAGTGATATGTTGCACCTGGTGGTAGGTGACAGTGGTTTAAGTGACATGTTGCACCTGGTGGTAGGTAACGGGGGGTAAGTGACATGTTACATCTGTCCACAGGTGATGGTGGTAAGTGATATGTAGTAGGTAACAAGGGTAAGTGACATGTTGCACCTGGTCGCAGGTGACGGTGATAAGTGACAAGTTGCACCTGGAGGTAGGTGACGGGGTAAGTGACATGTTGCACCTGACGGTAGGTGACCTGGGTAAGTGACATGTTGCACATGGCGGTAGGTGAGGAGGGTAAGTGACATGTTGCACCTGGTGGTAGGTGACGGGGGTAAGTGACATGTTGCATCGAGCCGCAGATGATGGTGGTATGTGACATGTTTTACCTGGCAGTATGTAACAGGGGTAAGTGACATGTTGCACCTGGTGGTAGGTAACTGGGGTAAGTGACATGTTGCACCTGGCGGTAGATGACAGGGGTAAGTGTCATGTTGCACCTGGCAGTAGGTGACGGGGGTAAGTGACATGTTGCATCGAGCCGCAGATGATGGTGGTTTGTCATATGTTTCATCTGGCGGTAGGTGACGGGGAAAGTGACATGTTGCACCTGGTGGTAGGTGACGGGGGTAAGTGACGTTGCACCTGGCGGTAGGTAATGGGAGTAAGTGACATGTTGCACCTGACATTAGGTGACAGTGGTAAGTGATATGTTGCACCTGGCCGCAGGTGACACTGGTAAGTAACATGTTGCACCTGGCAGTAGGTGACGGGGGTAAGTGACATGTTGCACCTGGCGGTAGGTGACTTGGGTAAGTGACATGTTGCACCTTGCGGTAGGTAATGGTGGTAAATGACAGGTTGCACCTGGAGCTAGGTGACGGGGGTAAGTGACATGTTGCATCGAGCCACAGGTGATGGTGGTATGTGACATGTTTTACCTGACCGGAGGGGACGGTGGTAAGTGACATGTTGCACCTGGCGGTAGGTGACAGGGTAAGTTACATGTTGCATCTGGCGGTAGGTGACAGTGGAAAGTGACATGTTGCATCTGGCAGTAGGTGATGGTGGTAAGTGGCATGTGGCACCTGTCCGTAGATGACGGGGGTAAGTGATATGTTGCACCTGGTAGTAGGTGAAGGGGTAAGTGACATGTTGCACCTGGTGGTAGGTAATGGGGGTAAGTGACATGTTACATGTGGCCGTAGGTGACGGTGGTAAGTGGCATGTGGCACCTGTCGGTAGATGACGGGGGTAAGTGATATGTTGCACCTGGTAGTAGGTGAAGGGGAAAGTGACATGTTGCACCTGGTGGTAGGTGACGGGGGTAAGTGACGTTGTACCTGGCGGTAGGTAATGGGAGTAAGTGACATGGAACACCTGGTGGTAGGTGACAGTGGTAAGTGACATGTTGCACCTGGTGGTAGGTGACAGAGGTAAGTGACATGTTGCACTTGGCGGTAGGTGACAGTGGTAAGTGACATGTTGCACCTGGCGGTAGGTGACGGTGGTAAGCAACATATTACACTTGGCGGTAGGTGACGGTGGTAAGTGACATGTTGCACCTGGTGGTAGGTGATGGTGGTTAGTGACATGTTGCACCTGGCGGTAGGTGATGGTGGTAAGTGACATATTGCACCTGGCGGTAGGTGATGGGGTAAGTGACATGTTTCACCAGGCGGTAGGTGACGGTGGTAAGCAACATGTTACGCCTGGAGGTAGGTGACAGGGGTAAGTGACATGTTGCGCCTGGTGGTAGATGACGGGGGTAAGTGACATGTTGCATCTGGCGGTACATGATGTGGGTAAGTGACATGTTGCATCTGGCTGCAGGTGACGGTGGTAAGTGACATGTTGCACCTGGTGATAGGTGACGGGGTTAGTGACATGTTGCACCTGGCAGTAGGTGACAGGGGTAAGTGACATGTTGCATCTGGCGGTAGGTAATGGGGTAAGTGACATGTTGCACCTGGCGATAGGTGACGGGGGTTAGTGACATGTTGCACCTGGCGGTAGGTGATGGTGGTAAGTGACATGTTGCACCTGGCGGTAGGTAATGGAGGTAAGTGACATGTTGCAACTGGCGGTAGGTGACAGTGGTAAGTGACATGTTGCACCTGGCGGTAGGTGACGGGATAAGTCACATGCTCCACCTGGTGGTAGGTAACGGGGGTAAGTGACATGTTGCACCTGGCCACAGGTGATGGTGGTAAGTGAAATGTTGCACCTGGCGGTAGGTGATGGTGGTAAGAGACATGTTGCAACTGGCCGAAAGTGAGGTTGGTATGTGACATGTTGCACCAGGAAGTAGGTGAGGGGGGTAAGTGACATGTTGCATCTAGCCGCAGGTGATGGTGGTAAGTGACATGTTTCACCTGGCGATAGGTGATGGGGTAAGTGACATGTTACACCTGGCAGTAGGTGACGGGGTAAGTGACATGTTACACCTGGCAGTAGGTGACGGTGGTAAGTGACAGGTTGCACCTGGCAGTAGGTGATGGTGGTAAGTGACATGTTGCACCTGGCGGTAGGTAATGGAGGTAAGTGACATGTTGCAACTGGCGGTAGGTAACAGTGGTAAGTGACATGTTGCACCTGGCGGTAGGTGACTGTGGTAAGTGATATGTTGCACCTGGTGGCAGGTAACAGGGGTAAGTGACATGTTGTACCTGGCCGCAGGTGACGGGGGTAAGTGACATGTTGCACCTGGCAGTAGGTGACGGGAGTAAGTGACATGTTGCACCTGACGGTAGATGACCTGGGTAAGTGACATGTTGCACATGGTGGTAGGTGAGGGGGGTAAGTGACATGTTGCACCTGGCGGTAGGTGACGGGGGTGAGTGACATGTTGCATCAAGCCGCAGATGATTGTGGTATGTGACATGTTTTACCTGGCAGTATGTAACAGGGGTAAGTGGCATGTTGCACCTGGCGGTAGGTAACTGGGGTAAGTGACATGTTGCACCTGGCAGTAGGTGACGGGGGTAAGTGACATGTTGCACCTGGCAGTAGGTGAAGGGGGTAAGTGACATGTTGCATCGAGCCGCAGATGATAGTGGTATGTCATATGTTTCATCTGGCGGTAGGTGACGGGGAAAGTGACATGTTGCACCTGGTGGTAGGTGACAGGGGTAAGTGACGTTGTACCTGGCGGTAGGTAATGGGGGTAAGTGACATGGAACACCTGGCGGTAGGTGATGGTGGTAAGTGACATGTTGCACCTGGTGGTAGGTGACAGAGGTAAGTGACATGTTGCACTTGGCGGTAGGTGACAGTGGTAAGTGACATGTTGCACCTGTCGGTAGGTGACGGTGGTAAGCAACATATTACACTTGGCGGTAGGTGACGGTGGTAAGTGACATGTTGCACCTGGTGGTAGGTGATGGTGGTAAGTGACATGTTGCACCTGGCGGTAGGTGATGGTGGTAAGTGACATATTGCACCTGGCGGTAGGTGATGGGGTAAGTGACATGTTTCACCAGGCGGTAGGTGACGGTGGTAAGCAACATGTTACGCCTGGAGGTAGGTGACAGGGGTAAGTGACATGTTGCGCCTGGTGGTAGATGACGGGGGTAAGTGACATGTTGCATCTGGCGGTACGTGATGTGGGTAAGTGACATGTTGCATCTGGCTGCAGGTGACGGTGGTAAGTGACATGTTGCACCTGGCGATAGGTGACGGGGTTAGTGACATGTTGCACCTGGCAGTAGGTGACAGGGGTAAGTGACATGTTGCATCTGGCGGTAGGTAATGGGGGTAAGTGACATGTTGCACCTGGCGATAGGTGACGGGGGTTAGTGACATGTTGCACCTGGCGGTAGGTGATGGTGGTAAGTGACATGTTGAACCTGGCGGTAGGTAATGGAGGTAAGTGACATGTTGCAACTGGCGGTAGGTGACAGTGGTAAGTGACATGTTGCACCTGGCAGTAGGTGACGGGAGTAAGTGACATGTTGCACCTGACGGTAGATGACCTGGGTAAGTGACATGTTGCACATGGTGGTAGGTGAGGGGGGTAAGTGACATGTTGCACCTGGTGGTAGGTGACGGGGGTAAGTGACATGTTGCATCGAGCCGCAGATGATTGTGGTATGTGACATGTTTTACCTGGCAGTATGTAACAGGGGTAAGTGGCATGTTGCACCTGGCGGTAGGTAACTGGGGTAAGTGACATGTTGCACCTGGCAGTAGGTGACGGGGGTAAGTGACATGTTGCACCTGGCGGTAGGTGACGGGGGTAAGTGACATGTTGCATCGAGCCGCAGATGATAGTGGTATGTCATATGTTTCATCTGGCGGTAGGTGACGGGGAAAGTGACATGTTGCACCTGGTGGTAGGTGACGGGGGTAAGTGACGTTGTACCTGGCGGTAGGTAATGGGGGTAAGTGACATGGAACACCTGGCGGTAGGTGATGGTGGTAAGTGACATGTTGCACCTGGTGGTAGGTGACAGAGGTAAGTGACATGTTGCACTTGGCGGTAGGTGACAGTGGTAAGTGACATGTTGCACCTGGCGGTAGGTGACGGTGGTAAGTAACATATTACACTTGGCTGTAGGTGACGGTGGTAAGTGACATGTTACACCTGGTGGTAGGTGATGGTGGTAAGTGACATGTTGCACCTGGAGGTAGGTGATGGTGGTATGTGACATGTTGCACCTGGTGGTAGGTGATGGGGTAAGTGACATGTTTCACCAGGCGGTAGGTGACCGTGGTAAGCAACATGTTACGCCTTGAGGTAGGTGACAGGGGTAAGTGACATGTTGCGCCTGGTGGTAGATGACGGGGGTAAGTGACATGTTGCATCTGGCTGCAGGTGACGGTGGTAAGTGACACGTTGCACCTGGCGATAGGTGACGGGGGTTAGTGACATGTTGTGCCTGGCGGTAGGTGAGGGGGTAAGTGACATGTTGCACCTGGCAGTAGGTGACAGGGGTAAGTGACATGTTGCATCTGGCAGTAGGTAATGGGGGTAAGTGACATGTTGCACCTGGCGATAGGTGACGGGGGTTAGTGACATGTTGCACCTGGCGGTAGGTGATGGTGGTAAGTGACATGTTGCACCTGGCGGTAGGTAATGGAGGTAAGTGACATGTTGCAACTGGCGGTAGGTGACAGTGGTAGGTGACATGTTGCACCTGGCGGTAGGTGACGGGATAAGTCACATGCTCCACCTGGTGGTAGGTAACGGGGGTAAGTGACATGTTGCACCTGGCCACAGGTGATGGTAGTAAGTGAAATGTTGCACCTGGTGGTAGGTGACGGTGGTAAGTGACATGTTGCAACTGGCCGCAAGTGACGTTGCTATGTGACATGTTGCACCAGGAGGTAGGTGAGGGGGTAAGTGACATGTTGCATCTAGCCGCAGGTGATGGTGGTAAGTGACATGTTTCACCTGGCGATAGGTGATGGGGTAAGTGACATGTTGCACCTGCCGGTAGGTGACTTGGGTAAGTGACATGTTGCACCTTGCGGTAGGTAACGGTGGTAAATGACAGGTTGCACCTGGAGTTAGGTGACGGGGGTAAGTGATATGTTGCATCGAGCCACAGGTGATGGTGGTATGTGACATGTTTTACATGGCCGCAGGAGATGGTGTTAAGTGACATGTTGCACCTGGCGATAGGTGACGGGTAAGTAACATGTTGCTGCTGACGGTAGGTGACAGTGGCAAGTGACATGTTGCACCTGGCAGTAGGTAATGGGGGTAAGTGACATGTTGCAACTGGTGGTAGGTGATGGTAGTAAGTGACATGTTGCACCTGGCGGTAGGTGACAGTGGTAAGTGACATGTTACATCTGGCCGCAGGTGATGGTGGTATGTGACATGTTGCACCCGGTGGCAGGTGAGGGGGTAAGTGACATGTTGCACCTTGCGGTAGGTGACCGGGGTAAGTGACATGTTGCACCTGGTGGAAGGTGACGAGGGTAAGTGACATGTTGTACCTGGCCACAGGTGACGGGGTAAGTGACATGTTGCACCTGGCAGTAGGTGATGGGGGTAAGTGACATGTTGCGCCTGACGGTAGGTGACCTGGGTAAGTGACATGTTGCACCTGGTGGTAGGTGAGGGGGGTAAGTGACGTGTTGCACTTGGCAGTAGGTGACGGGGGCAAGTGACATGTTGTATCGAGCTGCAGATGATGGTGGTATGTGACATGTTTTACCTGGAGGTAGGTAACGGGGGTAAGTGACATGTTGCACCTGGCGGTAGGTAATGGGGGTAAGTGACAGGTTGCAGTTGGCATTAGGTGACGGTGGTAAGTGACATGTTGCACCTCGTGGTAGGTAAAGGGTGTAAGTGACATGTTGCACCTGGCGGTAGGTGACGGGGTAAGTGACATGTTGCACCTGGGGGTAGGTGAGGGCGGTGAGTGACATGTAGCACCTGGCGGAAAGTTAGGGGGTAAGTGACATGTTGCATCGAGACGCAGATGATGGTGGAATGTCACGTTTTACCTGGCGGTAGGTGACGGTGGTAAGTGACATGTTGCACCTTGCGGTAGGTGACGGGGATAAGTGACATGTTGCACCTGGTGGTAGGTGAGGGGGGTACGTGACATGTTGCACCTGGCGGTAGGTGAGGGGGTAAGTGACATGTTGCATCGAGACGCAGATGATGGTGGTATGTGACATGTTGCATCTGGCGGTAGGTGACAGGGGTAAGTGACATGTTGCATCTGGCTGCAGGTGACGGTGGTAAATGACATGTTGCATCTGGCGATAGGCGACGGAGATTAGTGACATGTTGTGCCTGGCGGTAGGTGACGGGGAAAGTGACATGTTGCACCTGGCGGTAGGTGATGGGGTAAGTGATATGTTGCACCTGGTGGTAGGTGACAGTGGTTTAAGTGACATGTTGCACCTGGTGGTAGGTAACGGGGGTAAGTGACATGTTACATCTGTCCACAGGTGACGGTGGTAAGTGATATGTAGTAGGTAACAAGGGTAAGTGACATGTTGCACCTGGTCGCAGGTGACGGTGATAAGTGACAAGTTGCACCTGGAGGTAGGTGACGGGGGTAAGTGACATGTTGCTATTGGCTGCAAGTGACGTTGGTAAGTGACATGTTGCACCTGGAGGTAGTGGAGGGGGATAAGTGACATGCTGCACCTGGTGGTAGGTGACGGGGGTAAGTGACATGTTGCACCTGGCGGTAGGTGACGTGGTAAGTGACATGTTGCACCTGGCGGTAGGTGACTGGGGTAAGTGACATGTTGCACCTGACGGTAGGTGATGGGGGTAAGTGACATGTTGCACCTGGTGGTAGGTAACGGGGGTAAGTGACATGTTACATTTGGCCACAGGTGACGGTTGTAAGTGCCTGGCGGTAGGTGATGGGGTAAGTGATATGTTGCACCTAGCATCAGGTGACGATGGCAAGTGACATGTTACATCTTGCAGCATGTGACGGGGTGACAGGTTGCACCTGGCATCAGGGGACATTGGTGACATGTTGCATCTGGCCGCAGGTGACGGTGGTAAGTGACAGGCTGCACCTGGCAGTAGGTGACGGTGGTAGGTGACATGTTGCACATGGCTGCAGATGACATTCTGAGCGCAACACACTCCTGATCCCTGCTTTTTGAGCGTAACACATTCCTGGTCCCTACATTCTGAGAGCAGCACACTCCCGATCCCTGCATTCTGAGAGCAACGCACTCCTGATCCCTGCATTCTGAGCATAACACACTCCCAATCTCTGCATTCTGAGAGCAATGCACTCCTGATACCTGCATTCTGAGCATAACACACTCCCAATCTCTGCATTCTCAGCACAATGCACTACTTAACACTGCATTCTGAGCGCAAAGCAAGTCTTAACATTGCATTTTGAGCATAACGCACTCCTTAACCCTGCATTCCAAGCACAATGCACGCATTAACACTGCATTTTGAGCATAACACACTCCTTAACCCTGTGTACTGTCCTTTTTTTATTTTTGTTTGGTGGGGTGCTTCAGATTTCCCTGCCTATAGGCTTCTGAGGTGTAAATCCAGCCCTGCCTGCAAATCGCATCAGACTGCACAAAAAGTATTGCAAGCGCTGGCAACATGTTCTGTTGTAAACTGGCCCTAACAACAGGACACTCTGCCCAGTGATCTTGGACTTAATCATTGTTGTTCAAGTGGATCTCTATCTGTCTAACGTTGCCTACCCCTGCCTTAGAGTCTTTTCAACTCCTCTTCCTCCCTCAGAGCACCCATGGATCCCTTTAGTTCCATGCACCAACTCATTCCCAACTGGGAAATATGTTTCCTCAGTTCCTTTCATTGTATCAAAAGTGAGACTTCAGGGGTCTGTTTACACCCCTGAT
>BLSH010481317.1:301003-312775 GCA_018402905.1 Glandirana rugosa
CCCCCCCCCCCCCCCCCCCCCCCCCCCCCCCCCCCCCCCCCCCCCCCCCCCCCCCCCCCCCCCCCCCCCCCCGGGGGTGTGCAGTGGGGAACAGGTATGTAGGCAGTACAGTGGGCAACTGGTTTATAGGGGATACAGTGATGAAAAGGTGTGCAGGGGACTACAGTGATGCAGGAATTGGGGTGGTGTGAAGGTGAAGGAATTGGGGTGAACTTAGTTCTAAATAATAACATGTTTTATGTGTGTACCACTTAAAGGATAAGTTCACCTTTGTAAAAAAAAAAAATAAATGCTAATTTTTTGCAGGTAAAAAAATGTGCATTTATTTTATCTTTTAATAGAAGCCTGTAGAGCATTGCACCCATGATCAGCAGATTTCAGGTGCGGTCTCATGCTCCTGCAGACTATCAGTGTATCTGTCTGCTCGTACCAGGTACAGGCAGGCAGTTACACAATGACAGGAAGAATCAATGAACTAACACAGCACTCAACAGTGCCATGGTAGTTCATGAAGAACTACAAGCCAACATCTGCAAAGGATGTTGGTACTTGTAGTCTTTCTATTCAAAGAACTTTTTTTTTTCTTAAATCATGACAGCGTGTGGGGAGAGGATCCCCGGCCTGCTGTCACAACAGAGGATCAGGGAGGTGCAAGGCTGCTACAAAGTGAAATGTTACTACCAACCACAGACATGTTGAATAGGAGGCTTTTGGTTTTGGACCAAGGTTCTCTGGACCTTGCTCATCCCTGCCCTCATCCAATTCACAATTTCCAATATTACTATATAGGCCCCTTACACCTTTCCTAAGTGGTGGACCTGCCTTTTCTGAAGGTTCCCCGTAGGGACGCTGCAGGCCACCTGCACCATATTTTGGCCTTGCTGATAACTACACCTTTGTTATTTTTAGTTTATTTGTTGATTTATTGCACCAAACTCCTGATGAAGCTACGATGTGAGACATGTCAAATAGGAGGCTTTTGGTTTTGGACCAAGGTTATCTGTACCTTGCTCATCCCTGCCCTCATCCAATTCACGATTTCCAATATCACTATATAGGCCCCTTACCCCTTTCCTAAGTGGTGGACCTGCCTTTTCTGAAAGTTACCCGTAGGGCTGCTGCAGGCCACCTGCACCATATTTTGGCCTTGCTGATAACTAAACCTTTGTTATTTGTAGTTTATTCATTCATTTATTGCACCAAACTCCTGATGAAGCTATGATGTGAGACATGTTGAGTAGGAGGCAGTGTTGCCAACCGTCCGTAAGTTTACGGACAGCCAGTAAAAACAGGGCATATTTTTGCCGTCCGTAAAAGTCCGTAGCTGCTGATTTGTGCCAGTAAAAACGGCAGCAACTCATTCGGGTCAGAACTGCGCATGCGCATGCAATTCCGGAAATCCCAGAGAACTTCCGATCCTGACCTGAGCCGCCCGAGTCGCGTGGTGTGATGTCATTGGATTTTGCCCGCCAGCCTATAGAAAGGCAGGAGCAGAGCGGGCAGGCGGAGGAGCCTCGTGGACGTGGGACAGAGCGGGCTGCCTGGAGCGCACCGCTGACACACTGACAGAGCAGCAGATGCCGAAGATGGGACGGACATGTGGAGGACTGAGAGGGGGGGGGCGACGGAGTCGTACATGCAGGGTTGAGTTGAGTTCTAACTTCTTCTCAGTCAGTTACCTCCGAGTCCCTGGTCCAGGGCAGGCTGAATCTGATGGGTGCGTGGCTCTGGCTCAGGTGAATCGGTCCAGGGGTGTGTGATGTATGTGCAGTGCACTGTGCAGCAGGCCCAGGAAATTTCCCAATCACAGCCCACTGACTGAGCCCAGGTCCAGGCTGAGTCTGATTGCGGGTGGCTCAGGTAAACCGGGGGTGTTTGTGTTTGATATGTGTATTGTCAGTGTTTCCATGTTGTGTTTAAATATCTATTGTCTTTGTTTTTAATAGGAGTTCTACTGTTTTTCAAGTTGCCAGTAAAAAATGTGCTCCGCCAGTACATTTTCTATGTTTTGCCAGTAAAAAACGCTGCTGGAGGTTGGCAACACTGGTAGGAGGCGATCTTTAACCAAGTTACCAGCTTGATTTTATTTATATAGGGCGATATTTCTGGTGTCACTGACAGCCATGTATTGTATTTTGTACCTTGGATTTTAATGTTTATGTAATATTAAAGACATTGATTTTAATTATTGATGCATGTTTAATTTGCTGAGATGTCATACCATAAAAGTCCTGCTCTCTATTTTTCATTTTTTGCTCTAAGTATACATTGGGGTGTTGTCTGACATAGTGGCATTTCCATAAAATCCCTTATTCCTTAAGAATAGTTATAGTTAGGTTTTTCTTGCACTTTGAATGTATGTGAAACCCTTATCTGTATATTGTGATGACATTTCAATGAATAGCATTGTTCACATCTCTCTCTGCAGTTCCAGTGCCTATGGCTCAAATGGTACAGAACTCCTTATGCACTTATGTTTGAATCACTTGTGATGTTAGTCGGTATAATTTTCTTGGGATCACAGGACAAGAGAGCAATATAGCATTTTTGGTTGTATAAAAGTGTATTTAATTCCAGCAAGTAACGCTACATGACTTTCCATTTATTCTTTATCCCATATAATTATCTTGTTAATGGGAACCTATTCGTTCTCTTAACCTTTTCATGTTATGAAGGGCTTGAAACTTTGATGGTTTGACCAAATTAAACAATATTACTATGGTTGGTTTCCTTGTCCTTTTCTTTTTCTTATGTATCCAAAACACAGGACCAATTCCTTACCAGACAAACGGGATAATTTTATTTCTCATTAAAAATGATCAAACAATGCATATTTAATTCCAACTTGGTACTGGTATATCAAAATATTTTTTCCACATTCTATTGAGGCAACATATGTAGGTTTTAAATATGCATAATAATACGGCATGGTCAATTGGCAAGTGTATTTTAACAGTTTAGCACTTTTTCTTTTTGTAATAGCTATAATTACCTAATCAATTAACTTAATAAAAGTTAATAATGTTCCTAAGGCCTCATGTACACTGCTGTTGGTAAACGGATGTTTAGGGACAGTTGGGCGTTTTTTTTCAGCTGCCCCTGAACTCTCCCCTATGTTATCTTATCAGTACATATACACAGGGTCGTTTATAGTCATTTCTAGGCAGTCGAGTTTAGAAGTATTTTTTGGAAAGCAAAAAAATGGGTTCAGGACCGATGTTCAGAGGCATTTGAAGCACCAAATGCCTATAACAGCTTGTGAACGTGCCTAAAGGTGGTAACTCTCGTTTAGCAGCATTTCGTTTACAGGTGTTTTTCATTTAAAAAAAAAATGCGGCATGTAAACGCGGCTAAACTGACATTTTTACACGTCGGTTTCTAGCTGTCAAGTTAAATTGTTCAGGAGTAGAGTTGAGCGAACACCTGGATGTTCGGGTTCGGTGGGTTCAGCCGAACTTTGGGAAAAAGTCTAGGTTCGGTACCGAACTTGACCTGAACTTTCCCCCGAACCCCATTGAAGTCAATGGGGACCCAAAATTTTCGGCACAAAAATGACTGTAAAAAAGTCCTGGAAAGTGCTAGAGGGCTGCAAAAGGAAGTAAAATGATTTTAGAACAATAATCTGTCCCTTACAGCAACAGCAGGAACCTGACCCTATAGAACTAGAAGATGATTTTAGAACAATAATCTGTCCCTCTAAGCAGTAGACTCTACCTAGTCCAGTCAGATCGTTCTGTAATACAGGATGAGATGTTATTAGATCTGCAATCTGTCCCTAAAAGCAGAAGTAGTAGTAGTAATCTCTATCTAGTCCACAATCAGATTGTTCTGTAATGCAGGATGAGATGTTATTTATATCTGCAATCTGTCCCTCACAGCGCCAGCAGCATCCTCTCCCTACACTACCCAGAGAGCATATGACATGCAGCACTAAGTGACTCCAGCTCATATCGAGGCTGGGTCACATGATGCACTGGCCAATCACAGCCATGCCATTAGTAAGCATGGCTGTGATGGCTTCTAAGGGCAAACCAGTGAAACGCTTGTTGATTGGCTGCCCTGCAGCTATTCAACAAACGTGATCAAATACCCAAACCCAGAACCCGAACCCAAACTTTTTTTCAAATGTTCAGGGCCGGGTCACGGACACCCCAAAGTTCGGTACGGACCCGAACTTTACAGTTCGGGTTCGCTCAACTCTATTCAGGAGAGGTTAAACAACATCCCATGTACATTAAGCCTAAATTGTAACTGTACCTATAATATAATGGGGGATTGGGATGCAGGGAAAACTTTCTATTTTTTCCCCCAATTTAGCAATTTGTATTATAATCTGCTGCAATAGGAGAAAGAAGAATATACAAAGTAACTGAAAAGTGTAGAATGTTTTGTTTCTACTTAAAAAAAAACCTTGACCACCCAGACTAAATGATTGGATACAATGCTAGACTTGGGCTAACACAGATGCACACTGTTTGTATAACACCCTGTTGGCCCTGTGTGCGTTCCAGGAGGATTGTTACTAGGGTCTGAAATTCTGGGAGTTAACTTATGTATAAACTATCCTCACTGGAAGCTGGCTAGCACCTGCAGACTGCACTTTTGAGCCTGAAAGTTTTGAATAGCTTCTCATTTTTTGATCTTCTAATGCTTTGAAAAGGTTGTCACAGCTCTCTTTTGGAATGTTACTGAAAAGGTTGTGGGAAGGTATAAAAAAATTAAAAAGAGATTTATTTTTCAGGCATTCCTGAAAGAATTCAACATATCTATTAAAGCAAACATCCAACTTTTCCATCTTCCAATCTTCATCACGTGGGTACTTCGTACATATGTGCAGTAGAGCAGTCTTAGCGTGGTATGAAATGAATTCATTAATTCTTCCACTATCCTTTTTCAGTTTTTCCAGTAGATCCTTCATCAGTTTAAGACATGGCTTCCTGTACAGTGAGAGCATGCTACAAATTAGGACTATATATACAAAAATATATGAAAAGCAGGCATATCTTTTCATCCTTTGAGTGACATAGAAAGTCTTAAACCTTTGGATCATACTATCAAATATAGAAAGTAGGCGCAACTCCTTGAAGAATGAAAATCACAGTAAAATAAATTACATTCAGTGACACATGTAACCTTATATCATATATCAAACAGTAACCAGTTCATACAAATATTATCCCAGTCACCATGCCTTTAAACAATAGTGTTTAAAGCGGTTGTCTACACATTAAAAAAAAAAAAAAAAAAAAAATTACAGCCTGCAAGACAATAGCATATGCACCGCATACTAGCTCATTATGAGATACTCACCTTGAAACAAAGATCCGACCGGGCTGCTCGGTCCGCTCTGTGGGAGCGGACATTTTCCCTCGGATCTTGCTTCCGGGTACGCGGCTCTGGTGCTGTGACTGGCCGGAGCCGCGAGACGTCACTCTCGCGCATGCGCGTGGGACCCGTCTCCCCGGCAATGTCCGCCCCTATTGCTGGGCCTTTGCCAGGACATACACGGCGCATGTGCCGCAATGCCAAAGCATCATGGAGTGGGAATACCTCCTAAACCGTACAGGTTTAGGGGATATTCATTTTACCTACAGGTAAGCCTTATTATAGGCTTACCTGTAGGTAAAAGTCCATAAATTGGGTAGACAGCCGCTTTAATAGTTCTTATTTCAAAAGAATGTGAACCACTGCCTCACCCATTGAAGGTCTATATCACTTTTCAGATGGAAACCAAGATGGGATAAATCCATGTTCACCATCAATTCCCACACAGGTATTCTCTCATTACCCAGAAAAGCCACAAGCACAACTCCATAATAGTATCACAGTGTAGTACGTTTATTAAAAAGTCCATTTAAAACGCATATGACAATGCACTCACATATACAAGGTGCTTGAGAAGCACCAATACAGACAGCCTTTGGAAAAGTCAGAGCACCGCAGCTCACGTGGCAAAGCTGGCATGCATTCAAAGAGACCGGATATGACATCAGAGATTACCCAGAAGTGACGATCACGGTAGCAATGCCACAGCCTCAATGTATTTTGCACATGGAGCGTCTTACAGAAGCAGAGTAAACTACTTAGTTTATTTAAAAAATGAAAGCTAAAATAAAATTCACAAAGGATCCTTTTAGAAAGCCAGGAGGGGCAATACACGTTAAGTGGTTGGTGTGGAGTGATTATATCACGCTAGGCAGGGACAGGGTGCCATCTTGCCAATGTCTAATCTGCTATTGTGAGAGTATACTGTGCTTATTACCACATATGTGATGTGGCTTTTTATCCTGCGAGTGTTATTTTAACTTTCATTTTTTTAAATAAAGCAAGCCGTTTACACTATGAAGCACCTTCACTTTTTTTTAGTGATTTACATGTTCATTGTATGCTGAGGACTGGAGAGCTGAAAATGATATCTGCGTGCTGACTGGCTGGCTGTACCAAAAAGCGCTTATTGACCTCCTTTTCATTTATAAGATCTGATTTACAAGGTGAGGAGATATCTCCACTGTGAGCAGTGATGGTCACTGTTGTCCAGGGTGTTTTGCACACGTTTGTATACACTGAATAATTGCCGACGTTCATGGATTATTTGCCATATAAAGATCTGCTTAAAGATTTAAATTGGACTGTATATTGGGGCATTTTATTGTCACGTCATATTTCATGTGTGTGGCATTTGGGAGTTTATACAGGACTTTTTATTTGCATTATTGTATTATTTTGCTGTTTCATATTTACTTCTATGTTTGTATCATGGAGTTATTTGTCAGATCAAGATCGCTTAAAGTGGTTGTAATGTCTTGTTTTTTTTTCAAACAAACATGTTACACTTACTTGCTCTGCGCAGTGATTTTGCAAAAGAGCAGCCCGGATCCTCATATTCTCAGGTCCCTCTTTGGCACTCCTGGCCCCTCCCTCCCAGCTTGCTATGGTGGCACCTGAGCCAAGCCACAGCTCCGTATATTCATTCAGACACAGTTCAGCCTCGTGAGGGGTGTACTCACTTTTGTTGCCAGTGGTTTAGACATTAATGGCTGTGTGTTGAGTTATTTTGAGGGGGCAGCAAATTTACACTGTTATACAAGCTGTACACTCACTACATTGTAGCAAAGTGTCATTTCTTTAGTTTTGTCACATGAAAAGGTGTGTGTATATATATATATATATATATATATATATACACACACATACACTATATTACCAAAAGTATTGGGAAACCCACATGAACTTTAATGGCATACCAGTCTTAATCCGTAGGGTTCAATATTGAGTTGGCCCATCCTTTAACGGCTTCAACTCTTCTGGGAAGGCTGTCCACAAGGTTTAGGAGTGTGTCTATGGGAAACTTTGACCATTCTTCCAGAAGTGCATTCGGGAGGTCAGGCACTGATGTGGACGAGAAGGCGTGGCTTGCAGTCTCCACTCTAATTCCTATCAAAGGTTTTCTATCGGGTTGAGGTCAGGACTCTGTGCAGGTCAGTCAAGTTCCTCCACCCCAAACTCACTCATACATGTCTTTATGCACCTTGCTTTGTGCACTGGTCCAAATTATTTAGTGGAGGGGGGATTATGGTGTGGGGTCGTTTTTCAGAGGTTGGGTTTGGCCCCTTAGTTCCAGTGGAGGGAACTCTTAAGGTGTCAGCATACCAAGACATTTTGGACAATTTCATGCTCCCAACTTTGTGGGAACAGTTTGGGGATGGCCCCTTCCTGTTCATACATGACTGCGCACCAGTGCACAAAGCAAGGTCCATAAAGACATGGATGAGCAATTTGGCGTGGAGGAACTTGACTGGCCTGCACAGAGTCCTGAGCTCAACCCGATAGAACACCTTTGGAATGAATTAAAGTGGAGACTGCTCAAACTATTTAAGGTGTGAACGTGACTTATTGAATAAATATTAATTTGTTATCAATAGCCCAGTCCGTATTTGTATTGATCCCAGTTGTGTTCTTAACCACTGCAGCCCCGGAAGGATTTACCCCCTTCCCGATCAGGCCATTTTTTGCGATATGGCACTGCGTTGCTTTAACTGACAATTGCGCATGCTCGACGACCCAAACAAAATTTATGTCTTCTTTTCCCCCACAAATAGAGCTTTCTTTTGGTGGTATTTGATCGCTTCTGCACTTTTTATTTTTTGCGCTATAAACCAAAAAATGACAATTTTGAAAAATAAAATAGTTTTTTCTTATTTCTGATATAATACATATCCAAAAAAATATATAAAAAAACTAATTTATTCATCCATTTAGGCGGATATACATTCTTCTACATACTTTTGGTAAAAAAAAAAATCACAATAAGCATATATTGATTTGGTTTGCGCAAAAGTTATCGCGTCTACAAACTACAGGATAGATTTATGGACTTTCATTGATTTATTTTTTTTACTGGTAATGGCGGCGATCTGCGATTTTTAGCGGGACTGCAACTTTGCAGTGGACAAATCTGACCCCAAATTACACTTTTAGGAACAAGTGACATTATTACATTGATCACTGCTATAAAAATGCAGTGATCAGTGTAAAAATTTCACTGTCAGGGAAGGGATTAACACTAGGGGGTCATCAAAGGGTTAACTGTGTTCCCTGGGTGTGTTATAACTATAGGGGGGGGTGGGCTGGCAGGGACATGACAGAAATGTTAGAGAAAATAGTGCAGCACCACTAAAAGTCCATAGAGATGTGAGAAGCCTTCTTGTGATCGGCTCCAGACATACACAATCGCAGTGCAAAAGGGTGACTTCAGCACGTCCATCAATGTAGGTATTAGCCTCTCACCTCATAAATTAGACCACAAAGCTCATAGCCAATCCTCCAATAAGAACAGCTTCCACCAATTGGTAAATCCTATAGGTGGATGCGGATTACATTTACATCAAGGATCACACCTGGGTAGGTCATCCGGACAAGGCATCCAGCAATATCCCCTTGGTAATCAATAAGTTATGGCCACATATACATAAACATAAAGAAGAAAACATCAAAGAATATGATGAAGTCCCGCCCACGGACGTAACATGTACAGGGGGAGGAGTCACGTGTGACGTCACCCACAACCATCTCTGCTGACAGGAACACTGATTGTTTTATGGAAGCAAGCTAGCACTTGGCTCAAGTGCCTCATATGTGAGTGTTATTTTAATATTCTTTTACTAAACCTTTTATATGGAGAGCATTAGATTCTTCTTTATGTTTATGTATATGTGGCAATCACTCATTGATTACTGAGGGGATATTACTGGATGCCCAGTCCGGATGACGTAGCCAGGTGTGATCCTTGATGTATATGTGATCAGCATCCATCTATAGCAGAGATATGTAATTAGCGGACCTCCAGCTGTTGCAGAACTACAAGTCCCAAGAGGCATAGCAAGACTCTGACAGCCACAAGTATGACACCCAGAGGCAGAAGCATGATAGGACTTGTAGTTTTGCAACATCTGGAGGTTCGCTAATTGCTTATCCCTGGCCTATAGGATTTACCAATTGGTGGAAGCCATTTTTTATTGGAGGATTGTGAGCTTTGTGACCTTTTCAGGTCGAATTTATGAGGTGAGAGGCTAATATCTACATTGGTGGACAGGCTGAAGTCACCCTTTTGCACTGCGATTGTGTATATTTGGCACCGATCACAAGAAGGCTTCTCACATCTCTATGGACTTTTAGTGGTGCTGCACTATTTTCTCTAACATTTTTGCTCATAAGGTTTACTGAATTCCTTAAAGTGTTCAGCAGCCGCACAGAGACTGTTTCTACTTTTTTTATGTGTCAGCGCTGAGTATTTTGCTATTTTGTAGGGACATGACAAAGATCACTGTTCCCAATTACTGGGAACAGTAGACCTCTGTCATGTCATCTGGCAGAACGGGGATCCGCCTTGTTTGCATAGACAGATCCCCGTTCTGCCTCACGAAGGAGAGTTAACCTGCCGCTGTAGATGTGTGGCGGCTGGTCGGCAATTGGTTAAAGAGTTCTGCATTGGCTAGAAAGGAACTCAAATGCATTTATTGTCCAGGCATTTCCTGACAACTCATAACATGAGTTACACAAATATATGGTCAGTAGGCACCAGATATACCAACTGCAGTCTATTCTGCCATGACTGGATTTTTTGTTTGGAATTCTATTTTTAAATAAGTTAATGATTATGTTGCTTTGAAGGAAATCGGTCATGAGAGTAACATGACTGACTCCAGCTTTGGAAGATATCAGTTGCCTGGTTGTCATGCTGACCCACTTGCTTCTGTAGTCACAGACCTTGGACATGTATGCATTAAAAGAATTCTGACGACTTGTCGATCTGCATGCTTGTCCTAATTTGAAAAAAGATTTTTAGGTACACGTCTGGAACATTATAGGTAGAAATGTGTGGAGAGTCAGAATTTTAGCCCACAATGGATGTCACAGTGAGATTGAGGTCACATGAAGCAGTGACATAGCAGGTTATCAAATTCTGCAACATTTTACTCAGAGCTAGAAATAAAATCTGGAGTTCCACTGTGATGAACTGTTATAAATAAGTCTGTAGCGCTATTTCCATTACTTACCTGCAGCACATGGCTTCTTTACAGTTGGTTTGTCCTTTATCATGATGATTTTTGATTATATCCTTTTCAATATTTGAAAAGGAAATACGCCAGGTATCTGTAAAAAGGAAGCAGTCATTTACATTAACAGGAATAAATCAAGCTAGAATTATGTGGGGTGAGATGTTTCTGGCATCTTAATAAGCTGTGTGAAGTTGGCACCCCATGTTTGTAAAACCTGAATAAAAATATACTATTCGTTTGCGCCGTGTTCGGCAAAAATAAACGTTTACGCCTGTTCGGTTTCTGAGATATTAAACATGGGGTGCCAACTTCACACAGCTATCTTAATATACACTGAAATGAAGAGAGGGCTGTGATATGCTGGCAATGTACCCATTCAAATGGTGTCCCCAGCAAAAACAGTGCAAAAATATCACATTTACTTTACCAGATGAAAACGCTTGAACAAATATACAATATAGTGACCCTTTACCAAGCAAAAGGATGCATTTTGAGCACTTGCCAATTTGTTAAAACATAACTGCTGTGCTAAAACACTATGCTTTTTCCATATGCACACACGGTGTGCACAAATGCTGTGTGCAGAGCTTCGTAGATCCTCAAAATAATATGTAAAATCCCATAAATAACTATCCGGGCTAATGCTAAACAGAGAGAAAATGGGTGATTTAATCTGAAGAAACCACCCCAAATTAAATATGGTTTCTGGTCTTTGTTCAAATTAGTGTGTTTTAGGTGCAGTAAAAAATGGCTTTGAGGCATTCATAATTCATAATGCAGTTGTAGCACCCTCTTAGGTTGTGTTAGAAGAGAGTATAGTTTTGGGCCTTTCTGCTTACCAGGAAGATTATTAGGCAAATTTAGAGTGCTCTCTGCCTACCAGGGAACAAGATCTATTGGTGAGTTCTGCTCATGATGCTCAGGTGCAGCTCAGCTTGTCTGAATGTCCACACTGGTCCAATAGGGAGGCATATTGGACAGTGGGAGGGAAATTCGCAAGTGAGGACACAGGCATTGTTACAGTCTTGGCTTTTGGCAGAGGAAAGTGCCTTATTGCATGCCGAGTGACTGTATAAATGCCAAGGGCATATGTACTCAGGGTCTTCAGCTGGAGAGTGGGGTCCTGGAGGCAGGGGGAAGATGCTCCTCCTCTGTAGAAGTTGCCATGCGGCCTTGGGTAGTCGACCCAAGGGCTTAAGGAGTCAGAGAGAAG
>BLSH010481317.1:380601-398530 GCA_018402905.1 Glandirana rugosa
AAAATATTCACACACCAAAGGCGTTAGTCACAATTGGTGAATTTTTGGCGGGATATCTGTTTACTACAGATGTCTCACCAACGAATTAAGACCCTCCTGCAAATAACTGCAGGAGGGTCTTAGCACGAAGGGCGCGCGGGGGACCCCTGGGCTGACTAGTGCCTAGCACCACTGGTGGGTGGGTGGTAAATGGATGATGGGGGATGTATTGTGTCACTAGGCAGCGCCGTGGGCATTACACATTGCCCACAGCGCTGCAGCACGTCCTCTCTCCCCCCTCTCTCCTCTCACAATGCACTGATCGGTGCGGAGAGGAGAGAAAAGCCGGCGCTTCTGCCGGCTTGTTTACATGTGATCACGCCGTCATTTGACGGCGCAATCACGTGGTAAAAGGCCGCTCACAGCAGCCATTCACCACGATCCGTGATCAGTCGGGTCCCCAGGGGGCGCGCGGGAAGCACGATTCTGGGAGGACGTCAATAAACGTCCTCCCAGAATTAAGCAACCACTCTGTAGACATCATTTGTCTATAGGGCGGTTTTTAAGTGGTTAACACTGATTGCGGAAACCACACACTTATAAAACTGTTATTTAGAACAGTCTGCCCAGTTGGTGTTTAAGTGCAGCAGTTCCCTTTTTAGTTTTTATTTTTGTGCTTTTGATATACTGAGTGCAGGATAATATTTTTGTTTACTAGGATTACTTTTGGGTTTAATACTGTTTTAAATGGTTTGTCTCAACTCTCTCCTTTCACACGGGTGGATAGAATTCAGCGTCTAGCTGAGGATAGATGAAGTTATCTACCGCAGTTATACTCAGACAATGCTTTCCTATGGCCCGGTTCAAAAAAGTCAAAAAAGGTACAAGCTTACACTCTCCTCAATTTTGCTGGTTCAGATGCATTGGATGCATTTGAGTCATTTACTTTTCAATCTACAGAGGATAGAGAGGACCCTGACATCTTAATCAAGAAATTTGATGAGATATGCTTAACACAACAAAATGTGATAATAGACAGACATGCATTTAACATGATGGCTTAGAAACCTGATGAAGGAATACAATCCTATGCAGCCACACTGAGACTGCTGGCTAAAAAATTTGATTTTGGTGTGCTAACAGATGAACTCATACGTGGCAGGATTGTATGTGGGATATATAATAATGCAGTTCATGTTCGGTTGTTCAGGGAGAAAGATTTGACACTGGAATCAGCCATCATAATATGTATGTTGTTTGAACATTCTGAAAGGGCCACTAGGACTTACCACTAGGGACAATACTCTGGTCTGAGAATTAAGGGTTTCTATGCTTTAAAGCTCTCAAACCGTAGGGGTGATTTCGACAAGGTCTTGTTACAAAGCGAAAAACAGTGGATTTACAGGTTGGGTAGTTTGGTCCCTAAGGGGCTTAACACTGAACTCAACTTACAGGTATTTCTTGAACCATAAAGTGTAATTTGTGAACTCTGATACAATATGAGTAGAAGCCTTGTGCTACCCCTTTTTTTTTATCCTATGAGGGCGTAATAGATTCTTCCAATGACAGATATACACCTGGGTGACATGCCCCTCCATGAACCATAATGGTGAATCTAGCCAAGTATATAATTATGCAATGTTGAAATCAGTGTCCCCTGACCAGATTTTTAAACCTACCCACCCCCCTCAGTGAGGTTACTCACGTGAGGACCTTGCTGATATGTTCTCTGATATGTGTTTAAAACAGTGGGGACCAGGTTAAATAGATATAGGATAGAAGGGTATTGTATGGAATAGTTGAGTCCGGCTCTGACTACCCTGTGATTAAACTATACAGAACTGGTAATTAGTGGGCTTCCTTTATCTACACACCCTATATGTAAATCTTATCTGTAACCTTTAGGAGGGGATGTTCTATCCGTTTGTCTCATTGCATAATATACTGACATTTGCTATTCATTGACAGATTAATTTGCTCCTTCATTCAGCCTCATTTTATTTATTTCATGTATTTACTCTCTATAGGGGATATCTGATAACTATATACAGTATGCTATGTATGTAGTACCCTTGGATATTCACCTACGTTTCACTTGATATTCATCTCCTATGCATTGGCCACTGAGTGATATTTATGACCCTGTTATTGTTAATCATGTCACTGTTAAATATGGCTAATTAATACTGTTAATCTACTATCATGAATGTATGCCCAACGATGAATCTACATACTTGTGACCACATATTAGCTGTATTCAAGTGATGGCCAAACACTCAATCAACCAATTACCCAGAAAGGGTTAATCCCTTGGGCTGACAACAACTGGGCGGAACCGAAACCTGCTGGTGAACCCAATGCGATATGTGGAGAAAGCCTTTAAAAGAGGCACCATCACCAGCGCACCCCCACCCTGATGAAATTTGCATATGAGCGAATGAAACGCGTCAGTGTTTCTGTCCCCCATCCCTTTCATACCCCAGGGTCCCCCCTCCATCTAGGGGGGCATCCACCGCTAAGAATTGGACCTAGTCCCCATGCAGAAACCACATCAGCAGGCCATCACATGACTGTCTCTTACTCGGAGAGATCCATTCCAGCCTCATAGATGCTGTATCTAGCTGACACACCCACAGCACTAGCTGTGTAACACAGGCTCGGTCTGTCCAGGAGCCGAAGACATACCTCCGCTTCCTGACCAGCACTCCACACACCACACGGAGGACCGGCGGTGTCAGCTGAATACCAATACCTCCGTACGTGAGGATCCAGGGTTCCCGGTGAAGTCATCTGGTGAATCGAACAGGAGGACAGCTAGTCCCATTCTACGTACCAGCACGACTGTGGGATCTGCTCAGGAGATGACCGGTGAACCGTGAGTTATACCCCTGCAGGGGGGTGCATCTCCTTTCTTATATCAGCACCTACCATGATGCATGCCAGTGTGTAGTTTGGGCTCCTTGATTCCCGGTGTCAGGATCCGTGGAGTTCCGTCTCATCATTGACTCTCCATCTATTAAGACTATTAGCACTATATGCATGGGCTTGCCAGCTTGATAAGACTTATTCAATCAGTGCACACATTTGTATCCCTATCCTGAGGTTGTCCGGTACTCCTGGGTTGCCTTGTGGGTGATGCACGGCGGCCTGCCTTGGATACACCAATTAACCTAATTCCTAACTGACTTTCAATTCCAAGTATTAGTGATGGGACTATGGGAACTGGAGACTCTGGTTAATTGACCAGCAACGCGGGTCATGTACTCACTATACCTGTGATTGCCCACCTCCTTGCACCCCACTTCAGTGTCCTTTTTGTCATTTATCCCTCCAATTTGATGTGATGCTGATTCTGCTACTTCCATATCCATTACACTGGTAAATACTATTGGGCGTTGATGGGCCTGGAGGTTCCACACCACAATCTGCAGCACTTAGTTGAGCTAAGATCTGTGGACCGGATTGCCTAGGATCCATGTAAGAGTCCCTGTCAGATTATCTTTGTATTCTTGGATATAATAGCGGTGTGCGTGTGAATGTGACCCCTGGGGAGTGTGTTTTAAAGGCAACGTTGTCATTTTTAAATATGCCAAGCTTAATCGGTTTTTGTAATTGTCTAAACTAATAAAGTGTTATTTTTTTAACAATATATGCTGCTGGGTTATCCCTTCTCCCTTGGGAGTCACGGACCATCTTCAGGCAGGGGTCTATTCCCTTCCTTTTTTCGTTTTCAGGAATGTCCTGGTCCAATTGTTGGTGAACCCCACCTTATGTGTAAGGTGAGTCAGCCATATTAGAGTGAACTCAACCCAATCAACCCGTGTCCTCCTTTCCTTTTCCCAGTCCCCTAGTTGATACCACTAAGGAACTAAAAGAGAAGCAGAAGAGCAGTTCAGGGGGCGTGGCCTTGCACGATAGGACGTGATCTGGAGGAGCTCCTGACAACACTGCTCCATCTGACGGAATCCAGGCGCTGGAGGCACGGGTGAGAGACATCTACACCATCATCTGTCTCCCCATCCTCCTAGCTACAAATTGACCCCTCGCTGGCGCGGATCGGTGGCAGTGCTCCGCGGCGGGCAGAAATCAAGCCCGCGGCTTTTGAGGCCTACCGACGCCGCGAGGCCCTCGGGACCCAGGGATCTCATTGGGGGACCAGCAGCCCATCTGGGAGCCTCCAGCCAGAGGTCAACAATACTATTATCCCCCCAGAGACCGAAGCAGCATACCCACAGCGACCGCAGGCTGCTGAAAGAGAAGCAGAGGCCTGAGTGGCCTACTGGCGCTGGGGGGGCCTCCCAGCAAACTGCAACACAGCCACATAAAGCCAGCAGAGAGGGGGTAGGTGAGAAAAACGGTCATCCCCAGGCCCACACGACAGCAGCTTCTGGGCCGCCGGGGCCCTAAAAGATCCTAGCACAGGATGAGAGTATGAGGCGTGCTGCCCATACCCCCCACTGAACAATAATATACTCAGCACTTTGGGGACATTATTGATATACCATCATAGAAGAGATGTCCCAACGCCGCAGGGCACAGTCACAACCGCGTAACCCCACAAAATTAAGTCAAGGCCCTATCAACAATTACTTTGGTCTAGGAGAACTGTAGGGGGCCGGGTCCAAGATGACGCCGAGCCGGAACAAAAAGGGCGCAGAGTCCACACCGGGGGTAGAGCACCCTGCCTCGCAGCTGGAAGCTTCGCCGATAGTATCGCCCAAACTGGCAAATATCACGGCTCCCCCCACTTCCCCGGGATCCAGTGTCTCGCAGGATCTGTCGTCTGACTTTTCTGATCTGCAGGGGGACCGAGACCTCAGGAAGCACATTTGGGCTCTCCCCACCAAAGAGGACTTAGAAAGGTTTGCAAGCAGAGTAGAGAAAGCCCTACAACAGGACATTGCTCAACTTAAAACGGACACTAATCACCTGGGCTCCAGATTGGAGACTTTGGAACAGAGGGTGGAAGACTCATTGTCATCTATTGCACGCCTAGCTGACATGTGTACTGCACAAGACCATAAGATAGAAGCACTGATCAACCAACTTGATGACTATGAAAATCGTAGTCGCCGCTCCAACATACGCATAAAAGGGCTCCCTAAAGCCACGGCAGCTAAAGAAATTGTTCCCACACTCCAGGGTATCTTTAAAGAAATCTCGGGCGCTCCCCCGGACATGCGCATTGAAATAGATAGGGCCCACAGGGCTCTAAGACCGCCATCTCAAGATGTTGACAACCCCCGGGACATTATTTGTAAATTGCACAAATATACTGTGAAAGAACAGATAATGCAACGTATGCGCAAACGCCCTTTTTTTGATTTTGATGGCGCACACCTTTCCTTCTACCAGGACTTGTCGCGACGCACCTTAATGCAATGCAGGGAGGTCCGTCCCCTCCTGAAGCGATGAGATCCGAGGGCATCACATAACGGTGGGGCTTTCCCTTCCAACTACAGGCAGAAAGGGATGGGAAGACAGCTACCCTACGCACCAAAGATGACCTTCCCCTCTTTCTTTCACAGCTGGGCCTAGACCCCGTGGACTTCCCGGACTGGCGAGTGGCTGTGGAGGTCATGCCGATACCGGCTGCTCAGGTTTGGCTACTGGCCAGGCCCAAAAGAAAATCCAGAGGGAAAAGACGCGCAGAAAGAGACATCTCCCCCCACCTGGAGGCAGGGGGAAATTGGGACACTTAGGGCCTGCTGGCTGCATAACCTAGTATACTAGACCTAAAGCGATCTGATGCTATTGAGTTGATCGGGGCGGTCGGGCGTGACCTTCTAGGGCTGCAGTTCCTTGTTATTGTTGCATAGTTATCGGTTGTAGCAGATGAGCCCCGGAGGTTGCGCCCGACTACCGCGCTAAGATGTAAACAGATAGCAAAATATGGTATTAGTAAGAGTTGTGATGGTATATATCACCCCAAATTTTTTCAGATTTCTGACCAGTGGGGGGGGTTGGCATTCCTGTACGGCTCATGTGTAGCCACGTTCCCCCCTTAGGATGGCCTTTAGAAGGCAGTGGCACCGCTCAGTGCAACGAGCTGCGGGACAGGGGCTTCCCCAATTTGGGGGGGCTGCTGCCATGGAGCGCGCAGTTGATTCGGGTCTCAGGGGCTCCTGGACCCGCATACAGTGGTTATTACCATCGGCCGCAGCTTATGTTCTCTGTTCATTTGTTTTCTACCCTACCCTGTCCTCTACAACCCCCTTTTTCTATGGTTCTTAAGGTTCTATGTTCTTTCCCTAGATCATGGCTCTCCAGTTGTTCACACGGGGCCTGGCTCCCTTCCGCAACCCGCTTGGGCTCACAGATGAATTTGCATCATGGCACCGATTAAGGTAATATCCTATAATGTAAGAGGTCTCTGTTCTCCACACAAACGCAACAGGCTTTGGCTAGAACTGAAACGGTTGAAGGCACAAGTGGTGTTCCTACAGGAAACACACTTTACCGACGCATCGGCCCCTAGACTGCCCACCCATCTCTTCCCCCAGTGGTTCCTGAGCAACTCCCCTGGCTCTAAATCCAGGGGGACTGCTATTGCGATCCACAAGACATGCCCGTTGGTCCCCACAGGTCATAAGATTGATGCACAGGGGAGATATGTATTTCTTAAAGGTACACTAGCTGGACAGATGTACACATTTGCCACATTGTACGCCCCTAATACACACCAACTCACCTTCATCGACAAAACTCTGGAGGAATTAACTAGCTTTCGGGAAGGACGCCTGATCCTCGGTGGCGACTTTAATGTATGCCCCGACCCCACCTTAGATGCCTCGACGGGACACTCGACACATTCTCACTCTTTCCTACGCCATTTCCGTAAAACCCTACAATCCCACGCTCTGGTAGACTGCTGGCGTGCCCAGCATGCCTCCGAAAAAGACTATAGCTACTACTCCAGTGTACATAGAGTATACACCCGTATCGACCTCCTCCTTATTGACCAGACCTCCCTCGACATATTGGAAGACTCCTCTATTGAGCAGATAACTATATCCAACCATGCTCCGATCACTCTCTCGGGTTACCCTGTCCGCCGGACGGAGCAGAGCCTGGCTCTGGAAACTGAACGAAAACTTATTGGATGACCCGGGGGTGGAGAAGGGGGTGGGGGAGACTTTGGCTCACTACTTTGAGGAGAATGGCAATAGGGAGACGAACGAAGGGACTGTATGGGAATGTCACAAAGCGATCGTCAGGCAGGCTGACTTTGACAGGGTCCTGACGGAACTACAAAAGGCAGAGTTACATCACAAGCAGACAGCAGATCCCACAACACATACCCGCTTAACCGAACTACGCGCTTTGTTCTCCAAAATGCTAGACAGACGTATAAATAAACGACTACGTTGCGTGGCCCATAGATATTATGAGCACGGCAACAAATGCGGCCCAATGTTAGCAAGGGCACTGCGCAAGCACCAGTCACACACGTCCACAAACTACGAGAGGCCAACGGGGACATGACCCAACACACGACGAAGATAGCATCAATCTTCCGTGACTACTACGCGAGGCTATATGATTTACATGCAAACTCCCCCCCCACAGGAGGTGACACAGAGGCGCGAACGCATAAGGGCGTATCTCGCCAGCTCCGGTCTCCACACACTGACACCTGAGCAAATAACAGACCTGGAACTCCCCATTACACCCGTGGAACTATTGGCCACGATACGGTCCCTCCCGGCTCAGAAGAGTCCGGGACCAGATGGCCTGACGACGGCGTATTGTGCATGATTCTTCAAACAGCTCCAACCCTATATGTGCTCCTTTTTCAACGATTTAGCCAAAGATGGTAATTTCCACGCGGATGCATTGCGGGCCCACATAACAGTCCTCCCAAAGGAGGGCAAAGACCCTACTCTCCCCCAGAATTACCACCTGATATCCCTACTGAGCACGGACTTAAACATTTTTGCCAAGATAATAGTGCGTAGACTTCAGCGCCTGATTATAAAAGCTGTCCACCCTGACCAAACGGGCTTTATTAGCGCGAGGGAAGCGCAAGATAATTCCAACAGGGCTGTGCAACTAATCCATTGGGCAAACACACGTGATCAAATGCCACCGTATCTGATCCTTTCCACGGATGCGGAGAAGGCATTCGATCACGTGGACTGGGACTTCCTTAGGATGGTCCTGGAGAGACTGGGGCTGGGCCCGCATATGATGAGATGAATAATGGGGCTCTACACATCACCGACCGCACAGGTAAAAGTCAATGGAGGACTGTCATCTACGTTCTCCATCAGGAACGGCACGAGACAGGGCTGTCCCCTGTCCCCCCTGCTGTTCGCTCTGGCTTTGGAACCGCTCCTCAGGATACGGGCGAACCCGGATATCAGGGGGGTCAGAGTGGGAAACACTGAGCATAAATTGTCCGCTTAAGCAGATGACATTTTATTTCATGTGGTGAACCCCGTGGTTTCGTTGCCGAGCCTGATGGGGGAACTGACTGCTTACAGCCAGGTCTCCAACTTTCAGATAAACTATTCAAAGTCGGAGATTTTGCCCATCACCATCCCACAGACCCAAATCCCTTCTTTGCAAAGCAGCTTCCCTTTTACGTGGGCGATCACCTCCCTAAAATACTTGGGCATTCACTTGACTAGCACTTTGACTAATCTTTACTCAACCAACTACTCCCCCTTGCTCAAGCAAATTAATCAAGATTTACGCATGTGGGACAGGGACACGTTCTCTTGGGTGGGAGGGGCGAATATACTTAAGATGGTGACCCTGCCACTTATCCTATTCCTGCTACAGATGTTGCCTATTCCGCTGCCAAACCACTTTTTCAAGGAACTACGTAGCATGTTCATAGGGTTTGTGTGGAGAAACAGGAGGCCTAGGATAGCCATGACAATTCTGCAGAGACCCAAGAGAGCGGGGGGACTTGGTATACCCAACATCTCCCAGTATTATAGAGCAATAGCGCTACAAAGAATCCTTAATTGGTGATTCCACACCGCAGACAAGTTGTGGGTACAAATGGAAAAGGTTATAGCAGGCAGGAACTTAGCATATGCCCCCTGGGTACCAGGAAAAGACAGAGGCTTATCTGATTGGGTATCCCCCCTGACAACTCACGCCCTGAGGACATGGGATAGACTGAATACAAGCCTCTCATTGGCACCCAACACCTCACCGCTGGCCCCAGTGTGTGGATTCCCCTGGTTCCCCCAAGGGGAACAGCTGGCGGCTATGGGGTCCTGGGTGGCGGATGGCACCCTCAGTCTGGCGCGTTTTCTGCAGGGACAAGCCATATTGCCACTGTCAACACTAAGAGAACAATGTGGGAGTTTCCCATTTGACTTTTGGAGACATCGACAACTGTCAGATTTCTTAAAATCAAGGCATCATGGGCTGCGGGTCAGGTCCACCCTCACGGAGTTTGAAACTCTGTGGGCAGAGCAAGACCCCCCGCCTCACATGATCTCGATATTGTACAAACTCCTCGAGGGAGCCAAGCCACATAGCGAACCACACTTCATAAAAGAGTGGGAGAAAGATCTACAGTGTGAGTTTACGGAGGAGCAGGTTGGACACCTCTGCCATCTGACGCATGCTGGCTCAGTAGAGTCCACAGCTCAGGAAAACAGTTATAAACTTTTAACCCAGTGGTACAGGGTGCCAGCAGTACTGGGAAAGCTCTACCCCTCTACATCAGGACTCTGCTGGCGGGGCTGTGGACTGGAGGGGTCGCTCCTACACATTTGGTGGGAGTGCCCCGTACTGCAGCCTTTTTGGCAGATTGTTAGGAAGCATGTGTCGGACGGTCTGGGGGTGCACCTGCTTGACTCCCCTAAACATTTCCTGTTACACCTCCCGACGACCTCTTTAACCAAATACAAGAAGAGCGCCCTTCCCCACCTTCTCAATGCTGCTAAACGCCTTATTCTGATGCACTGGAAGAGCAATTGAATCCCGACGTAGTCGGAATGGATTGGGAAGGTGGGGGAGATTATGGCAGCAGAGGAGTGGGTGGCCACTTGCAGAGGCACCCTGCAACATTTTAATGCCGCGTGGGCATCCTGGAGGGACCATGTCACTGCCTCAGCCCCAGTGGTATCCAGCCTGGACTTAGCTCTCCTGGCTCTAGCTGACCCCCAATTTGCAGAAAGGGCAGGTGCAAACATGGACCTGGGGACGGGATTGCGGAGTCGAGTTGACCTGGGGGGAGCTACAGGCATCGTGTGACAAGTGTGACAAATGTAACCTAACGTATTTGCTAACATGATTTAGATGTTTCTGAAAGAACCAGACCCTGAATTTCTGACAGTGCAGCCCGGTTTTACTTGCAATTTTCTTTCCCCTTGAGAAGGCGCACGGGGCTGGAGGGCCGCTGGGTGCCGGACCCGGGGGGATTGCTCGAACCCATAGAGACCGAATGTCTGGGGCGGGGCGCTTCCCCGGGGTTGGGCAGACGGGGGCGGTCCTGGAACCCGGAACCCGTGGTACCGATTGTTCACTCATGCAATGCAGGGCTATTTCATGTGATCCCCCATCCCCTCTTCCCCATTCCCGTAGTATGTCAGAAATTTGTATTGAATTTTCCTTTGAATATTCTTATGCGACTATTGTTGTCTGTACTGGAAATTCTTTAAATAAAGATTATATAAAAAAAAAAAGAGAAGCAGAAGTGTTTGTGGTGCAACAGAACAAAAGGCAATGCAGCAACTGTGGTATTGAACACGCCACTGACCGCAACAGGTGCCCAGCCTTTAACAAACGGTGTAACTCATGCAACAAAGGGAATCATTTTGCAAAATGTTGTAGGTCCAAATAGTGTGTGGATGACGCCATCTAGTGACAAACAACAAAAAGTGCACAGAATTAATGAAGTGGAAAGTGATGAACACCAAAACCATTTTCATTGTGAAAGTGTAGACCTAATTGCAAATAAGGGAGAAATATTCACCACCCTCCCAACAGCATACAACAAACATGTCAAGTTGAAACTGACACTGGTGACAAATGCAAATTGCAATGCAATTTCATGTCCTTATCCACATTGCACAGCATTGACCCCAAAGCTGAAATTGATCAGCTAAATAAAGTAAACTTGATAGCTTACGGCGGTCAAACAATTCAGACACTGGACACTTCTACCTTGGATCTATCAGGGGACAAGCTGCTATTCCACATTGTGGATAGAACTGTTAAGAGCCTGCTTAGCTTACCAGGCAGCATGTGCTTAAATCTAATCCAACTCAGTCCAGAAGTACATGCAGTGCAAGAGGCTCCTCAGATGACCGCTTATGGAGACTTTTGATTTTGAACTGACACTATTGGTAAGCTTCCAGTCATTTATCACATGCGCTTGGATGAAACAGTACAGCCTGCCATGTGTACCCCTCGAAGGATCCCACTGGCTATAAAAGACAATAGCTGGAAAGGATGACCCCTGGGTGTCTGTCATGGCAGCAGTAGTCAAGAAAGATGGCACTGTCTGCATATGCATTGATCATGTGCACCTCAATAAAGCTCTCCTGAGGCCTTATCACCCATTAAAGACTGTAGAGCAAGTGATCGCTGATATGACACAGACAAAGGTCTTCAGCATTCTAGATGCAAAATGTGGATTCTGGCAAATCCCTAAGGATGAAGAATCATCATTACTCACAACATTCATGACCCCATATGGGAGATACAAATGCTTACGGATGCCATATGGAATTTCAACTGGAAGCAAAGTCTTTCAGAGATGTATGGAACAGCTTTTTGCTGGACAACCATGCGAAATAGTCGTGGATGATGTCCTGATTTGGGGATCCTCCGTTGAGGAACATGACAAATGACTCAATTGCGTACTAGACCGTGTCAGAGCCATCAATATGCAGTTCAACCCTACCAAATGTCGCTTCAGGGTCTCCAAGGTGCCATATTGGACACCTTCTCACGGATAAAGGTGTCAAGCCTGATCCAGAAAAAACCAAAGCCATCCATCAAAATGCCTGCTCCAGAGGACAAACATGGATTGTAAAGGTTTCTTGCATGACCAATTATCTCTCGAAGTTCACTCATCACTACTGCGAGATAACATCTCCACTCCGTTAGCTTCTGCGCCAAGATTCCGACTGGTGTTGGAATGAACAACATGCTGTTGCTGTGGATACATTGAAAGCACAATTGACTAGCCCACCTGTCCTACAGTATTTTCATGTGCATAAGCCAGTGGTATTGTCTGCTGATGCTTCCCAGCATGGTCTTGGCGCAGTCTGTCTTCAAGATGGGAGGCCTGTGGCTTTTGCATCAAGAGCCCTCACTGAGACTGAAGCACGTTATGCACAAATTGAGAAGGAATTATCGGGACTAGTATTTGCCTGTGTAAAATTCCATTATTATATCTATGGCCGCCCTGTGACTGTGGAGACGGATCATCAGCCACTCATAACCATACTGAGAAAACCTCTGCACACAGCATCTGCGCGTATCCAGTGAGCGATGCTAAAGCTTCAATGCTACCACCTGAATGTAATCTATAAACGAGGCAGTGAACTATTTATTCAGGCTACTTTATTTACACACAGACAAAAAGGAAAGATAAGCCATGATAAATCGGCATGATGTCTTTCTCCCCTGGAGCCTGGGCAGGTGGCAAGGATGGAGACAACCCGTGGGTTTGACAAACTGGCCCCGGTTCACAGAAAGGCCTGCCAACCAAACAGCTATGTTGTTCATTCTGATGGTAGGACCTATGTAAGGAATCGCCGTCACCTCCTACAGGTACCTGAATCATACTGTACTGCCGCTGTCCATGTGCCTATGATCACTTCAGGACCCCAAGCACAACCGCCTGCTGCTGTTCCAATTGACACTTCCAGCAACAAATGTAACACATAACCAGAACAAAATTATGATGGCAACAGGCAAGAGGTTTCAGTCTCGCAAGCCCCACTCGATCTGGAAGAATGTGTAAACTCAATCCAAAGTTCCAAGACTTTATCACACACACACATCATACCCAGCATTTTGTGTTTTACACTGTAGTTTGTTATTGCTCCTTGCTATGCTTCACTCCTTGTTGATTCTATATTACACTTCATTAACAGTATCTCACAAAAGTGAGCACACCCCTCACATTTTTGTAAATATTTTATTGTATCTTTTCATGTGACAACACTGAAGAAATGACGCTTTGCTACAATGTAAAGTAGTGAGTGTACAGCTTGTATAACAGTGTAAATTTGTAAATAACTCAACAGACACAGCCATTAATGTCTAAACCACGGCCAACAAAAGTGAGTACACCCCTAAATGAAAATGTCCAAATTGGGCCCAAAATGTGAATATTTGTGTGGCCACCATTATTTTCCAACACTGAATTAACCCCCTTGGGCATGGAGTTCACCAGAGCTTCACAGGTTGCCACTAGAGTCCTCTTCTACTCCTCCATAATGACATTACGGAGCTGGTGGATGTTAGAGACCTTGCGTTCCTCCACCTTCTGTTTGAGGATGCCCCACAGATGCTCAATAGGGTTTAGGTCTGGAGACATTCTTGGCCAGTCCATCACCTTTACCCTCGGCTTCTTTAGCAAGGCAGTGGCCATCTTGGAGGTGTATTTGGTGTTGTTATCATGTTGGAATACTGCCCTGTAGCCCAGTCTGTGAAGGGAGGGGATCATGCTCTGCTTCAGTATGTCACAGTACATGTTGGCATTCATGGTTCCCTCAATGAACTGTAGCTCCCCAGTGCCGGCAGCACTTATGCAGCCCCAGACCATGACACTCCCACCATCATGCTTGACTGTAGGCAAGACACACTTGTCTGTACTTCTCACCTGGTTGCCGCCACACACACACTTGACACCATCTGAACCAAATAAGTTTATCTTGGTCTCATCAGACCACAGGACATGGTTCCAGTAATCCATGTCCTTAGTCTGTTTGTCTTCAGCAAACTGTTAGGAGGCTTTCTTGTGCATCATCTTTAGAAGAGGCTTCTTTCTGGAATGACAGCCATGCAAACTAATTTGATGCAGTGTGCGGCCTATAGTTTGAGCACTGACAGGCTGACCCCCCACTCCTTCAACCTCTGCAGCATTGCTGGCACTCATATGTCTATTTCCCAAAGACAATGTCTGGATATGACGCTGAGCATGTGCACTCAACTTTTTTGGTCGACCATGGCGAGGCCTGTTCTGAGTGGAACCTGTCTTGTTAAACTGCTATATGGTCTTGGTCACCATGCTACGGCTCAGTTTCCGGGTCTTAGCAATCTCCTTATAGCCTAGGCCATCTTTATGTAGAGCAACAATTCTTTTTTTCAGATCCTCAGAGAGTTCTTTGCCATGAGATGCCATGTTGAACTTCCAGTGACCGGGGCGTGGCTTGCAGCGGATGGAGTAGGACGTGTGTGTAGCTCGCTCCGCCGGTGATCTGACCATTTATCTTGAATCCCTGCTCCATAACTCTCCGATTGCCGCCGTACAGTCTCAGCCGGTATACTGAAGCGGCGCAGAACCGGCAGATACCAGCAAGATCGCAAATATGTCCCGGCGAAGCAAGGACACTCCAGCAACAACGGACCATGCGGGGCAAGATGGCGGCCGTGCACTCCGCTCGGCTGCTGAAGCGGCCCACAAGCTGTTTGCGAAATCCACTGGCAAGACCCTCTCTACTAAAACCGGGTCCCAAGCGGGAGATGCCTTGACCGCCGCACCAGCACCTATACACCAGGGAGACATGTGGCCGGAGGAGTCAGACGCGGACCTGCAATGGGACACAGTGAGTACACAGGCCTCTGCAGGCCTCCCCCCTAGACAGGGAGACGTGTCCTTACCTAATGCAGAGCCCACACTGAAAGACATCTACGCAGCAATCACGTCTTCCAATTCTGCCCTTACTGCCCTGGCCTCTGAAACAAAAGGAGTAAAGATGGAAATAAACCTTATTAGGCAGGACATGTAGAAAATACGGGACCGTACAGAGGCTCTAGAAGACCGCATGAGTGGTGTGGAGGATGAACTGGCTCCCCTGCTGCATGAATTCCATCATATGCAATCCGTGTCCTCGGGTCATGCAGCCTGCATTGAGGACATGGAAAATAGACTCAGAAGGAAAAATATTAGGGCGGTGGGCATCCCAGAAAGAACAGAGGGGAAAAATTCTGTAACCTTCATAGAAAAATGGCTCATAGACACCTTTGGAAAGGAGGCTTTTTCCCCAATGTTCGCGTGGAAAGGGTGCATATGGTCCCTGCTAGGCCTCCTAGACCGGGAGAACCACCGCGCCCATTCTTGTTTAAACTTTTGAACTTTAAAGACAGGGACGCTATCCTGAACTTAGCTAGGACAAAAGGAGATGCCATGAAAATGGATAATATGAAAATATCCTTCTACCCTGACTTTTCTGCAGAAGTGCAAAGGAGAAGGGCGAAATTCACAGATGTTAAAAAGCGCCTTAGGAAATATGATGTCACTTATGCCATGCTATACCCAGCTAAGCTTCGCATTGCAGCTAATGGTGAGACTCATTTCTTTGAAAATCCAACTGGTGCAGCTGCCTGGCTTGATCGCCACGAAAGTAACCTGCCAAGGGCACATACAGCATGAACCGGATCTATTCTTTTGTTTGGTGATACAACACTGGGTGATGGAGGATACTGTTGATCTCAGGAGTAAGCTGATCCTGCAAGGCGGATGATGTAAAGCGAGACTACCTGTGGAGATTTGTCTCTACATGCTAGATGCAAGTTCCTTCATTTCATGTTAAACTGGTTGAAAAGTTGGGGCCCCCCAGCGCTATTGTCCCGAGTGGACGGACAACCTGTGACATGATGTCTAAGTGGCTCTGGGGTTTTTGCTTCAGAGGCACAATTTTTTTTTAGCTTTTGGTTGCTCGTTATCTACCCTGCCTGTTGTAGGGAAAAAAGAACCTGGTATATTGCTATACTTGAATTGTTGCTATGGGGGGGGGCTGCATGCCATGCAGATACGAACGGAGAAACAGTTTATATACACTTGATGTCACAGTCTATGAACAAATTCCTTGGTGCCTTTTCCTCGCTTTGTCCTAGCAGCGACACTCGGTCTCAGGAACTGAATGTGACTTTGATACACCTCTATGTGTGGAGCGGACGAGAGAGCTCCAAGGGTAGAGGTTCTTGTCATTGTAATGACGCAATGGCATATTATACTACCACTGTTATACTATGGCGAATGTGTGTACTTTAGCATCTTGGAATATAAGAGGGCTGAGTGATGGGGTGAAATGGGTTGCACTGTTTAGGACACTTAAGGCGCACCGCCCTGCAATAATCTGCTTACAGGAAACGCATTTGATACCGAGCAGGGTACATGTACTTAAGCATAGGGGGTACCCAACGCAATATCATTCCACTCATACTCATTACTCCAGAGGTGTTAGTATACTGATAGCCAGTGGAGTTTCTTTTCAACTGATCAGTTCCCGTAGAGATGAGCAGGGACGCTTTACTTTTTTGTTATGTAAACTAGAGGGCATACTATGTATTATAGCGAATATATATATACCCCCGCCGTATACCCCCAAGGTTCTGAATGGCCTGGCACAATTTATGGCCCTGTACTCAAACACACCTATTTTTGTCATGGGAGACTTAGATGCTGTCTTAGATAACTCGTTAGACAGGTTCTCCTTACGGGGACAGACAGTGTCACTGGAGGGAGGCCCAACACCCTTTGCCAGACTTATGACTGAGATAGGACTGAGGGATGCATGGAGGGACAGACACTGTACAACGAAATGTTACTCCTGTTACTCTACAACGTACAAGTGTCTGTGTCGCATTGATCTCTGCATGGTCAATGTATCTGCCAATGCCTTGGTGAGAGCAATGAGCTATTCCCCATGCAATATTTCTGACCATTCCCCTCTTATAGTACAGGCAAACTTTAATAATGACTGTAGGATCAGGTTATGGAAGGTGAATCCATTCTAGTTTGACCTGTTTCTCACACCAGACCCTATTTATAAAGGCTTACAGGAGTTTCTGTGACTAAACAGGGGTTCAGTCGACCCGATAGTCCTTTGGGATGCGCTGAAGGCGCATCTGAGGAGACTGATAATTAAACAGATCAACCATGTTAAGACAAGAAGTAAAGAGTGGGAGAACTTGGTGCTTACTGAGGCGGGCAAAGCTGAAGATAATTATCTTCAGGATCCAACTGAGGAAACGGAGAGAAAATGGATTGAAGCCCAATCGGTGTACCAACAAGTATCCCTCACGGCCAGGGCCGCCTTAATGAGCGGACACCCCAGCTGCATGGGGGGCCCCTGCATTTTCCCTGTCCCCTGTCAAGTCAAGCAGATCAGTGGTGGGGGGGAGGCTGTGTGTAACACTCCCCTCCTCCGCTCTATCAGCTTGCAAGGACCGACAGACATTCCCTCTGGCTGCAGAGCTCTGCGATCCGCCTCCTAGGGCTGCCAGCCTCTGAGGACTCCCCTCTGCCTGTAGAAAAATAGATTTTCCCAGGATGATGGAGCTGGTGCGCGGGGCGGGGGTGTGGCTGACTCACACATTAGTGCTCTCCCTGCCTGAAGATGCACTGGGCTGGACTGTAGGAGGAGCCGAGATGGCAGCCTGGGGTGTCTTTGCCATGAGATCGGTGAGTGCTGAAAAGTTTTCCCTACAGGAATTCCCTCCCTCTTTATTGCTTCACCACCTCCTTAACCCTCACATACAGCTGGGATCTGCTGCCAGGGACCTCACTACACACTGCCTGTCCCCCCTCTGAACACTGACTGCCCCCCCCCACTACACACTGCCTGTCCCCCCTCTGAACACTGACTGTCCCCCCCCCACTACATACTGCCTGTCCCCCTCTGAACACTGACTCCCCCCACTACACACTGACTGTCCCCCTTCTAAACACTGACTGCTCCCCTACACACTGCCTGTCCCCCCTCTGAACACTGACTGTCCCCCCCTCTACACACTGACT
>BLSH010481317.1:417929-431599 GCA_018402905.1 Glandirana rugosa
TCTTGCTAACAACTTGGAACCTCACACAACAGGTGCAGAAACAAGTATTATCCGTATACCTCACATGCCAACAACCAAGGGGGATAGTAACAAGGTAGAACCACAGAAGCCCAACCCCAGGAAGGACAGTAGAAGAACCACAGCAGAATTAACTCCTCAAAAGACACAAACAACATACAAATGGAGGGAATGACCTCACCTAGCCTGACTACGTCAGACCTCAAGAAGGTAAAACAAGACGGTGAACTTCTGGACTAGACAAGATATCAGAGGATCTAGAGACACTATAAAAAACTAAAAAGAAACAACATGAAGTTATAGGAAGCGGTGGTCCAGTGACGAATCAACGCATCTCTTAAAAAACTTTAGACGTCTGAGAAATATTGAGATTGATCAATCAGCAAATTACGGATCTGAAAACTGAATTAGAACCCCATAAAGAGTCTGCAGATTTCAAAAAATTCTCTACGCAACTAAGCAGTGACCTGGTGGCGAAGGATATTGAAGTACAACAAAGAAAAATCAAAAAATATCACAGAGATCTAGGAGACTATAGAACAGATCAGGTCTTCAAGTGGCAGAACAAAATGGAAGAACTCCAGACTGCATCAGTCCGATCCACTCCAGTAAGGGAGGTAAACATACAACAAACACAGAAAACTCCTCAATTAAGACGACACCAAGAAGATGACAGGAAGGACCCCAACCCGAAGACACCAAGATGGAACAATGATAGGGGGAACCAACAACCGTACACTCCATATGCCTATTATGAACAAAGACGTGGACAACACACTCCAAGGTTCAACAATCGTTCTAGAAAACCTTGGCAGAAGCAATATAGGAGACCCTATCCTCAATGGGACCATACAGACAGGACCCCAAGAAATCACCACGATTATCGCCCTCAGCGAGAGAACTATGATTATAGAGAAAGAAGCCCGGTTCCCACATACAATAGATTTGACCCCATCAGACATTAGGAGGAATCACCAGGACGCAGAGAACCGAGGTATGAATATAGACCACACCCTCCTCCTTTTCAGGACAGAGACAGGAGGGAACACAGTCCCAGAAGGAGAAGGACCAATCAGGATCACTCACCACGAAGGAACCCCGAAGAAAGGAATCAGCCTCCCGCAAGGGCACAAAGAGAGGAACATACAAGACACGAGGACGCACAAGAGGATGCCGAGCAGGGAAGAGAGTTCAAAAGGAAAAGAAACCACTAGGAGAAGGAATTTTTAATTTGAGTGGCCAGACGTTAACAACAGACGAGATTGCTGTGCTGGACAAGGGCCTCAAACATGCCCCAATGAAAAATCTAAACAAAAATATGTGAGGAAAATCAACATTAAGAAGTATCTACTCAGTAACCCGAAGGCTCTCATTACAACTAACCCCATAGATGACAACGAAATCCAACACAGTGGACTAAGGAATCAATCCACGTACAACCCCCAGCTACAAGATAACCACCATATTGAGGTTTTTAAAAAATTAGTCTGTCAGGATTTAGAAGATTTGGAAAATAAAAAGAAGAAAGACCCAGTGCACATGAAGATAGGCATGGAATCCTTGATGAAAAGAAAAGACCTAGTAATTCGACCGGCGGACAAAGGCGGCGGGGTCGTATTACAATCAAAAGACAAGTACATGGCGGAAATCGACCGACAACTAGGAGATGGAAACACGTATCAACAATTAAGGGGTAACCCCACCAACACCAACAAGAAGGAACTGGAAAAATTGGTACATCTGGGCACGAAAAAGGGGATCTTGAATAAAAAAGAGGCAAAATACCTAGTACCAGAGACTTGCAGAATACCAGTGTTATATACAATACCGAAAATCCATAAAGATAAGGAAAATCCCCCAGGGAGACCCATAGTAAATGGAATCGACTCCCTGACGGCAAGAATGGGCCAGTATATAGACACGTTCTTACAACCGGCAGTTCAATCAACTACAGCATTTCTCAAGGATACGAAACATTTATTACAAATTTTACAAGAGACTCCAGTAACAGAAGGGCATACCCTCCTGGCTACAGCAGATGTATCCTCCTTATACACAATAATCAAACATCACCAGGCTTGTGAGGCGACAAAATGGGTCCTTAGGAAATATAGCTCACTACAATGTTTACAAAGGAAGTTCCTGATTAAATGTGTGGATTTTTGCCTCAAAAATAATTACTTTTGGCATAACCAGAAATATTACAAACAACTCACAGGTGTTGCAATGGGGGCAAAATTTGCACCAAGCGTTGCAAATGCATTTATGGCCCAATGGGAAGACTATAGCGTTCATTTAAACACACCGCCTCAGCTAATCTTGTACAAAAGGTACATAGATGATTTAATAATAATATGGAAGGGTGACAGACCCTCATTGGACGAATTTTTAAACCATCTCAACACTAACGATAGGAATATTAATCTTGAATGGAATATACATGAACAACACATCGACTTTCTAGACCTGGACATTAGAATAGAAGGAGGGAAAATTTTGACCAAGACCCATTTCAAAAGTGTTGATAGAAACAGCTATTTATCAACAAAGAGTTGCCATTTCAAACCTTGGCTGTATAACATACCGAAAGGACAACTGATAAGGATAAAAAGAAACTGTACGATTGAAGAGGACTATAACAACCAAGCCAATATTTTGAAAGAAAGGTTTATGAAGAAAGGATACTCGGAGACATCTTTGGACCATTTGATTAATGAGGTCAATCAACTGGACAGGAACAAAATGCTAGAAAAAAACACAAAACACCAAACAAAATTTCCAGATGCACCGCAGATCATACTAGACTTCAATGCCCAGTATAAAGAAGTGGAGAAATTATTCAAAAAGCACTGGCATATTCTGAAAGCAGATAAGCACCTCAACTCGATCCTGCCAGAAACACCTAAATTCATATATAAACGTGCCCCAACAATTAGAGACAAAGTAGTTAAAAACGTCATAGTACCACCACCAAGAAATATGTTCACCTTCTTCAATGGGACAGGTTTTTATCCCTGTAAGCATTGCTATGCATGTAACCATGCCCAAAAACAGAGGAAAACTGAGTTCCAAGCAACTACAACAGGCCAAACCTTTTCCATAAAGGATTTTATCGGGTGCAATACAGAAGGGGTGATATACGTACTACAATGTACCTGTAAACTTCAATATGTAGGGAGAACGAAAAGAGCACTAAAAACCCAGGTGAAAGAGCATATACGCAATATAATTAAGGGTTATCCCAAACACAGCGTATCAAAACATTTCTTGAACACACACAACAGGGACCCATCACACCTACAATTTTGGGGTATCGAAAAGTATAAAAAATCCTGGAGAGGGGACCACAAAATTAGGACCATTAGCCAGAAAGAGTCAAAATGGATTTATACTTTGAGAACCCTCACGCCTACAGGTATGAATGTGGAGTTCGACTTGAACTGTTTTTTAAGCAATTTTTAACGTAACTTGTATTATGATATACCTCACACTCTGAGTCCAGCAGCAATCTATTTTTATTCTTATTTTTACTATTTTATGTATAAATGGACTGTTATGTCCCCCTTTTTTCTAGTAGACATGCACTTTATGTTCTTTTTCAAACATGTCCCCTTGCCAACATGGCTATATCTCATTTTTAGCAACCTGTGGGTGACCTGACAAAACACCACAGGGGCACATCTTTTTACTGCAATCTATACCCTTCCCTGGCTTCTTCATAGTATATGTTTACTTGACATAATGTTCACCTCAGCTTATCCCTTAGTCACTATGTTTTATTTCGGGTTCTCATGTTTTCACCACATGGGCGCTTTTTAGGCACTATATATATTATAGTTTATTGTTTATCCTTTATACATTATGGATCCGATTATACTCCCGTTTTTTAACCAAACTACTTGGTTTTTATAGTCATTGGTTTTATTTCATCATCCGGCGCTGTATAGGCATTAGAAGTATATGATAGTCGGCTATTTTACTATAGTGTGACATCCAGCCGTCTAAGGGTAATATATGACTACCTAAATAATATTGGCTACATCAGCCCTGTGAGCATTTCTGCAGATGAGCCACCTGTATATAGCTTCTTTTAGCCGATTGCACGGCGCCAGGTAATATGTAAAATTTCATCTGTTCCATCCCTATCTCCTAACTAGTGTCAGCAGAGGTTGTATTAGCGCGGGTCTACAACAAAATGGCCACCAGACCATATCCTGTCTCACCACTATAAATGACATTCAGATAGACCAATCCAGCAGCCCTGAAGAAGTCACGTGAGGTGACGCAACGCGTAGGCGGAGTTTAGCTTGCTGGACACACAGTGAGAGGCGCTCAGACGCCACTGTGTTATTTGATCAGCTGTTTTTATATTTTGGTTGAAAATTCATTTGTTTGGACACAATAAAGTATTTTCTTTTAAATACTACACTATGGAAGCCTTTTTATCTTCCCCCCTCCCTGAGTGGTATTGAGTGTATACAACTCAAAGGATAGCGACTGATTGGATGGCATGAGCGTTGATGTAAATCAGGACCTCTTTGGAGCACAAATGTTTCTAAGGACTATCTGAGCACAAGTCACTGAAATATCACTACAAGCACTTTATTTATGTTACAAGGACTTTTTGATACACATTTTTATTCTTATATGTTTACACCTGTTTTACCGTGATAATATCAATTTTCTGGTTCATATATTTTATGAAGATGTATATATTTTATATTGAATATCTATGCGTCACAGATTTTATGCATCTATGCTGAATGTTTTATATTTATAAGTGAACTGTCACTGAATATTTTTAGACATCTCACCATTTGTATAATATTACTGAAAGGGTTGGCACAGACGGACATTACCTGAGGCTGCGCAGTACGATTCTCCTCCTAAGCTTTATCTTTCTATATTGTCATATAGTAGGTACAGCAGCAACCTCTTAACATTATACAGGTCCCATAGCAGCGCGAGGATACACCACTATTTTTCACAGAGTACCCAAGTACTTGTCACCGGCCCATCAGAGTACCCGAGTACTTGCCACCAGCCCATTAGAGTACCCGAGTACCTGCCACCAGCCCATCAGAGTACCCGAGTGCCTGTCACCGGCCCATCAGAGTACCCGAGTACTTGCCACCAGCCCATCAGAGTACCCAAGTACCTGCCACCAGCCCATCAGAGTACCCAAGTACAAACTCTTCTGAGTACACGAGTACCTGTCACCAGCCCATCAGAGTACCCGAGTACCTGTCACCAGCACCATCAGAGTACCCGAGTACCTGCCACCAGTCCATCTGAGTACCTGTCACCAACTCAACAGAGTACCCCAGTACCAACCCTTCTGAGTACACGAGTACCTGTCACCAGCCCATCAGAGTACCCGTGTACCTGTCACCAGCACCATCAGGGTACCTGAGTACCTGCCACCAGTCCATCTTAGTACCTATCACTAGCCCATCTGAGTACCCAAGTACCTGTCACTAGCCCATCTGAATACCCAAGTACCTGTCACTAGCCCATCTGAGTACCCAAGTACCTGCCACCAGCCCATCTGAGTACTCGAGTACCTGTCACCAGCCATATAATGGTATCACATTGTTTACCAGTGTTTTCCATAAATTTTGGGGGGACCGGCGTTTCCAACATAGTACAATGGCCTCCCTGGTGTAAAACATTAGAAGACCCAGTAGGGTCCTTTCAGCTATTCTGGGCACCAAGTCCTCCACAAGTCCCAACAGGCATACTCTGGGTGATGGGGCGATGAGGATGCTTAGTATCTCAGCAACCACAGTGAGAACCTGTGGCCAATAAGCGCTAACTGCTGGACAAGTCCAGAAAATGTGAAAAAATCACCAGGGGAGTAGTCACAGCGCCAACACTCCGGCGGATGGGATGAACTTCTCTTGTGTACCCGGGTGGGGGTAAGATAGGCCCTCGGGGGGTAATTTTTGCTATGTATATGCTATGTGCTAGAAATATCATATAAATTGACAACTTTGTGTAAAAAAAAAAAGTTTTCATTTTCTTTCCACGTTTTCCGAAGACTTGTGGAAAAAAATTAACCGTACAAAAGACTCATAATGCTTCATAGAATATTTGTTGGGGTGTTTGGTTTCCAAAACTGGGTCATTTTGTGGGTAATTCCACTGTCCTGGTGCTCCAGGGACTTCAAAAGTGTAATAGGTCATTAGTATATTTTATGTGTAATTTATGCTCCTAGAATGCCTGATGGTGCTCCCTGCATGTTGGACCTCTGTATGTGGCCAGGCTGTGTAAAAGTCTCACACATGTGGTATCGCCATACTCGGCATGAAAATCTGAATGTATTTTGGGGTGTAATTTTTGCTATGTACATGCTATGTGCTAGAAATATCTTATAAATCGACCACTTTGTGTAAAAATAAGAGAGTTTTCATTTTCTTTCCGCGTTTTTCAAAGACTTGTGGAAAAAAATGAACTGTACAAAAGACTCATAATCCCTCATAGAATATACGTTGGGGTGTTTGCTTTCCAAAATGGGGTCATTTTGTGCCTAATTCAACTGTCCTGGTGCTCCAGGACCTTCAAAATGTAATAGGTCGTTAAGATATTTTATGTGTAATTTTTGCTCCTAGAACGCCTGATGGTGCTCCCTGCATGTTGGGCCTCTGTATGTGGCCAGGCTGTGTAAAAGTCTCACAAATGTGGTATTGCCATACTTGGGACGAGTAGCAGAATGTCATTTATGGTGAAATTTTTGCTATGTACATGCTATGTGTTAGAAATATCTTATAAATTGACCACTGCAATGCACTTGCAAAAATAAAAAAGTTATCATTTTCTTTCCGCGTATTTCAAAGACTTGTGGAAAAAAATGAACCTTTCAAAAGACTCATAATGCCTCATAGATTATACGTTGGGGTGTTTGCTTTCCAAAATTGGGTCATTTTGTGGGTAATTCCATTGTCCTGGTGCTCCAGGGCCTTCAAAAGTGTAATAGGTCATTAGGAAATCAGATGTGAAATTTCTGCTCCTAGGACGCCTGATGGTGCTCCCTGCATGTTCGGCCTCTGTATGTGGCCAGGGTGTGAAAAAGTCTCCCACATGTGGTATCGCCATACTCGGCAGGAGTAGCAGAATGTATTTTGGAGTGTAGTTGGAAGTATGCATATGCTGTGTGTGAGAAATAAATACTTGTTATGACAATTTTGTGTAAAAAAAAAAAAATAATAATAATTTCTTCCTTTTCCCAAGAATTGTGGGAAAAAAATTACACCTTCAAAACACTCGCCATGCCTCTTACTAAATTCTGCGGACTGTCTACTTTTCAAAAAGGGGTAATTTTGGGGTATTTGTACTGTCCTGAAATTTCAGGGCCTCAAGAAATGAGATAGGCCATGAGTATATCAGGCGTGATCAATTTTCAATAATTGGCACCATAATTTGTAGACTCTATAACTTTCACACAGACCACTTATTTGGGTTATTTCTACCAAAGATAGGTAGCAGTATAGGTTTTGGCCCAAATTTATGAACAAAAATGACTTTTTTTGCAAAATTTTATCATAGAAACTAAAAAAAAAAATGTTTTTTTTTCAAAATTTTCGCTCTTTATTCACTTCTGTCGCAAAAAATAAAAAACCCAGAGGTAATTAAATACCACCAAAAGAAAGCTCTATTTGTGTGAAAAAAATGATAAAAAATGCGTTTGGGTACAGTGTTGCATGACTGAATGACTGAGTAATTGTCATTCACAGTGTGAGAGCGCTGAAAGCTGAAAATTGGTCTGGGAAGGAAGGGGGTGTAAGTGTCTGGTATTGAAGTGGTTAAGAAGGCCTGCCCCCTTCCAATCCTATTGGGGATTGGTCAGGACTCCTTAGAATACTCCAGATGGCTCCACCTATCTCCCGGCTTTCTGATCAGAAACCTACCTCCAGGTTTCTAGAAAAGAAGGGGGGGAGGTGACCTCATCTGTTGAATCAGTTCAATCCTGACTGAGCCACTCCTCCTGGACCAGATAAAAACATTCAGGCCTGCTCTTACACTCAGACCTGACTAAGGTTTACCTCACCTAGGAAAACCCTGCTAGAAAAACGCACCTACACTATGGGGGTGCTACAATTAGTTAAAGCGTAAGTTCACCTTCAGCACTAAAAATCTAATTCCTTCATAAATCATGCCTAACATTGATGACAAACTTATTGTGCATAATATTTTTTTGTAAAAATGACTCACTCCTGAGTTCTGCATATACCATTTTTGTAAGTAATTTAAAAAATGCACCAAAAGCTTCTCTTCTGCTTCCTACTTCCTTCTGGTAATGCCTTCTGGGATTGTAGTTCACGGAACTAATAAGAAACTACAAGTCCCATGAATGTGAACCAAAAAGTGTAGCGCTAAAAAAACACCGTATATATTAAAATGTAACACTATAGTGAATAACAACCGAAAATAAGTCCGAAATAAAGAAAAATGTGTTCAATCCGATCAAGACATCCGAAACATTAATCGTATATCTTCAATGATTGTAGAAACATTGCATCATGTGTTGTACACCACCATCAAAAGTGTAAAAGGTACTCTTACCAGCGATAAGAGGAAAATGCGCGTATAGTTAATCCCACATAGACATCCTCTAGGCTCCTGTGTGGCTCCAGTCCCACCGTCTGTTGAGAACTCCCCGGGGGTCCACAGCCAGGATATCAAACTCCAACACGGATACAGCAATCTGTTAGGTGATTCAACCTCCGACCAGGAACTCCTGCAAGTCTCCAGCTAGGTCTCAAAATCCGACACCACCATGCAACAGTATGCCTTAGAGTGAATGCTCCTATCTCCAGAGACCTAGCTGGAGACTTGCAGGAGTTCCTGGTCGGAGGTTGAATCACCTAACAGATTGCTGTATCCGTGTTGGAGTTTGATATCCTGGCTGTGGACCCCCGGGGAGTTCTCAACAGACGGTGGGACTGGAGCCACACAGGAGCCTAGAGGATGTCTATGTGGGATTAACTATACGCGCATTTTCCTCTTATCGCTGGTAAGAGTACCTTTTACACTTTTGATGGTGGTGTACAACACATGATGCAATGTTTCTACAATCATTGAAGATATACGATTAATGTTTCGGATGTCTTGATCGGATTGAACACATTTTTCTTTATTTCGGACTTATTTTCGGTTGTTATTCACTATAGTGTTACATTGTAATATATACAGTGTTTTTTTAGCGCTACACTTTTTGGTTCACATTTCTGCACAAATTGGAAGTTTTGTTGTGTTAGCTGCTTTAGTTTTCCTTTTTTCCTCTTTTTTCACCATTTCAGGATAGCACAATATTTTTCTATAATTTAAGTCCCATGAATCATTGCCTTGCACCTGTATAGGAGGGGCTGACACATGCACTAGCATTTCATTCTGCTTAACTATCTCCTCCCCATGTGAGCTGCACACTGCTGTGACTGGGGAAGGGGAAACCTGCGGAGACGCAGATATTCTGTCTCACCAGTCTCTGAAAAAAGAATGAGAACAGGATCGCATGAGTGTTTACACCTATATGATCCGATTCCTGCACCATTTCACAGTTCGCACTGCGATCTACGAAACGATCTTTGGGTATCATTAACATTGTATTGTTACTCGCAGTGGTTCACAGATGTCAGTGTGAACCGCCGGTGATTCTGGTGGGATGCGGAAACCCGCACAGGAATCACAGGGTTTATCGCATCACACAAGTGTGAACCCAACCTAAGTGTATACATATGCAGGGCTGCTGATAGGGGGGGCCCTGTCAGATAGTTTGTACGGGTTGTACGGGGCCCCGCAATTTCTATCAGCAGCCCTGTATATATGTGAAACATCATCTAAACATGTTGTGCAGCGTTATGGATGTGACTACCCGAAACTAATCCCTTTTCAATTAATATGTGGGAAAAAATCACACACATGTACAGCAAACCATTTCCCAATAATCCTCCAAAAGTGATTCGCGAAAAAAAAAAGAAAATTAAAATCCAGTGTTTGGGAATGCTGATATAACCAGAAAAAAAACCCTCTTCAACTCACCACATAGCACAACAAGGATGTGTGCTCACCCCTCCACACCCCTCCATGTTATAAGAGGACTGAGAAGTGCCTGATAGATCAGCGTTACCAAACACCGAACTTTTCATTTTCTTTTTTTTCACTAATTGCCCAAAAACGCCCCTTTATGTTATCCTATGTGTACATGCACACATGGACGTTAATTGTCGTTTAACAGCAGTGGCGTTTTTGGGCTGTTATCCGAACGCCCTGATTTGGCGTTCAAAAGTCGTTCTTCTGACCACAAAAAACGCTAAACGCCGATTACTGCTCATAAACGCCGGTAAATGGCCGTTTATCGCAGTCTGGCATTTTTTGTAGTCAATGGAAGCTAATTAAGTAAAAAAAAAAAACGCTCAAAAATGCAGACGCCGATAAACGCTGCTTACAAAACGCTGCAAAAGAACGTTTTCTAAGCAACGTCTCCTGCCTGACGCCGAGAGAGCCCAGATAGCGCCCAGTGTGCATGGAGCCTTAGGCCCCATTCACACCAGGGCGTTTTGTAGCTTGAAGCCTGAAGCTACAAAACGCTGGAGGGGAAAAAATCAATGATTCTCTATGGAGTCCGTTCACATCTCCACTCAGAAATGCCTGAAGCCAAAAGCCTGAAAACGCCTGAAGCTCAAACAAGTTTTGGAAGTATTTTTGTAGCTTGATTTGGGTGTTTTTCTACTTTTTACATTGGTGAGCTTTTGACCTGTACAAAATCGTGGTAAAACCGCATGTATTTCTGCCTGAAAACATTACGCCCAGGTTAGAATGCAGCCTAATAGGGAAATGGTTTACTGTATATGTTGTGTGTGTTATTTCTTCCACTTACTAATTGATAAGGGAATCGATTTGGGTAGTCTCACCCATAACGCTGCACAATTTGTTTCAATAATATTTCACATACGTATACACTTTACTGCATTGGATTTGTATGTTTTTCTTAACACATGTTGCTATAAAGTTTTTTTTTTGTTTTATTTTTTTCAAGATTAGGTCGTTTCGATTTCTCTTTTCTTATATATTTCTTCGTAAGTCTCTATATACAGTATATGTATGGAGTTTTTTTTGTCTCTCTCCTCTCTTTCCTCTCTGTCTCTTTTCTTTCTTTCTCACCCCTCTCCTCTCTCTCTCTACTCATTCACAATGAATTACTTTTTAACCACTTCCTTACTGGGCACTTAAACCCCCCTCCTGCCCCGACCAATTTTCAGTTTTCAGCGCTGTCACTCTTTGAATGACAATGGCGCGGTCGTGCGGCGTTGTACCCAAACAAAATTGGTGTCCTTTTTTTCCCCACAAATAGAGCTTTCTTTTAGTGGTATTTGATCGCCTCTGCGGGTTTTATTTTTTACGCTATAAACAAATAAAGAGCGACGATTTTGAAAAAAGAACACAATATTTTTTACTTTTTGCTATAATAAATATCATAAATTAAAAAATAAAAAAACAAATTTATTCATCAGTTTAGGCCGATATATATTCTTCTACATATTTTTGGTAAAAAAAAATCGCAATCTGCGTTTATTGATTGGGTTGTGCAAAAGTTATAGCACCTACAAACTATGGACATTAGTTTATGATGTTTTTATTTATTTTTATTTTTTTTACTGGTAATGGCGGTGATCTGCGTTTTTATCGGGATTGCGATATTGCGGCAGACATGTTGGACGTTTTTGACACTTTTTTGGGACCAATGACATTTATACAGTGATCAGATCTAAAAATAGACACTGATTACTGTATAAATGTCATTGGCAGGGAAGGGGTTGACACTAAGGGGGCAGTGAAGGGGTTAAATGTGTTCCCTGGGTATGTTCTAACTGTGGGGGGTGGGTTGGCAGGGGCATGACAGATCTAACTGATCCCAGTGACAGGGATCAGTAGATCTGGCATGCCCCCCCCCCCCACAGAACTCTTTGTGAGCAGATCACGGGTCTCCGGCGGACATCGGGCAGAAGTCGCTCCGACTTCAGAAAAGGTTCCTGTACTACTTCAAGGCGACTTCTATTCGACTTGTGCCCATAGAATTCAATGGAAATCGCCTCCAAGGCGGATCCCCTTCTATGTTGAAGCGACTTTACAGGAAAAAGTAAAGAATTTACCCAGGTAAAAGGAATGATGTCAGAAGAGATTTATTCACACAGGCAAAATCACCTGGCATGGAGGTTGCTTTGAGTCGCATTGTAAGTCGCCCAAAGCTGCGCTGAAGTTGCGTTTAAATCGCCTATGAAGTCGTGGCTGAAGTCGGATCACCTCTGTGCGAACCGAGTCTCAAGCTTGTCTAGCCTGGTCGTACTGATGCTGAGGGGGGGAGGGGCTTCATGGAGAGATGTAGGAAAAGAGACAAACACACTGCCTTGTAGATGTTTGTGAATGAGCTTTGTTGCTCTGGTGCTGAAGGGGGGCCTCACAGAGAAGTGCAGAGGGTACAGGGAGAGAGAGAGAACAGCAAATGGATGGGATGCAGGAAGTTACAGAGACAATCTGAAATGTACCTTGTGAGGAGAAGTAGCAGCTTTGCAGGGACTAAAGATAATGAAAGGAGCTGTTTTTTTTAAATCTGCACAGTGCTTTTTGTTGATATGGGTCTCCTTAACTGGAACATAGGAAGTTTTTTAACCACTTGACAACTGGGCACTTAAACCCCCTTCCTAACCAGACCAATTTTCAGCTTTCAGTGCTCTCACATTTTGAATGACAATTACTCAGTCATACTACATTGTACCCATATTAAATTTTCGTCGTTTTTTTCACACAAATAGAGCTTTCTTTTGGTGGTATTTAATCACCATTGGGGTGTTTATTTTTTGAGCAATAAATGGAAAAATACCGAAAATTTTGTAAAAAAATGCATTTTTCTTTATTTCTGTTATAACATTTTGCAAATTAGTAATTTTTCTTTGTAAATTTTGGCCAAAATTTATACTGCTATATGTCTTCGGTAAAAATAACCCAAATTAGTGTATGTTATTTGGTCCTTGTGAAAGTTATAGAGTCTACAATCTATGGTGCCAATCACTGAAAATTGATCACACCTGATGCACTGACGGCCTATCTCATTTCTTGAGGCCCTAACAAGACAGGAAAGTACAAATACCCCCCAAATTACCCCTTTTTAGAAAGTAGACAGTCCAACGTATTTAGTAAGAGGCATGGCGAGTTTTTTGAACTTGTCATTTTTTCCCACAATTCTTTGCAAAATGAAGTTTTTTTTTTTCAGTTTTTTTTTTCCACAAAATTGTCATATTAACAGGTTATTTCTCACACCCAGCATATGCATACCACCAATTACACCCCAAAACACATTCTGCTACTCCTCCTGAGTATGGTGATACCACATGTGTGAGACTTTTACACAGCCTGGCCACATACAGAGGCCTAACATGCAGGGAGTGCCATCAGGCGTTCTAAGGACATGAATTACACATATAATTTCCTGACTACCTCTTGCACTTTTGAAGGTCCTGGAGCACCAGGGCAATGGAAACGCCCCAAAAATGACCCCATTTTGGAAAGTAAACACCCCAACGTATATTCTATGAGGCATAATGAGTCTTTTGAACGGTTCATTTTTTCCACAAGTTTTTGGAAAATGTGGAAAGAAA
>BLSH010481317.1:434139-445181 GCA_018402905.1 Glandirana rugosa
CTCGGTCTATCGGTTGGCGGGTGAGATTTTTTTGCCATGGCCCTATATCGGACATCGACGTCCGATATAGGGCTATGAAGGAGAATTTCGTCGGCGGCAAATATTTGTCACTAAGTGCCATTCACCAATTTCTCAATCAAGAGGAAATTGGTGAACGGCTGGCACATCGCATGTATGTGCCGCCGTTCACCGTGGGTAACAATACCCTCCTGCAATATATTGCAGGAGGGTGTTAGCGCGAGGGCGCGCGGGGGAACCCGCGCGTGGACCTTCTGACGGAGCGATCACGTGGTAAACGGCCGCTCCAAGCGGCCATTTACCGTGATCCGTGATGCGCCGGGTCTCACAGACCCGGCGGTCACGGATGCTTCCAGGTGCGCGCCCAAGGGGGCGCGCGGGAGCGCGATTGTGGGAGGACGTTATATAACGTCCTCCCATAACAATGGGTGCCACTTGCCGCCGTGTATGTACGCTACACGGTCGGCAAGTGGTTAAAGGAGAACTAACTCTTTAACCACTTACCGTGAATCACTGTTTATAAACGGCGGCTGCTTTAAGAGGAAGTATCGGGATATAGCCTGCAGCTACAGGCTATATCCCGGTACCGTTTTTTTAGAGTGGGCGGTTGGCTATCTGGCTCGGGAGCCGCTCAGTCGTTATCCCAGGGGGTGGAAGGGGACATCCCCCCCTTCCCCCGCTCTTCTCCGGTCTCCCGTCCCACCAGGAGACCGAAGCTCTGATCTGGTGCGTCTGCTGGCTAGAAGGAGACCTGAAGGAAGCCGGAATCGGCTCCGATCAGGTCTCCTTCGTCAAATTCTGGAAGCGACGTCACTTCCGGTTTACTCGGCGGCTAACGGCGCCAGTTTTAAAAAAAATGACAGTATTCAGAATCGCCGTTTTTGGCGATCTGAATACTGTGACGTGTAAAGGAGGGATGGGGGGGTCCCTCTATAAAGAGTACCTGTCACCATAGATTACTATTACTATTACAATAAAAGTGATCAGATTTTTTTTCTAAGTGCTAAAAAAAGTGCTAAAAAAATCAAAATAAATAATTAATAAGAAAAAAATGAAAGCGCCACCATCCCCGCGAGCTCGCTCAGCAAAGAAAACGCATACGTAAGTCGCGCCCGCACATGAAAACGGTGTTCAAACCACACAAGTGAGGTATCGCCGCGATCGCCAGAGTGTGAGCAATAATTCTAGCAAAAGACCTCCTCTGCACCTCTAACCTGGTAACCGTAAAAATTATTTAAAGCGTCGCCTATGGAGATTTTTAAGTACCGGAATTTGTCGCCATTCCGCGAGTGTGCGCAGTTTTCAACCCTAACATGTATGGTATCTATTTACTTGGCGTAATATCCTCTTTCACAATATACAAAAAATTGGGCTAACTTTACTGTTGTCTTATTTTTCAACTCAAAAATGTGAAATTTTTCCAAAAAAATCTTGCTTGAAAGACCGCTGCGCAAATACCGTGTGACAAAAAGTATTGCAACGATCTCCATTTTATTCTCTAGGGTATTTGAAAAAATATATATAATGTTTGGGGGTTCTAAGTAATTTTCTAGCAAAAAAAAACAGTTTTTAGCTTGTAACCAACAAATGTAAAAAAGGGCTCCAGTGGGTAAGTGGTTAAGTGGTGTCTGGGATTCCACTTTAACCTCTTGAACTCCAGAAGATTTTACTCCCTTCATGACCAGGCCATTTCTTGCAATTCAGCCCTGCCCTACTTTAAGTGGTAATTGCGCAGTCAACCACTTTACGTCAGAGATTTGGTGCAGCGAGAGTGTTAACCTCTAGGACTTCAAGCCAACTGTTATTTCTTTAACCACTTCAGATCCGCGCTATAGCCGATTGACGGCTGCAGCGCGGATCTGAGTTGCCGGGAGACCCGCGATCCCTTTACAGAGAGCCAGAACGGGGAACCGCCGATGTTACCACGGCTGTTCCCCGCTCTGTGAGGGGGGGCATGTGACAGATCTACTGATCCCTGTGATTGAGATCAGGGAGATCTGTTATGTCCCTGTTAGCCCCGACCCCACGCAGTTAGAGCACATACAGGGAACACATTTAACCCCTTCACTGCCCCCTTAGTGTTAACCCCTTCCCTGCCAATGACATTTATACAGTAATCAGTGTCTATTTTTAGATCTGATCGCTGTATAAATGTCATTGGTCCCAAAAAAGTGTCAAAAATGTCCGACATGTCCGCCGCAATATCGCAGTCCCGATAAAAATCGCAGATCGCTGCCATTACCAGTATAAAAAAAATTTATAGTAAAAACGTCATAACATAAACCAATTTCCATAGTTTGTAGGTGCTATAACTTTTGCGCAACCCAATCAAAATACACTTATTGCGATTTTTTTTTACCACAAATATGTAGAAGAATAGGTCGGCCTAAACTGAGGAATAAATTTGTTTTTTTATTTTTGGATATGTATTATAGCAAAAAGTAAAAACAAAAATGTTCTTTTTTCGAAATTGTTGCTCTTTTTTTGTTTATAGTGCACAAAATAACTGCAGAGGTGATCAAATCCCTCCAAAAGAAAGAAAAAAAGAATGTCAATTTGGGTACAACGTCGCACGACCACGCAATTGTCATTCAAAGAATGACAGTGCTGAAAACTGAGAATTGGTCCGGGCAGGAGGGGGGTTTAAGTGTCCAGTAAGCAAGTGAATAGATATGCTTCTTCAGGGATTGCAGTGATTACTTTCTAAACCGTTAGGCCTCATACCCACGGGCGTAATAGCAAAATGTCGGGACCGACGTCAGGCAAAAATCTGCGTCAAAAACGCAATTTCGTCGGGTTTTGCAGCGGCGTTAATGTGCGTTAATGAGCGTCAGCGATACGTTGCGTTTTGTTAAAAAAAAAAACATTCCTCTGCTATTTTTTAACCTGAAAATGCTGACTCTAAAGACACCGGTTAACGTCGCTACAGTGTTAATGCGCGTTAGTGAGCATTTTGCCGGCTGCAGCTTCAGAAAGCGCTGGCCATGGGTTCTGCTTTCAGCTCACAAACGCCGATGCTATCTACAGCTCAAAAATGTCAGCGTTTTTATGGGGCCATTGAATAAGATGGAGAGCTGCAAAAAAAGCTTAAAAACGCGGCGGTAAAAAACGTCCTTGTGTATGAGGCCTTATGCTTCATGTACACAGGTAGTTTGAAAACCTTTTTCTAAACACTGGAACTTGACAGCTAGTAACCGAAGTTTAAAAATGTTTGTTTTGGCACGTTTACATGCCGTGTTTATGCACATTTAGGCCCAATTCATGCCTGAGTGTTTTGTAGCTTGAAGCCTGAAGCTACAAAATGCTGGAGGGGAAAAAAAATCAATGATTTTCTATGGAGATGGTTCACATCTCCACTCAAAAACGCCTGAAGCCAAAAGCCTGAAAACGCCCGAAGTTCAAACAAGTTCTGGAAGTATTTTTTCAGGCGTTTTTTGGGCGTTCTTCTGCTTTTTACATTGGTGACCTTTTGACCTGAACAAAATCGCAGGACTTTCTGCCTGAAAACGACACGCTCAGGTGTGAATGCAGCCTAGGCGTCATTTATGAGCGCTTGCGTTTAGAAGCGTTTTTTACAGATAACCTCAGTAGACCCTCCCAAATGCCCACAATGCAGGAAAAATCTCTCTATCTCTCTCTCATTCCCCATTGTAAATGGTCAGACATTTTTCCCCATTGAAAACGCCTATAAAAGAAAACGCTTATAAACGCGAGTTACCGCGTTTACACTGTTACAAACATTTGACGTTTCAAATGCCTCTAAATTAATATCCTGAATGCGAAAACGTAAATGTATTTTATTGGCATTTTCTGTGATAGACCAACACAAAGTGACACATAATTGTGAAGTGGAAGAAAAATGATAAATGGTTCTCAACATTTTTTACAAATAAATGAGTGAAAAGTGTGGCGTGTATTTGTATTCGGCCCCTCTGAGTCAATACTTTGTAGAACCACCTTTCGCTGCAATTATAGCTGCAAGTCTTTTTGGGGATGTCTCTACCAACTTTGCCCACCTAGAGAGTGAAATGTTTGCCCATTCTTCTTTGCAAAACAGCTCAAGCTCTGTCAGATTGGATGGAGAGCGTCTGTGAACAGCAATTTTCAAGTCTTACCACAGATTCTCAATTGGATTTAGGTCTGGACTTTGACTGGGCCATTCTAACACATGAATATGCTTTGATATAAACCATTCCATTGTAGCTCTGGCTAGGGTCGCTATCCTGCTGTCCTGCTGGAAGGTGGACCTCCGCCCCAGTCTCAATTCTCTTGCAGACTCTAACAGGTTTCCTTCTAAGATTGCCCTGTATTTGGCTCCATCCATCTTCCCATCAACTCTGACCAGCTTCCTTGTCCCTGCTGAAGAAAAGCATCCCCACAGCATGATGCTGCCACCACCATGTTTCACGGTGGGGTTGGTGTGTTCAGGGCACTATGTAGTGTTTGTTTTCCGCCGCGCATAGAATTTTGCTTTTAGGCCAAAAAGTTAAATTTTGGTCTCATCTGACCAAAGCACCTTCCTCCACATGTTTGCTGTGTCCCTCACATGGCTTCTCGCAAATTGCAAATGGGACTTCTTATGGTTTTCTTTCAACGATGCTTTTCTTCTTGCCACTCTTCCATAAAGGTCAGATTTGTGGAGTGCACGACTAATAGTTGCCCTGTGGACAGATTCTCCCACCTGAGCTGTGGATCTCTTCAGCTCCTTCAGAGTTACCATGGACCTCTTGGCTGCTTCTCTGATTATTGTTCTCCTTGCTCAGCATGTCAGTTTAGGGGGACAGTCATGTCTTGGTAGGTTTGCTGTTGTGCCATACTCCTTCCATTTTCGGATGATGGATTGAACAGTGCTCTGTGAGATGTTCAAAGCTTGGGATATTTTTTTATATCCTAACCCTGCTTTAGGCTGGGTTCACATCTATGCAAACTGGATGCGGCTTACACCGCATCCAGTTCGTATGACACTCGAAAACACATTTTTTTCAATGTGTCAGGTTCACATAGGTGCGGTGCATTCGCATTGCACAGAAAACGTGTGCGTTTTCTGTGCAATGCGGTGCGAATTCCCAGGCCATTCTGTTCAATGGGAGTGCATCTGACCCACAGATGTGCTCGGCATTGAACGGCGATTTTACGGGGATCTTTCCCCTCCTCACTGCAACACCCCCCCCCCCCCCCTCCGAGCAGCCGATGCCCTGTGAGAACGGAAGGAGCCGCCGAACGGCGACCCCGCCCCTTCTCAGTAGCAAACAGACCGCAGTTCGGACCGCAATGGTGTGAACCTAGCCTTAACATTCTCCACAAATTAATCCCTGACATGTCTGGTGTGTTCCTTGACCTTCATGATGCAATTTGTTCACTAATGTTTTCTAAACCTCTGAGGGCTTCACAGAACAGCTGTACGTATACTGAGATTAAATTACACACAGGTGGACTACTTACTAATTAGGTGACTTCTGAAGGCAATTGGTTCCACTAGATTTTAGTTAGGGGTATCAGAGTAAAGGGGGCTGAATACAAATGCACGCCACACTTTTCAGATATTTATTTGTAAAAAATTTTGAAAACCATTTATCATTTTCCATTCGCTTCACAATTACAGTATGCGCCACTTTGTGTTGGTCTATCACAAAAAATCCCAATAAAATACATTTACGTTTTTGGTTGTAACATGACAAAATGTGGACAATTTCAAGGGGTATGAATACTTTTTCAAGGTGCTATATATTAACCACTTCACCCCCGGAAGGATTTCCCTTGTTAGGACCAGAGCACTTTTTGCGATTTGGCACTGCGTCGCTTTAACTGACAATTGCGCAGTCGTGCGACGTTGTACCCAAACAAAATTTCAGTCCTTTTTTTCCCCACAAATAGAGCTTTCTTTTGGCGGTATTTGATCACCCCTGCATCATTTCTGATCGCCGCTATAAACAAAAAAAAGAACAATTTTGCAAAAAAAAAAAACAGGTTTTCTTACTATTTGCTAATATACAAATCCAAATAAAAAATAAAAATGTTAAAAAAAACATTTTTTTCATCGGTTTTGGCCAATTTATATGCTTCCTCATATTTTTGGTAAAAAAAAAATCGCAATCGGCATTTATTGATTGGTTTGCACAAAAGTTGCCACGTTTACGAATGATGCAAAGTAATTTCTGGGTTTTTTATTTTATTTTTTACTAGTAATGGCGGCGATCTGCGATTTTTAGCGGTACTGCGATATTGCAGCGGACATGTCGGACCATTTTGACACTTTTTTGGGACCAATGACATTTATACAGCAATCAGTGCAGTGGGCAGCTGAAGCTGCTGTCTGTTCACTTTCTGGATTTACACAGAGGCACACCTCCTACCCTGCAGCTCTCATTGGCCCTTTTATGACTCACCCCCCCCCCTCCCTTCTTGGCAAACTCTCACTGCGAGAGAGAGCTGTGAATTATGACAAACACCTAGGCTTTTTTCCAGCCAAGAAACAAGAAGTGAGCTGTATAAGGCATTTAGTGGCAAAAAAATAATGTATTACTATCCAAAGTTAAATCAACAAGGGCATAAGATTCAATAGATGGAAAGATGAAAAAATGACTGCAGTTCCGCTTTGATCTGTACTGGCCAGTAGGACAACTGGGTTTCGGGAATTCTCTTCTCGTACTATTCTCAGAGGAAATACTTTTTTCTGACCTTCGTTTTACTTCTTCCCTCCCATATGACATTTTTTTTCTTTCTCAACAGTACCATTGTGAAACTGCTATTTGAGTGATATGTGCTTTTTATATTACTGCTTTTTGTGCCTGGATCGGGTACTGCATTATAACTAATTGGTATCCATGTAATGATCGTGACAAGTTTTTTTAAAAAACACTGCACAACTTTTATTATTTTAATAAAGCAATCCTGTTTAGTAAAGAAATAATTATATTTATTACCTTGGCGCCTTCATAGTAGCTCCCTGTAGACATTTTCTCCATGCTTTTAAACAGAGGGTGGCTTCTAGTACGCTCCGACCCGATAATTTCGTCTATGACCTCGTTAACTTTGTCTGCTGCTTTGGAAATGTCTTTCTTTTTCAGCTTCAGATCCTCTACTCTGTCTCTCAAGTGCTTGCAAAGCTCGGGGTTTGATACTGTTGAATCGATACGGGGTTTTTTTGGAAGAGTTGCCATTTTGTGTTGTCCGTCCTGTGTTGTCTGCCTTGTGTCAAGTCTCGCTTCTTCCTGACAAATGTACAAGCACACTACAACACACCCTCTTTTCTATTCATTTTTTGGTAAAGTTCACTCCCACCTCGGAGGCATAGGTAACAGAGAAACGAAACTGAAAAAGGGAGCGAATTAACTGGAAAAATATGCTTTAGAAGTTTGATAATTATTTTACTGTGGCCTAAGCTGAAATCATTATTTAACCACTTCAGCCCCAGAAAGATTTCCCGCTTTAGGACCAGAGCACTTTTTGCGATTCGGCACTGCGTCGCTTTAACTGGCAATTGCGCGGGCGTGCGACGTTGTACCCAAAAGAAATTTACGTCCTTTTTTCCCCACAAATAGAGCTTTTTTTATGGTATTTGATCACGTCTGCGTCATTTCTGATCGCCGCCGTAAACAAAAGAAGAGCGACAATTTTGCAAAAAAAAAAACAAATTTCTTACTTTTTTGCTAAAATACAAATCCAAAAAAAATATATAAAAAAAACATTTTTTTCCACTGGTTTTGGCCGATTTATATTCTTCCTCATATTTTTTGGTAAATAAAAAATCGCAATCGGCGTTTATTGATTGGTTTGCACAAAAGTTGCCGCGTTTACGGATGATGAGAATTCATTTCTGGGATTTTTATTGTTTACTAGTAATGGCAGCGATCTGCAATTTTTAGCGGTACTGCGATATTGCGGCGGACATGTCGGACCATTTTGACACTTTTTTGGGACCATTTATACAGCGATCAGTGCTATATGAATGCACTGAGTAATGTGTAAATGCCATTGGCAGTGAAGGGGTTAACCTGGAGGGGGCGCTCTAAGGGTTAACTGTGTTCCCTGGGCGTGTTCTAACTGTGTGTGGGCTGGCCTGGCTGGGGGAGGGGAGTGATCACGGCTTCCATATACAGGAAGCCTGTGATCACAGCCCTTCCCCCTCTATGAGAATGGAGATCCGTGTTTAAATACATGGACCTCCATTCTCTCACTGCGGGGGGGCCATCACGGGTAGCCGGCGGCGATCAAGTCCGCTCTACCCGCTCCCTGGCCCCCCCAACACAGTGAGCGCGCGAGCGCGCCTCCGGTGGCATGTGCACGCTCACAGCACTAGTTATCGCAGCCGCCATCATATGACGGTGGTTTGCGATAACGAGCCACTCTGTCGCCGTCAGACTGCGGTCAGCGGTTGGCAAGTGGTTAAAGAAAGTATAAAAAGCGACAAAGAAATGACTCTAAGCACTAAAAATGTACACAAGAAACAATATACTAAGCACCTTATTTCAAGTCTTGCTTTCTCCTGACAAATATACAAGCACACTACAACCATAAGAACAATATTTTAAATGTGCTGCACTAGTGTTAAAATATAAAACTAAAAATATGAACATTTTCAAAGTGAAATACATTATAGTTACATAGTAGGTAAGGCTGAAAATTATACATAACATTCACTGTGTAACAAACAATATTTGTTCCAGGGGCGTAACGATAGGGATTGCTGGGCTTGCGATTGCAACCGGGCCCCATGCTCTAGGGGGCCCGTGTGCTTCCCTTGTACACCTGGAAGGGGGGATGGCGGGGACAGCATTTAGAGGAACCAATCTTCCCCATTTTCCTCTTAATGGAGGAGATTTGTTCAGGGGTACTGAATTAAAATTCCCGGGGGCCGGTTGGAAAAATTTTCTTCCAGCGGAGATCCGAGGGTCATATTGGTGCTATGACTCCACATGGTACCCTACACATTGCAGCGCCCCCTCCCACACAGGGCTCTTTAGGCCCTCACACATCACACTATCTGCTTTTTTTCTTTCAACTTTATTGAAATATCGAAATGCATTTCATTCATTTTTATGCACCGCAGCTCAGTTGCGGTGCATAGAAACAGCATGCATTTTGCACTGCACTGCTCAGCACTTCAGGGGCGCTCTTGCAGTGTGAACAGGACACATAGAAAACAATTTTTTTCTATTGCCCTTGCAGAGACTTGTGTTTTGCTAGTGCAGAAGTTACAGACCCCCTTTTAAATCACTGTATTCAGTCCACCCTTCACATCACATCACAAATCCCCCATCAGACTGCCTTCCCAATCAGACTAACCCCACAATCACAGACCCCGCATCATAGACCGACCCCCCCATCACAGACTGACCCCTCATCACAGACTCACCCCTCATCACAGACTCACCCCTCATCACAGAATCAGCCCCCATCAGACTGACTCCCCCATCAGACTGACCCCTCATCACAGACTACTGACCCCCATCACACCCCCCCCCCCATCAGACTGACCCCTGATCACAAAAAAGAAAAAAATAATATGAAAAAATATAAAAATAAGATGGCTCTCCCGTTGGGGTCAAATATAAAGTAATAGACCTGGGAAAATAGAAGTAACTTTTCACCCTGCTTCGCCACTCATCCACAGACAGGATGGGGTCCCTGGGGCAAAATATAATGCAACAAAACTGTGTGGCAACACAAAAAGAGCCCGTAGGTGGAACACACCGGGCAAATATATATTTTAACTTTATTGGTCAAAAAACATGAATGAACAAGGATAAAAAAGCTGTCAATTACCATTGATACCAATTGTTAAAAATGACAACGTTGTCAATAGTAAGGGATAACACACAGCAGGCTACAATCACCATACCATCACACACTCCACAGTCACACCATGCATGATGAGCACAGAACTGAACTGGAGGCTTGACCCCGGTAGGGGGGAGTTGAATTCCAAATGAATAAGGTAATGTACAGGTATCTGGTCCCACTGGGTAGGCCTCCAAGAAAATGATGCCTCATGGAAAGCATAAAAGTATATCGGGGATTGCGATATCGCAAAATGATTAGTAATGTTCCCGCTGTAGAAAAATGCCCAGCAGTTCAATTGGGATCGTGCAGCATGGATCTCCCGTTTCTGGGATCAACACAATGGACCGCAGTAAGTGCCACTAATTGTGGGCCACCACCAGATTAGCTCACCGTTCTTCCCCAACAGCGTCGGCATCGTCCTGTATGTAGACGGTTGGAGTCAGTCGTGGTCCCAGCTGGAGGCGGCAATGTCCCGGCTGCGGTTGTGTCTAACGATCCGTGGGTGGCGTGATGGGAGTCACGTGGGAGTCACATGACCGGACCGAAGGTTCGCGGTCACATGGGCTGTCACATGGGCGTGATGGAGTTGGCCGGCTGGAGCATCCCCAAGGGACGGAATGACGTATACGTGGACTTTGTCAAAGCAAGGGCGTTCGATAAAGGAAAAAGGGAAAAGGCAATCAGGTGAACAATTTCCTCAGAATAATCGGTAACCTCTCAGGGATAGCTTGAACCATATAGGTATGAATTCACAAGTATTGACAGTCAAAATCATGCTGGGGGGGGGGGGGGGGAGGACCGCACAGTCCCCATGTGGATGGATAAATTGACATTAGGTTTCTAAGAAAACAGAGAGATTGAATTCAGTATTGAGGCCATGAGGTACCATTGAGTCCAGGAGGAAGATAAACATCTTCTCCTTTTGTAGCAATACCGTATCAAAGTCCCCTCTCCGGAGGGGAAGATCCAGTGCGTAAATACCCTTCACTAATAACCCATCGGGTTTACCTCCATGAAATTGTTGAAAGTGGTTAGCTAAGGGCCTATCCTCATCTTTTTTCCCTCTAATACTAGACAAATGTTCACCAATCCTGACCTTCAGTGGCCGGTTAGTCTTGCCCACATAAGTTTTTCCACAAGGGCAGATCAACTGGTAAATCACCCTGGTGGTCGAGCAGTTTATGAACCTTTTAATTTTAAAGGACCTGGAGCCATCTGCATTGGTGAAGGTTTTGGTCTTG
>BLSH010481358.1:17142-31187 GCA_018402905.1 Glandirana rugosa
CTTCCGTTAAAATCTTCTTCCTATCTGTCTATAATTCCGGGGAAAGTGTGCTAGCCGGGGTGAGCCTAGGCGGACAGGCAAAAAAAAAATCCGTCTAGGTTCGTCCGGCGGGTAACTGAAGATACCGGACCGCCTACTGTCTCCTATACACAGGCGACTATGGACGGACGGTAGGCTAGGCTGTTCTAGACGACTTTTGTCTGCGTACCGTTATGCAAGATCCCGTCCCCAGAGGTTTGAAAGATTTGTTTCCCGGTCAAATGACAGGAAGTTTGAATGACGCCAAGACATTTTCTTCCTCCAATGGCCACAGTCCGGCCCTCCTAAAGTTTGAAGGACAGTAAACTGGCCCTTTGTTTAGAAAGTTTGGAGACCCCTGCCCTAGAACGTATTGCCATGCGTCTGTTTTCAGCAGATCTTGTCGGATCGGATGGCAGGCAGGTATCAGCGGACACATATCCTCTGTCATCCGCCAGGCCATAGAAGTCAATGGGCGGCCTGCTTGGATCTGCCTAAAAAAAAAACGGACAGGCGGATCCGAGTGGGGCCGATCGTGTGAAAGGGGCCTTAATATCTGTCTATCCTTCTTCTAAAATTGCCTTCTACACATACCTACCAATTTTCTTTTTACACCTTTATTTCACTTGGGGAGATTTCCATTCACTTCCTGTCTTGAAGACAAAACAGGAAGTTATAAAATGTAGTATTTTTTCCTGACTTTCAGCTCCATTGACAGTAATCACCGCCAGGACAAATAAAGAGAAAATCTCTCGATCATGGACAGCAATTAAATCCTAACAGGGGTTCTAACCCCATCAACACTCGATCCAAAGCTAAAGGAAAAACGCTTTGGCTTTTGATACACTTTTTTTTTATTTGGCTATACATAGCTTTTTCTATATCGTATTTTAAACAGAATTTTATTGTGCCGGATCTTCTTTTGTACCTCTCTTTAGTCAGGAAGCTAAAGAATGTAGAAGGGATGAGAGCACCACAAATTTAAATACGGGTCCAGTAAGCCTTTATTGCACATGTACCACTGGATTGGTGTAGGGCCAACATGGTGGCCATATTTAAAAAATATTTACCCCCCCCCTTCATGACCAGGCCATTTTTTGCGATACGGCACTGCGTTACTTTAACTGCTCGCCGACCACCCGCCGCAGTTATACTGCGGCACGGTGGCCCGAATCGCCGTAGGTGTACGTCAGCGCATGCATGTGATATAGCAGGCGCTCGCGCGCTCCTGCGGGCCCGATGTCCGTTGCGTATAAACAAGGCGGATTCCCATTCTGACAAGGGACATCTCAGAGATCTGCTGTTCCCAGTGATCGGGAACAGCGATCTCAGTCATGTCCCTGGCGGCCCAGCCCCCCTACAGTTAGAACACACCCAGGGACCACAGTTAACCCCTTGATCGCCCCCTAGTGTTAACCCCCTTCCCTGCCAGTGCCATTCATACATTGATCGCTGCATTTTTATAGCACTGATCAATGTAATAATGTCACCGGGTTCTCAAAAAGTGTCATTTGGGGTCAGATTTGTCCGCCGCAATCTCTGTAAATTTTCCTATCGCACTCCTTCCTGGCAAACAGGCTCTTATGTCTATGGGTGCTGCAACGAAAACCAGCTGGGTCCTGGAAATGTCATGCAAGTGTACAGATTCGTCAGCACACCGTGGATCCTCGTCCAAAGATTTCTTTATTGTAGAGATGACATCACAGAAAAGCGCAACGTTTCAGAGTCGCGCAGGGCCCCTTCGTCAGTCACGCGCCTGATGAAGGGGCCCCGCACGGCTCCGAAACGTTGCACTTTTCTGTGATCTGATCTCTGCAATAAAGAAATCTTTGGACAAGGATCCACAATGTGCTGACAAATATGTACACTTGTCCGCCGCAATGTCGCAGCCCCGCTAAAAAAATCGCAGATCGCCATTACCAGTAAAAAAAATAATACGAGTCCCTAAATCTGTCCCCTATTTTGTAGACGCGATAACTTTTGCGCAAACCAATCAATATACGCTTATTGAGATTTTTTTTTTTTAACCAAAAATATCTAGAAGAATATATGTCGCCTAAACTGATGAATACATTTTTTTTATTTATTAATTTATTTTTGATATTTATTACAGCAAAAAGTAAAAAAAAAAAAAATTTTTTTTTCAAAATTGCTTCCCTTTTGCCGTTTATAGCGAAAAAATAAAAACCGCAGAGGTGATCAAATGCCACCAAAAGAAAGCTCTATTTGTGGGGAAAAAAAAAAGGACATCAATATTATTTGGGTACAACGTCGCACGACCGCGCAACTGTCAGTTAAAGCGACGCAGTGCCGTATCGCAAAAAATGGCCTGGTCAGGAAGGGGATAAATCCTTCCGGGGCTGAAGTGGTAACTGACAATTGCGCGGTCGTGCGGCGTTGCACCCAAACAAAATTGCGGTCCTTTTTTTCCCACAAGTAGAGCTTTCTTTTTGAGGAATTTGATCCCCTCTGCAATTTTTATTTTTTGAGCTATAAACAAAAAAAAAAAAAACCGACAATTTTGTAAAAAAAAAAAACAATATTTTTTCTTTCTGCTATAAAACAACCAATAAATAAAAAGACAAAAAATCTAATTTCTACCTAAATTTAGGCCAATATGTATTCTGCTACATATTTTTCATAAAAAAAATCCCAATAAGTGTATATTGATTGGTTTGTGCAAACGTAAATTTTGGAATTATGGAATTTTTATTTATGTATTTTTTTTTTCATTCTAGTAATGGCGACGATCAGCGATTTATAGCGGGAGTACAATATTGCAGCGGACAATCTGACGCTAACTGACACTATGTGGGGACCAGTGACACAAATACAGGGATCAGTGCTAAAAATATGCACTGTCACTGTACTAAGGACACTGGCTGGGAAGGGGTTAAACCTCTAGGGCGATCAAAGGGTTAACCATGTGCCTAGTCAATGGCTGCGCAACCTGTGGCCCTCCAGCTGTTGCAGAACTACAAGTCCCATCATGCCTCTGCCCTTGGGAGTCACGCGCTTTTAACGGTCAGCCTTGCAATGTCTCATGGGACTTGTAGTTCCGCAACGGGTTTAGCAGCCGTGGCAGTGTTTGTGTTTACTATGTGTGCTGCTTTTACTAGGGGAAGTGATGGATTTTATTCCCTGCAATGTTGTTCACTAAGGCCGAGCTCTGTTCTGAGTCTCTGCCTAACGATCGGCGGGCGCCAGCGGGCATCCAGTGCCCGGCACCCGCAGATCGGCTTCTGCTGCGATTACTTACAGCAGAAGCGGCTTGCACCCCTTGTAGGCGGAAGTTCAGAATCACACATATATATATATACGTGATTCTGCACAGTAGGGCCGCCCTGTAGCAGTAAATCTGCTATGGGGTGGTCCGGAAGTGGTTAAAGTCAAATCGCAAAATGATCCGTGATGTAAATTTTTTTATTTCAATCGCCACGTGTATTCCACAACCCGCCACGCCATCTGCTCACCTCTACAGGTTGATCGATATTGTAAACCGGTCAAATGGCCCCTTCCCCTGTATTGGGGTATTAATCATCTCCAGTGGACCTCTCCGCAGGTACCACCCCCCACTTATTAAATTCTAAAACTCAGGCTTCAGATAATGGCAGACCCTTTTCATGCACCATATATAGCTCAGAAGAAGTTAAGCCATCATCGCACACAAAAATGTATCGAATTTAAAAGATGCCAAGAAAAGCACTCACAATAAAATGTGCACTTAAAACCAGTGCACATAGTAAATCACTTAAAAATATATAGTATTGCCCCTTAAGAGACTGCACATTGCTATCACAGCTGCATACCAGCATTTTCCTTCCACTTCTGGGGGTATTGCATGTGACATCACTGACTCCGCACCAACGCGTTTCGTCAGACATCACGACTTTCCTGGTGAAGGGGAGTTTTTAGCCCATTAAAGGTATTAGAGGTTTCTTTTGACATGTGCAAAAAAGACTTACTGGACTTACTGCATTTGACATTTTTGACATTGTGCACATACTGTATATATATAAAAAAATGTATGGAATTTAAAATATGCCAAAAAAGCACTCACAATAAAAGGTGCACTTAAAACCAGTGCACACAGTAAATCACTTAAAAATATATAGTATTTCCCCTTAAGAGACTGCACAATTGATATCACGGCTGCATAGCAGCATTTTCCTTCCACTTCCGGGGTATTGCATGTGACATCACTGACTCCGCCCAAACACGTTTCGTCACTCATCCTGACTTTCCTAGTGAAAGGGAGTTTTTAGCCCCTTAAACGTATTAGAGGTTTCTTTTGACATGTGCAAAAAAGACTTACTGGACTCACTGCATTTGACATTTTTGACATTGTGCACATATATATAAAAAAAATGTATGGAATTTAAAAAAATGCCAAAAAAGCACTCACAATAAAGGTGCACTTAAAACCAGTGCACATAGTAAATCACTTTAAAATATATAGTATTTCCCCTTAAGAGACTGCACATTCGATATCACAGCTGCATATCAGGATTTTCCTTCCACTACCGGGGGTACTGAATATGACATCACTGACTCCACCCCAACGCGTTTCGTCACACATCACGACTTTCCTGATGAAGGGGAGTTTTTAGCCCCTTAAACCTATTAGAGGTTTCTTTTGACATGTGTAAAAAAGACATACTGGACTCACTGCACTTGAAATTAAAAAAAAAATGTATGGAATTTAAAAAATGCCAAGAAAAGCACTCACAATAGAGGTGCACTTAAAACCAGTGCACATAATAAATCACTTTAAAATATATAGTATTTCCCCTTAAGAGACTGCACATTCGATATCACCCTGCTGCATACCAGCTTTTTCCTTCCACTACTGGGGGTATTGAATATGACATCACTAACTCCGCCCCGAAGCGTTTCGTCACACATCACGACTTTCCTGGTGAAAGGGAGTTTTTAGCCCCTTAAACGTATTAGAGGTTTCTTTTGACATGTGCAAAAAAGACTTACTGGACTCACTACATTTGACATTTTTGACATTGTGCACATATATATAAAAAAAATGTATGGAAGTTAAAAAATGCCAAAAAAGCACTCACAATAAAAGGTGCACTTAAAACCAGTGCACATAGTAAATCACTTTAAAATATATAGTATTTCCCCTTAAGAGACTGCACATTCAATATCACGGCTGCATACCAGCTTTTTCCTTCCACTACCGGGGGTATTGAATATGACATCACTAACTCCGCCCCAACGCGTTTCGTCACACATCACGACTTTCCTGGGCAAAGGGAGTTTTTAGCCCCTTAAATGTATTAAGAGGTTTCTTTTGACATGTGCAATAAAGAACTTACTAGACTCATATTAAATTTGTGACACTCTCATCCCTTCTACGTTCTTTAGACAGCTGCCTCTGAAATTTGGATTCCAAGCCCCATCATCTCCATATTCAGGTCCCCGGCGCTCCACCAGCAATTTTTATTTTTATTGAGGAAGCTGGGAGGAGTTGTATTCTGTATCTTTGTTATTTTGTATTCACCGTGACCTTGTTAGTGGGAAAAGTACAAGGGGTGTTATTGTTCTTTGAACTCCTACATATACAAATGAGAACCGATCCAACGACATGCCGTTTTTTGTTGTTGCACAAGATAAATACTTTGTTACAAAGAACATGCAAACAGATTGTTAACAGTCACTGAACACACATGCAGATACCAAAAGCAACAGCAATGAAAGAACGCAGGTTATAGAGAGCTGAGACTAAGGTGACCTCTCGGTTTCGTGGTAAGGCACTTATTGGTGATGAGCGGAGTTATCGTCATTTTGGAAGTCAGCGCCATGCTTCGAGGGTAGGGCATCACTTACCTCACAGCGGACCCCACTGAAGCTTGCGTTGCAGATGCATTTGAAATTGTTGATGGAGTCTTGGCAAGATCCGCCATTAAGACACGGGTTTGGCTCGCAGTCATCGATGTTAATCTCACACCTAGGAGGCCATGAACATCACATTGTAACGGCTTATATCTCCAACCATAGCAGTTCATAATCTTATTGCTCTCACCCGACCATGTACATACATAGGTACCTCGTCGGTCGTTAACCACTTCCCGACCAGCGCCGTAAATAGGTGGCGGTCGGGTTTGAGCGGCTCTACCGGAACATAGCCTGCTCCTGCAGGCTATATCCCGGTATCATTTTTTAGAGCTGGCGGTCGGCTTTCCAGGGGTAACGACCGACCCGGTCGGTCGTTACCCCAGGGGGCGGGAGGGGACACTCTCGCCGCTCTTCTCCGGCCCCCCGTCCCACCGGGAGACCGGAGCGACAATCCGGCGCGTCCGCCGGCTGGAAGGAGACCTGACAGAAGCCGCAGTCGGCTCCGATCGGGTCTCCTTCGGCAAATTCCGGAAGCAACGTCACTTCCGGTTTACTCGGCAGCTAACGGCGCCAATTTTAAAAAAAATGACAGCTTTCCGAATCGCCGTTTTTGGCAATCTGAATACTGTGAAGTGCAAAGGAGGGATGGGGGGTCTTTTAGACCCCCCGGCACTCCAAAAAGAGTACCTGTCACCACATATTACTATCACAAGGGATGTTTACATTCCTACATTCCTTGTGATAGCAATAAAAGTGATCAGATTTTTTTTTTTTTTTTTTAAAGGAACATTGCTAAAAATAAATAAAAAAAAAAATAAAAAAAATAAAAAAAAAAGATTTAAATCGCCACCGCCCCCCCCGAGCTCGCGCAGCAAAGAAAATGCATACGCAAGTCGCACCCACATATGAAAACGGTGTTCAAACCACACATGTGAGGTATCGCCGCGATCGCCAGAGTGTGAGCGATAATTCTAGGAAAAGACCTCCTCTGTAACTCTAACCTGGTAACCGTTAAAATTTTTTAAAGCGTCGCCTATGGAACTTTTTAAATACCGGACTTTGTCACCATTCCGCGAGTGCGCGCAATTTTCAACCGTGTCATGTATGGTATCTATTTACTCGGCGTAACATCCTCTTTCACAATATGCAAAAAAATTGGGCTAACTTTACTGTTGTCTTATTTTTTTAACTCAAAAAAGTAAAATTGTTCCAAAAAAATCGCGCTTGAAAGACCGCTGCGCAAATACCGTGTGACAAAAAGTATTGAAACAATCGCCATTTTATTCTCTAGGGTGTTTGAAAAAAAAATATATAATGTTTGGGGGTTCTAAGTAATTTTCTAGCAAAAAAAATGTTTTTAGCTTGTGACCACCAAATGTAAAAAAGTGGCCCGGTTGGTAAGTGGTTAAATGATATAAGGGACGATGAGGCAGGGCGGTAAGGGGTTAAACAAAATGTTTTGCAGTGCACTGCTATGATATGAACATAATATAGAATGGGACTTGATATAGGTACCCAAAAAAAAAAAAAAAGATTTTGATTAAAAAGTAAAAGATGACAATCAAAATTACACCTAGGATATATATAACATATATAGACTCCACCATATGGAGATATCTTCAATATCAATCTGTCAGTGGTTGGACCCCAACGCGTTTCAACTCATAGTGTCTTTATCAGGGGGGCTTGTTCTTCATTGCTTACCCCCTGATGAAGACTCTATGAGTTGAAAGTTGGAGTCCAACCATTGACAGATTGATATTGAATATATATCCATATATAGGTACCCAAAACAACAATTTGTATAAAAAATATCTCTTTATTCAATACAGATAAAAAAAAAAGATTTTGATTAAAAAGTAAAAGATGACAATCAAAATTACACCTAGAGTATATATAACATATATAGACTCCACCATATGGAGATATCTTCAATATCAATCTGTCAATGGTTGGACCCCAACGCGTTTCAACTCATAGTGCCTTTATCAGGGGGGCTTATTCTTCATTGCTTACCCACCTGATGAAGACTCTTTATGAGTTGAAAGTTGGAGTCCAACCATTGACAGATTGATATTGAATATATATCCATGTGGCTTTAATGGCATCCCAATCTTAGTCCGTAGGGTTCAATATTGAGTTGGCCCACCATTTGCAGCTATAACAGCTTCAACTTTTCTGGGAAGGCTGTCCACAAAGGTTTAGGGAGTGTGTCTATGGGAATGTTTGACCATTCTTCCAGAAGCGCATTTGTGAGGTCAGGCACTGATGTTGGAGGGAAAGCCTGGCTTGCAAACTTCTTCTCTCTAATCCATCCCAAAGGTGTTCTTTCAGGATGAGGTCAGGAATCTGTGCAGGCCAGTCAAGTTCCTCCACCTCAAGCTCACTCATCCACACTATATTGCCCAAAGTATTTGGCCACCCCTCCAAATCAATTGGTGGAGGGGGGATTACGGTGTAGGGTTGTTTTTCAGTGGTTGGGCTTGGCCCCTTAGTTCCAATGAAGGGAATTCTTAAGGTGTCAGCATACCAAGACATTTTGGACAATTTCATGCTCCCAACTTTGTGGGAACAGTTTGGGGGTGGCCCCTTCTTGTTCCAACATGAATGCGAACCACTGCACAAAGCAAGGTCCATAAAGACATGGATGAGTGAGATTGGGGTGGAGGAACTTGACAGGCCTGACCTCAACCCGACAGAACACCTTTGGGATGAATTAGAGTGGAGACTGTGAGCCAGGCCTTCTCATCCATCATCAGTGCCTGACCTCACAAATGCGCTTCTGGCAGAATGGTCAAACATTCCCATAGACACTCCTAAACCTTGTGGACAGCCTTCCCAGAAGAGTTGACGCTGTTGTAGTTGCAAAGGGTGGGCCAACTCCATATTGAACCCTACGGACTAAGACTGGGATTCCATTAAAGTTCATGTGCGTGTAAAGGCAGGCGTCCCAATACTTTTAACAATATAGTGTATATAGTCTCCACCAGATGGAGATATCTTCAATATCAATCTGTCAATGGTTGAAGACTCTGAGTTGAAACGCTAAGGTTTTCAGCAAGTACAGAAAGCTATCTGTTATTTCTGCCAGAAGCCCAGTGCCTTTGTAAGCTTAACCTCTTCAAACCCCCACAAGGTGTACATGTGGCAGTAGGGCAGTTGGGTCTTAAAGCCCAGCCGCTGCTCATATGCATCTATGGGTCCAAAGCTGTGTACTGAGAATGCCCTCCCATCGCACTGGCCGAGCTGCAACTGGCAGCTCTCCATTTCTGGGATCAGGAGCCAATGGGTTGGGTTTCCAATCATGTGACCACTGTGACAGTCAATCACAGTGATTATGTGATCGGAGCCACCTCCCAGTGTAGAAACCCACTTGAAGGGCTCCAGGAAGGAGGTGGAAAGGAGTTAAAAGGAAGCACAAAGGACCTTTTCCTTGGCGCCAACATGGCAGCATATTGCCACGTGTGCTGCCATGGATTGGTACCAAGAAAGGAAAATTAGGGTAAGTATTTGCTATAACATTCCACTTTCCTGGCGCCAACATGGCAGCATATATGTGGTAGTATCCTGCCTTTGATCGGCGCCAGGAAAGGAAAATTAGGGTAAGTATTTGATACAACTTTCCATTTTCTTGGTGCTAACATGGCAGCATATATATGTCACTTTAGGTGGGGGGCCTGTGGAACCAAGCTTACCTTAAAGAAGTTGGGAAACTCCTTTTTCAATTCCCCAGGTCCATCCTATGTGTCAGTCATCCTGTGTCTATTAGGGACACAGGGTGACCGAGAAGCCCAGTCTGGTCTGCCCTAACCAGACTCACAGTACAAAGCACACATATAAAACCCAGGATAACTGGGGTAAAACGAAATGCTGAGTGTAGTGTGGTTGTACTGTAACTCTGGGTAGGGCAGACCAGACTGAACTTCTCAGTCACCCTGTGCCCCTACTAGACACAGGGTGACTTACACATAAGAGGGGCCCGAGGAGCTGAAAAAGGAGTTTCCCGACCTCTCTAGGGTAAGCTAGGTTCCGCGGGCCCCCCACCCAAAGTGACTCCCATCACACCTACCTTTGATTGGCACCAGGAAAGGAAATTAGGATAAGTATTTAATACAACTTTCCATGTTCCGGGCGCCAACATGGCAGCATATATGTGGTAGCATCCTACTGTGATGGGAGTTCGATAGAGAGGTCGGGAAGCTCCCTTTTCAGCTCCCTAGACCCCGCTTAAGTCTAAGTCACCCTATGTCTATTAGGGGCACAGGGTGACCGAGAAGCCCAGTCTGGTCTGCCCTAACCAGACTCACAGTACAAACCACACATATAAGACCCAGGATAACAGGGGTAAAATGAAATGCTGAGTCTGGTGTGGTTGTACTGTGAGTCTGGTTAGGGCAGACCAGAGACTGGGCTTCTCAGTCACCCTGTGCCCCTAATAGACACAGCGTGACTTACACATAAGAGATGAAAAGGGAGTTTCCTGACCTCTCTAAGGTAAGCTGGGCTCCACAGGCCCTGCACCCAAAGTGACTCCAATTACACCTACCTTTGATTGGCGCCAGGAAAGGAACATTAGGATAAGTATTTGATACAACTTTCCATTTTCTTGGCACCCACATGGCAGCATATATGTGGTAGGTATCCTACCTTTGATTGGCGCCAAGAAAGAAAAATTACGGTAAGTTTTTGATACAATTTTCCATTATCTTTATTGTCCCACTATAGTCCCATCACTCCACCCTGTAATACAGATGAACAAAGGCTGTCATGTTTTAAAGTGGTTTTAAATTCTCAAGGTTTTTACCTTCATGCATTCTATGCATGAAGGTAAAAAACCTTCTATGTGCAGTGGCCACCCCAAATACTCACCTGAACTCCCTCTCAATCCAGCAAAGTGCATGAGATCTGAGCTTCTCCCAGGTCTCTCATTGCTCATTGGCTGAGGCAGTAGTGGCAGACATTGGATCCTGCTACTGTCAATCACAGCCAATGAGCCAAGGAGGAGAGAGTGGGGGCGGGGCTGAGGCTGTCTTATGGCTGCATAGCGGGGGGGCTCGGGAGCGAGCGCACTCCAATGCTTGCTATTGGGGGCACTGGCTGAAGAGGAGGAACCAGGCAGGAATGAGTAGAGGAGAATCTACTCATTCTCGGGAAAGTGGAATGGGCTGCTCTGTGAAAAACCAGTACAGAGCAGGTAAGTATAACAAGCACAAATTACCTTTTCCTTGGTGCCAACATGGCATCATACTAAGACATGTATGCTGTCATGGATTAATGCCAGAAAAGGACAATTTCGCTAAGTATTTGATACAATTTTCCGTTATCCTAATTGTCTCATTATAGTCCCATCACTCCACTTTGTAATACAGATGAACAAAGGCTGAAACGTCTGAAGCCCCGCCTGGGTGACACCCATGGCTCCCTCCATAGATACAATGGGGAAACTAGCGTAGACATGATGGGACAGAGTATATAACAATAAAGGAAAAGAAGCCTCCACCTCCACCTTGTAATAGAGATGAACAAAGGCTGACACGTCTGAAGCCCTGCCTGAGTGACACCCATGGCTCCCTCCATAGATACAATGGGGAAACTAGTGTAGACATGATGGGACAGAGTATATAACAATGAAGGAAAAGAAGCCTCCACCTCCACCTTGTAATAGAGATGAACAAAGGCTGACACGTCTGAAGCCCCGCCTGGGTGATACCCATGGCTCCCTCCATAGATACAATGGGGAAACTAGTGTAGACATGATGGGACAGAGTATATAACAATAAAGGAAAAGAAGCCGGAAAAAAAGGAAACAAATGCAGGCACCACATCTAAGGACTTGTAAGTTGCAGTATATTACATTTTTGTTTTGGCTTTAGATATGCATTGAGGAGCAAGCATTTGGATAACGCTTCCATGCAAGATATGATCAGCACAAAATTTAAAAGCTTTGGTTGGGTTGACTTTTCCCAGCCGCTCTTAGGAGAACAGTAAGTGGGTATTTACCTTTTCCCGTTGAAGCCCGGCGGGCAGGTACAGTTGGCTCCCCAGATTCCACCTCTACATTTGCCTCCATTATGACATGTTACGTTAATACCACACCGTGCAGGTGGGTAAGGCCATCTGATGGGGAAGAGGTACATTGATAAGTGCATTGTGTGTGATGCATACAACCGAAAACCACTCTAATGGCAATCAGGAAAGATACTTACTGGCAGTAATCTCCGATATAGGTAGCTGGGCATCTGCAGGTGTAGTTATTCAAGCCATCTAAGCAGGTCCCTCCATTCAGACACTGATGATGCTTGCAGTCATCCACATTGGTCTCACAATTTTCACCGGTGTACCCAAGGAAACAGTCACATCGATAACTGGCCTCCAGGTCCATGCATAGGCCATGGACACAAGGCTGGGCTTTGCAGTCATCGATATTCACTTCACATTGTGCTCCTTCCCATCCTTCCGCACATGCGCAGCTGAATAAATTAAAGTCATCCTGGCATGTTCCACCATGGAGGCATTGGGCCCTCGAGCAAACATCTGCTCCTCTACAACCCAAGGTTGGTGAATCTTGGCTTTTCCTAACAAAGTGCTGAGGAAACTTCTGGTCTGCAAAGGGAATGTAAAAACCTCCTATAGAAACTTGTCCAAGGCAACCAGTGTAATTCTCAGCCAGTACAAAGGGTACGTCTTCAGTCAGGAAGCTCAGACCACCAGCGCTTCCTAGCAGAGTTAGAATATCTCCATCATCGAACTGCATAATCCATTGAGGAGGCACGTGTGTAGAGTCCTTCATCTTTACCAGAACCCTGTGCCATAAAGCATCAGAAACCTTTATTTCACCATTATAAAGGACTCTTTCCACACTGTTTCCACTTTGTATATTGACATGCAGTTGGCCATCCTGAATGATGATGGAAATGTGGTCCGAATCTTTGGAGGCCTGGAGCAGAACAGCATTTTCATCTCTGGTTCTGAAATCCAATGACACCGATGTCAGCTGTATATCTGATGAAATGTTGGAAGTGAAGACCACGTGGTTCTGTTCTTCAAAGGTTGCGTTGGCTAGGCCTACAAATACAACATACAGGACGTTAGGAGACCACAGTGTGCATCTCATACATAGGACTTAAGTAGGGATGAGCGGAACTGCCCCGAGTTGGGTTCAAGCCAGGTTTGGCAAATGTTAAAAAACTCAAGATACAGAGCTCCATTGAGATCAATGGGAGCATTGGGGCAGAAGAGCATAGAGTTCTGTTCTTCAAAGGTTGCGTTGGCAAGGCCTACAAATACAACATACAGGACGTTAGGAGACCTCAGTGTGCATCTCATACATAGAACTTAAGTAGGGATCAGCCGAACTGCCCCGAGTTGGGTTCAAGCCAGGTTTGGCAAAAAACTCAGATACAGAGCTCCATTGAAATCAATGGGAGCATTGGGGCAGAAGAGCATAGAGTTCTGTTCTTCAAAGGTTGCGTTGGCTAGGCCTACAAATACAACATACAGGATGTTAGGAGACCTCAGTGTGCATCTCATACATAGAAGTTATACCTTAAGTAGGGATGAGCCGAACTGCCCGAGTTGGGTTCAAGCCAAGTTTGGCAAATGTTAAAAAACTCAAGATACAGAGCTCCATTGAAATCAATGGGAGCATTGGGGCAGAAGAGCATAGAGTTCTGTTCTTCAAAGGTTGCTTTGACTAGGCCTACAAACACAACATATATAACATCAGGGGACATCAGAGTAGATCTCATACATAGTGTAGACCAAAGATATGCTATAAGCGGACCTCCAGCTGTTGCAAAACTACAAGTCCCATCACGCCTCTGCCTCTGGGTGCCATGCTTGTGGTTGTCAGGCTTGCTATGCCTCATGGGACTTGTAGTTCTCCAACAGCTGGAGGTCCGCTAATTGCATATCCCTGGTGTAGACTGACTATTATGGGTATAAAGGTGTAGAAATCTGCATAAGCTATTCCTTAAAGTGGATCTTTACCCTTAGTAGGATGTTTATTCCCCTCCACCCGGGACAAGGCCATCTAGAGCCCAGGGCGAACATGCCAAACTGCACCCCCCAAGATTTATGAGCATTATGTGCCAGCAAAAATCCCCCCACAAAAATACTGAGCTCTAATCTGCATGCTTACCCCTCAGCATAAATTCCACCTCCCTCAAGTACAA
>BLSH010481358.1:38451-50599 GCA_018402905.1 Glandirana rugosa
CCCCCCCCATAAAGTTTCCTACAAATGTTCTATATTCTTAGTTACTGGTGGCAGAACTCTATAAGGGTTTCCTACTACTCTTGTAACGTAGACAAGGAAGGTAGTCGTTACAATGTTTCCTAACACAGAGGCTACTATGTACATTTCACTCATAACTATGGGACATCCGAAACTATATAACAGATATATATATGTACACCCACCAATCCCACCTGGCGATAAATGTAAACGGGGGGTGGGGAAACGTATTGGTGATCTATCTTTTTTTAACCAACGCCTCTCTTCTTAACCTCAAATGAATGGTAACGGGTCGAAGACGGGTACCTCGAGCCCAGTGCCAGGAAGATCTTCTCAGCGAGATTTTGAGTACCCCCACATTGGATAACGTCGCCCCCACCTAGGCTCCATGGGCAGAAGCTGGGCAATGGTAAGTAAACTCCAATTCTTCTCTCCGCAACCAATTTTTTTCTATCTAGTGGTTATGCAAAGGGGTGGGGGGCAAATGTAAATAGCGGTCCACCCTAACCACCCACATGTATATATATAGACAATATATCAAAGCCTACAGGGTATCAATACTCACTTTACATGTATCATCGGAGACACAATCCTTTGTAACATTGCTGATGGAAGGAACAGATGCAATGTTCTCATCATCCTTTGGGAATATCTCAAGACGGTGGTCATTGATTCTTATATCTTGTAAACATCCTTTGAAATACCCCCCCCACTGATCAATATTGCCACCCGGGGGCATTCCCCCAACAAGAACCGTGTCTCCTGCTGACAGTGATAGTGGTGGCAGCTGGTCCAGGTCTTCCTTGTTCTTCAGGCCACTGATGGAGACAAGACCTTCCTTGACCGATATCTTAACCATGTGCTTCTTGCCATTGCTAACAAATTCCCTGGACACCATTTTTACTGGCATTGCGGTAATATGAATGTATCCAGATTTCAGGTAAGCCGTAAGGCTCGCCGTGCTTCCATTGCCGATCTGCAACAAAAGGCCGTCCGGTTTGAGCGTCCTGATGAAAGCCGACACAATGAATGAATCTCCGATGTCCTGGGTGATGGCAAAGCTGGCATAGCTGGGCACCATCTCATGGAAGAAAGTAGCAGATGTATATTCTATATATATATAAAAAAAAGGTCAAATAAAATGTTGTATTATCTTGAAGAAGAGATCGAAAATCATTGTTCAGAAGGAGAAATTATATATTTTTTCATAGGCAAGAGGAGGTTACAGATAAGGAGATGGAATACGGTAACAAGAACAGGGAACGGATGGATGGATCTACATAAAGTGAACTCAAAAAGTGAACATTTGCTATGTTATATGGAACATCTAGAAGCATTAAAGTGGTTGTACATCTCTGAAATAAAAAAATGAACAAAGCATATCCTTCTATATTTTGTGCTTGCTTATATTCAAAGCACCTAATGTGATTTCTGCCTGCTCGCTCATTCCTGCGCTACCTGCATAAGTCACTTCTGAAAGAATTCCGAAAGATGGACCTGCCCCCTCCAGCACGCGGCAAGAGACTGATAGCCTCAGCTGTGCATGTTTTCCTATGGGACTGGGTAGAAGGAGGTGTGTCCATTCCCTCCACTCAGGTCTCAGATTACACCAGCGGTCTCCAAACTGCGGCCCAGAGTACAGATGTGGTCCTTTGCTTGCCTTTATCCGGCCCTTGGAACACTATTCCTCCCACTGATATGAGACACTATTCTGCCAACTGACATCAACAATGAAGCACCATTTCTTGCACTAATACCAACAATGGGACATCATTCCTCTCAATGATACCAACCATGAGGCACTATTCATCCCACTGATACAAATGATGGGCACTATTCCTCCCACTGACACCAATGATGGGGCACTATTCCTCCCACTGATACCAATGATGGGGCACTATTCCTGCCACTGATACCAATGATGGGGGCACTACTCCTCCCACTGACACCAATGATGGGGCACTATTCCTCCCACTGATACCAATGATGGGGCACTATTCCTCCCACTGATACCAATGATGGGGCACTATTCCCCCCACTGACACCAATGATGGGGCACTATTCCTCATACTGACACCAATGATGGGGCACTATTCCTCCCACTGATACCAATGATGGGACACTATTCCTCTCACTGATACCAATGATGGGGCACTATTCCTCCCACTGATACCAATGATGGGGCACTATTCCTTCCACTCATACCAATGATGGAGCACTATTCCTCCCACTGATGCCAATGAGGGGGCACTATTCCTCCCACTCATACCAATGATGGGGCACTATTCCTCCCACTGATACCAATGATGGGGCACTATTCCTCTCACTGACACCAATGATGGGACACTATTTCTCCCACTGACATCAATGATGGGGCACTATTCCTCCCACTGACAGCAATGATGGGGCACTATTCCTCCCACTGATATCAATGATGGGGCAATATTCCTCTCACTGATACCAATGATGGGGCAATATTCCTCTCACTGATACCAATGATGGGGCACTATTCCTCTCACTGATACCAATGATGGGACACTATTTCTCCCACTGACATCAATGATGGGGCACTATTCCTCCCACTGACAGCAATGATGGGGCACTATTCCTCCCACTAATAGCAATGATGGAGCATTATTCCTCTCACTGATACAAATGATAGAGCACGATTCCTCCCACTGACACCAATGATAGAGCACTATTTCCCCCACTGACACCAATCATGGAGCACTATTCCTCCCACTGACACCAATGAGGGGGCACTATTCCTCCTACTGATACCAATGATGGGGCACCATTCCTCCCACTGACACCAATGATGGGGCACTATTCCTCCCACTGTTACCAATGATGGGGAACTATTCCTCCCACTGACACCAATGATGGGGCAACATTCCTCCCACTGATACCAATAATGGGACACTATTCCTTCCACTGATACCAATGATGGGGCAACATTCCTCCCACTGATACCAATAATGGGGCATTATTCCTCCCACTGATACCAATGATGGGGCAACATTCCTCCCACTGATACTAATAATGGGGCATTATTCCTCTCACTGATACCAATGATGGGGCACTATTCCTCCCACTGATACCAATGATGGGGCAACATTCCTCCCACTGATACCAATGATGGGGCACTATTCCTCCCACTGATACCAATGATGGGACACTATTCCTCCCACTGATACCAATGATGGGCACTATTCCTCCCAATGATAGCAACCATTCCTCCCTCCCTATTACCAAATTGGTTGACGTTTACTCCCATGGATGCCAGGAAAATGTCCACTCCTGCTAACCACAGTCTGGCCCCCTTGAAGTCTGAAGGACAATAAACTGGCACTTTGTTGAGAATGTTTGGAGATCCCTGGGTTACACGCAGTTCTGTGCTCTATCCTGTGCAATGTGTGTCATCAGATCTCCACCCCCTCCCTGCTGGAGATGAGAAATAGGCTTTGATCTGTGTGTTTTACATGGCTGTAGAGGAGAGAGGCTTTAGATAAACAGGTACATAGGAGGATTTGTTTCACCTCTGTGTATCACCCGAGGCTAGTCACTTCAGTGGGCATATGTAAAGATTTACAACCACTGTAATTGTACTTAAGCAGTTCCTTGTAAATGTAACTTTTGTCTTGATTTCCTCCCGAAAAACAGTGCACTTCCTGGTATGTGATGGTTAGAGTTGAGCGAACCCGAACTGTAAAGTTCGGGTTCGTACCAAGCTTTGCAGTGTTCGGAACCCGAACCCAAACTTTTGAAAAAAGTTTGGGTTCTGGGTTCTGGTATTTTTTTCCCGCTTGTTGAATAGCTGCAGGGCAGCCAATCAACAAGCGTTTCACTGGTTTGCCCCTAGAAGCCATCACAGCCATGCCAACTAATGGCATGGCTGTGATTGGCCAGTGCATCATGTGACCCAGCCTCTATATGAGCTGGAGTCACAGTGCTGCAGTCACATGCTCTCAGGATAGTGTAGGGAGAGGATGCTGCTGGTGCTGTAAGGGACAGATTATTGTTATTTCCCTATCCCCATTTCTTTGTAGGGCACTTGTCCTACTCTTACCCCCACTTTTCTTCCTTTTGCATCCCTCTAGCACTTTGCAGGACTTTTTTACAGCCATTTTGTGCCCAAAAGTTTGGGTCCCCATTGATTTCAATGGGGTTCGGGGTCCGGGGTCAAGTTCGGACCGAACCCAAACTTTTCCACGGAAACTCGAACATCCAGGTGTCCGCTCAACTCTAGTGATGGTGCCTAGGCACTCCCATGCCTACAGCCTCATAGCTGTATGTCTGCAGAACAAGATCGGAGGTTCTGCCTCTGGAGGCTCCTTGCTGGAAGCAAAGCCCTGCTTTTATCAAGATGGCTGCCTCCATAGAGGCACAGTACAAAATAAAGGCTTGGTAGGTAGAGGTGAGCTTGGGTGTCCTCCAAACTCATCTCTATCTAAACTCCAAACTCATGCACTATTTTTTACTCCAATGAGCTGTGGTGAGGAAATGATACTCATTCAATTAAAAAAAAAAAAAAGAGCCCAAGATTGGAGTTTGGCAAGAGATGAGTTTGGAGGATGCCCAAGCTCGTCTCTAATAGTAAGTCAGAAGTGGGAACAATCAGCTGCAGGGAGAGCACAGGCAATTATAGTGATTTTGTTCTCTTACTGCCTTTTTTTGGGCACAGCTTCCAGAGTTCAGTTACATTTTAAGAGTAGGGATGACCTGGACTTGAGCCCAGTTCAACAGAACCCCTGGGAAGCTGTCACTTGATGTGGCCTGGGCATTCCCCATGCATTTCCTCATGCGGCCATCTAATGATCAATGATGTCACCAGAATCCCCTCCCCTTTGTATATGTGCACCTGCAGGGTGGGGAATGCAGCGGATTGGCCTGGCAGGGATGTGATCATGTGACAGCTTCCCACAGGCTCTGGCAAACCCGGACCGCACCCAACTCATCCCTATTTAAAGCTGAACGTAACCTATCGATTTAATGGTTACCCAAAACAGTTACATTCGAGGAATGCTGTAGTGGGGGTGGGTGGGGTGTTTAGTGAATAAGAGGACCTTGCTTGTAGTGCAACGCCTGCTTTAAATCATTAAAGTGGAACTAAACCCTCCTATCCTTAAAGTCAAGGAAGTTGCCATTGTAGATTTTGATCTGCAGTCGCCATGGTGCTGTACATGTAATCAGTTATAACACCACCCATTTGATAGCTTGACAGTTCAGTTGAGCCCACAAGCAACAGTAGGCACCATTCATGGCATGCCTTGAATGTGATGGGTTTAGTTCCTCTTTTAGTTGGATGCTGCACTACATTCACAGTACATTTGTGAAATCCCCAGCCTGTGAGCTTGAGCCAACTGAACTCCATGCTAGCGAATGTGAAATCATTTTATTGGAGGCTGAGAGATAAGGTTTAGCCAAAAAACTAAAGGAGACATTAGTAAAGAAATAGAACTCCAATCAATCCGGATGTTCTAATTGCTCCCCACAGATCAGAAATACAACAGTGGCCTTGAAGAGGGTAATATAGGGAGGGTAAGCACTCATGCCTTTGAACCTTGGTGTTCGTGAAAAAGTCTAAGAATATTCTGGACAGCAAGGAAAACCAATAAATGGATCCTTCAACAAACCAAGTCCAACCTTTGACTAGAAGCCCGTATGACCAGGCCAAAACGGTCTGATTCTGGACATATTATGCCAAAAACCAGCTCACTGGTAAAGACAATTATGCTTCGGAAACATTAAAAAGGAAAAGAAGAAGAGGACAAACAGCAATAGGGTGGATGGACACAGCTGAAAAGAACGACCAGGAACAAGTTGGATGTATGCAGTTGAATGGAAAAGATGAAAAGGATGACCGGCATGGATACAGTTGAAGGAAAAAAAATGACTCACTGGTAAAGACAATTATGCTTGGAAAAGAATAAAAGGACAACTAGCAATTAAAGGTGGATGGATGCACTGAGGAGAAAAGGAAAAAAGTAGACCAGGAACAAGGTAAACGGATGTAGATGAAGGGAAAAGAAAAAAAAGATGACTAGCATGGATACAGTTGAAGGGAGAAGAAGAAAACGATGAACAGCAATAAGGTGGATGGACATAGCTGCAGAAACAAGAAGAAAATTAAGGCCAGGAACAAGGTAGATGGGTACAGCTGAAGAGAATAGAAGAAAACGACGACCAGGAACATGGTGGATGGATACAGTTGAGAGGTAAAGGAAAGAAAAAAAAAAAGGATCACCAGCATGGATACAGTTGGAAGGAATAGAAGAAATGGACGGCCAGCAATAAGGTAGATGATGTTGAAGAGAACAAAAAGAAAATGATGACCAGGAAAAAGGTGGATGGAGAAAGTTGAAGGGAAAAGATGAAAACGACGACCAGGAACAAGGTGGATGGAGAAAGTTGAAGGGAAAAGATGAAAATGACGACCAGGAACAAGGTGGATGGAGAAAGTTGAAGGGAAAAGATGAAAATGACAACCAGGAACAAGGTGGATGGAGAAAGTTGAAGGGAAAAGATGAAAATGACAACCAGGAACAAGGTGGATGGAGAAAGTTGAAGGGAAAAGATGAAAACGACAACCAGGAACAAGGTGGATGGAGAAAGTTGAAGGGAAAAGATGAAAACGACAACCAGGAACAAGGTGGATGGAGAAAGTTGAAGGGAAAAGATGAAAACGACGACCAGGAACAAGGTGGATGGAGAAAGTTGAAGGGAAAAGATGAAAACGACAACCAGGAACAAGGTGCATGGAGAAAGTTGAAGGGAAAAGATGAAAATGATGACCAGGAACAAGGTGGATGGATACAGTTGAAGGGAAAAGATGAAAACGACAACCAGGAACAAGGTGCATGGAGAAAGTTGAAGGGAAAAGATGAAAACGACGACCAGGAACAAGGTGGATGGAGAAAGTTGAAGGGAAAAGATGGAAATGATGTCCAGGAACAAGGTGGATGGAGAAAGTTGAAGGGAAAAGATGAAAAGGGTGACCAGCATGGATAAAGTTGGAGGGAATAGAAGAAAAGGACAACCAGGAACAAGCTGGATTGATACAGTTGGAGAAAAAAGAAGAAAAGGGTGGCCAGCAATAAAGTAGATGATGTTGAAGAGAAAAAAAAGAAAATGACGACCAGGAACAAGGTGGATGGATACAGATGAAGGGAAAAGATGAAAACGCCGACCAGAAACAAGGTGCATGGATACACTTGAAGGGAAAAGATGAAAAGATTGACCAGCATGGATGCAGTTGGAGGGAAAACGAGAAGAGGACAACTAGCAATAATGTGAATGGATACAGCTGTAGAGAAAAGGAGTAAAGGTTGACCAGGTAGAAGGTGGATGGGTACAGTTGAAAGGAAGAGAAAAGAAAAAGTATGACCAGCAACAAAGTGGATGGAGATAGCCCACAAATTATGACCATGCTGTTGCCAAAGCCAAAGACACAAACAGAAGACAGATCATTCTGAAGAAACACCAGGAGCTGGTGGTACTTAACGCCGGCTGTAGGCATATATTTTGCAGCATGACAATGGGCCTGAAAGTGATACTAAAGTCTCAGTTTTTTTTTTCTTTAAAAATAACAAACATGTTATACTTACCTGCACTGTGCAATGGTTTTGCACAAAGCAGCCCAGATCCTCATCTCGGGTCCCTTGCCGGCACTCCTGGCCACTCTCCCCTGCCAAGTGCCATCACTGCAAGCAACTTTCTATGGGGGCACCCGAGCCGAGCCGCTGCTCCATGTGTCCATTCAGACATGGAGCCGTGGTTCAGCCCAGCTCCCTCTCTCCTCATTGGCTCACTTAATTGACAGCAATGAAAGCCAATGGCGCCACGCTGCGGACTCAGCCAATGAGGAGAGAGTCCCAGGCAGTCGAGACACTACTTCAAAATCGCTGGATTGAGATGGGCTCAGGTAACTATGGGGGGGCTGAGGAAGGCTGCTGCATACAGAAGGTTTTTTTTTTATCTTAATGCATGGAATGCATTAAGATAAAAGATCTTCTGCCTTTGCAACCACTTTAACGGTAAGCTGCCCCTTATATGGGGGCAGATGGGGTCCCTTGTTTGTCTTGGTAGTCCCCAGCACAGTGACTGCACTGTCACTGACAGCTTCAGGTCCCTGTTTGCAAACAGCAGCCAGTGGGGTGTGTTCCAGCCATTCACATGATCGGGGAGCCGTTAAAAACTTTTGAAGGGATGCTGTAAAGGTTAATAATAATTTCATCATCAACAACTTGAAATCTTTATAAATTCCCAATTTAGTTAAAAACTAAAAATACCTAAATGTTTTCTCTCATCTCCCAAGCAATCATACTCCTTTTCCATATACAAACAGTATTGCGAACAAAAGCAGCCATTCCATACTCCATTCTCCAACTCCTTCTCCTACCGCCTTTATTACACTGTATGGCAAAATGTTTGTGGACACCTGAATATCACAAACGTGTGTGGACACCTGAACATCACAAACGTGTGTGGACACCTGAACATCACAAACGTGTGTGGACACCTGAACATCACAAACGTGTGTGGACACCTGAACATCACAAACGTGTGTGGACACCTGAATATAACAAACGTGTGTGGACACCTGAATATCACAAACGTGTGTGGACACCTGAAGATCACAAACGTGTGTGGACATCTGAACATCACAAACGTGTGTGGACACCTGAACATCACAAACGTTTGTGGACACCTGAACATCACAAACGTGCGTGGACATCTGAACATCATAAACGTGTGTGGACACCTGAACATCACAAATGTGTGTGGACACCTGAACATCACAAACGTGTGTGGACACCTGAATATCACAAACGTGTGTGGACACCTGAACATCACAAACGTGTGTGGACACCTGAACATCACAAACGTGTGTGGACACCTGAACATCACAAACGTGTGTGGACATCTGAACATCACAAACGTGTGTGGACATCTGAACATCACAAACGTGTGTGGACACCAGAACTTCGCAAACGTGTGTGGACACCTGAAGATCACAAACGTGTGTGGACACCTGAACATCACAAACGTGTGTGGACACCTGAACATCACAAACGTGTGTGGACACCTGAACATTACAAACGTGTGTGGACACCTGAACATCATAAACGTGTGTGGACACCTGAACATCACAAACGTGTGTGGACACCTGAACATCATAAACGTGTGTGGACACCTGAACATCACAAACGTGTGTGGACATCTGAACATCACAAACGTGTGTGGACACCTGAACATCACAAACGTGTGTGGACACCTTAAGATCACAAACGTGTGTGGACACCTGAACATCACAAACGTGTGTGGACATCTGAACATCACAAACGTGTGTGGACATCTGAACATCACAAACGTGTGTGGACACCTGAACATTACAAACGTGTGTGGACATTTGAAGATCACAAACATGTGTGGACACCTGAACATCACAAACGTGTGTGGACACCTGAACATCACAAACGTGTGTGGACACCTGAACATCACAAACGTGTGTGGACACCTGAACCTCACTAACGTTTGTGGACATTTGAAGATCACAAACGTTTGTGGGCATTTGAACATCACAAATATTTGTGGACGCCAGGACACCACACCTCTATGAGGTTGTTGGACATCCTATTCTAGAACTATGGGCATTGATATGGAGTTGCCCCCCCACCTCTTCGTTTGCAGTTTTAACAGCCTTCACCCCTCTAGGAAGCCTTCCACAAGAGTTTAAGATGTATCTGTGGCTATTTTTATGTCCACTTTGTGAGGTCAGGTACTGCTGGATGACACAACCTGACTCACAATCCAATTCACCCTAAAGGTGTTCAGTAAATTTGAGATCAGGGCCCTGACCCACTTGGGTTCCTCCACACCAAACCCAGTAGGATTAGTGTACCTAATCTCAATAGTATGGAGGGGTGTCCCCATACTTTTGGTCATCTAGCAGGAGTCTGTTTATGAATGACAGAAATTGATATACTGTGTATACATGTATTCTATATTGCATTATTATTTGTATCCTGCATTGTGTAAAACATAGCCCTCAAACATTTTGACAGCTTTATTACTTAAACCTAGGGCATAGCATACATTATAGGACATAAGGCAAATCATTTACTCACCTTGCAAGCAGGTTGGACCTGTGTATGGTCTGACACAGTCGCATTTATATCTGGTCCATAGGTCGATGCACGGTGACTCATGATGACATGGGTTGGGATCACACCAATCTGTTTTATTACATCCAAGCTCCATATCAAAGGAGCTTCCTTGCCTTATATTCTGAGGCAGCAAGGTCTTCGAGTCAATTGTGAGATCCTGCATACAACCAGTGAAGTTCTTCCTGCTCAGTGTGTTGTTTAGCAGAGCGCCATGAGTAAGTCCACCAATGTACACAGTAGCAAATGATTCAGAGAGTCGAAAATCATGGCCATCACCAAAGGCTTGAGCTATGGAACAAGAACCATTAGTACAACCATCATGGTGAACGATCAGCTCCAGAGTAGAATTCAAACCAACCCATGCTTCATGCCAATGACCATCATCAACTCGGTGCTCATCAATGACCAGGCGAGCAGAAGAATTCTGGTTTTGAAATAAAACTTGCAGCAATCCATTATAAAGCTCAAGTATTAGGTAGCGGTCTTCATCCCCCCGATAAAGAAGGATCATGTTTGGTAAAGTTGTCCTAAACCTCACAGTCATTTGAGCACCGTTGTCTTGAATACTCCTTTTGCTTCTGTTTGAGGCATTTAGATCATAAATAATGTACCCGCTGGAAGTGAAAGAAAAGGTGGTAGGAACAGAGCAGTTCCCTCCATAAAACCCTGGCTGACATTTGCAGGTATAACCATGGACCTCCTGCTCGTATGTTGGGATGCACATGGCGTCATTTTGGCAACGGTGATTCAAACACCCATGCAGCACCACAGAGCAGTTTTTACCACCCCATGTAATACCATCAAGCCCTGGATGTGGGCATCTACAGACATAGTCAGCAACTCCATCCAGACAAGTGGCACCGTTCTGGCAAGGGTTATTTTCACATTCATCGACATTCACAGCACATAAGACACCTAAACAAGGAAAAAAACACAAAATTACTCACAATTTTTAATGTATGGGAAGAACTGCAAGCACTAACTTCAAAAACTGTACCCAACAGTAAGAGTAATATGAAATATTGGCCTTAGCAGACTCAAAAATTCTCCATTAAAGGCTTTGTATGGGCATGAGTCGAATTTACTCCCAAACCTCTAATCCCCTCTAGATCAGGGGTCTCCAAACATTTCAGTACGAGGGCCATATTGTATTTTACAAATATTCATGGGCTGAAAAAGAAATATCAGTTATAATATAACTTCCCATCCTCCCCCATCCCCATCACATCAGAAGTCCCCCTTCACATCCAAAGTCCTCCTTCATATCAGATGTCCCCTATAAAACCAGAAGTCCCCCATCAGTTTAAAAGTCACCCATAACACCAGGAGTACCCCCTTCATAAGAAGCGCCACCCTTCACATCAGGAGTCACTCACAACACCAGAAGTCCCCCCTTCATAAGAAGTCTCCCCTTTATATCCAGAGTCCCTCATAACAGCATAAATCCCATATTACATCCAAATTCCCCCTTCATATCAGAAGTCCCCCTTCATCAGAAGTCCTTCCTCACACCAGAAGTCCCCCCTTCATAAGGAGTCCCTCATCACATCAAAAGTCCCCCCTTCACATCAGGAGTCACTCACAACACCAGAAGTCCCCCCTTCATCAGAAGTCCTTCAGTACACCAGAAGTCCCCCCTTCAGTTTAGAAGTCACTGATAACACCAGGAGTACCCCCTTCATAAGAAGACCCCCCTTCTTCACATCAGGAGTCACTGACAACACCAGAAGTCCCCCCTTCATAAGAAGTCCCCCCATATAAAAACCAGAGTCCTTCATATCAAATGTCCCTCATAACACCAGAAACCCCCATTACATCTGAAGTCCCCCTTCATATCAGAAGTCCCCATAACACCAGAAGTCCCCATAACACCAGAAGTCACCCCTTCATCAGAAGTCCTTCAGTACACCAGAAAGCCCCCCCCCCCCCCTTCAGATTACAAGGCCCTCATAACACCGGAA
>BLSH010481358.1:61001-77804 GCA_018402905.1 Glandirana rugosa
ATAATATTAAAAAAAAAATAATCATATTAATAATATGAGTTACTGATATAATAAATATAAAATCAATGATATCGTCCCTATACGTTAATCGCCTGGAGGTCGACAACGTTTTGATGTTTAGGGTAGTACGGAGACGGAGACCCACAGTACGAACACCGACAGTCTCAGAACGATACGGAATACCCTGAGGATCAAGACGTTGTAGACCTCCAGGCGATTAACGTATAGGGACATGATATCATATACTGATGTGATTTATATAATGTGAATGACATTATATTCTGATTGATATTAATGAGTTTTTGGAATCATTGAGAACATGGTTGTTGTTCAATAATAAAATTATTCCTCAAAAATACAACTTGCCTAATAATTCTGCACTCCCTGTATAAATACTATATAAAGTAGTCTTATATTACAGTAAGTGTAATATATTTAGTGTAGTCATATACTATAGTACAGGGATATGCAATTAGCGGACCTCCAGATGTTGCAGAACTAGGAGTCCCATAAGGCATAGCAAGACTCTGACAGCCACAAGCATGACACCCAGAGGCAGAGGCATGATGGGATTTGTAGTTTTGCAACAGCTGGAGGTCCGCTAATTGCATATCCCTGCTATAGTAACTAAAATATAAATAATATAGTCATTGAGTATAATAATTATACTAATAAAAAAAAAATTATAATAATAATAATAATATATTATATTACTAAATATATATATATATTATTTTTTTTATTAGTATAATTATTATACTCAATGACTATGATCTCTCTCTCTATAGATGGATGGATAGATATTATAGTTACTATATGACTATATTATTTATATTTTAGTTACTATAGTATAAGACTACACTAAATATATTACACTTACTGTAATACTACTTTATACAGTATTTATATATGATAGTTACTATATTACTATATATATATATAAAAAACACTATCATATATAAATATTGTATAAAGTAGTCTTATAGTACAGTAAGTGTAATATATTTAGTGTAGTCATATACTATAGTAACTAAAATATACATAATATAGTCATATAGTAACTATAATATCTATCCATCCATCTATAGAGAGATTATAGTCATTGAGTATAATAATTATAGTAACATAATATTCATTAGTAGCTATAATATACATGATATAGTAATATAATACAGTAACTATAATATCTCTACAGTAATATAGTCATTGTATACTAATAGGGGGATAGGCTTTTGCATGTATCCATGTCAGACCTCAGCAGACAGACCACTGCTTCCACACAGAGAGCAAGGGTCCGTCTCTAAAGCATGCTGGCAGGGGATAGGCTTTTGCATGTATCTGTGTCAGACCTCCGCAGAGAGACCACTGCTTCCACACAGAGAGCAAGGGTCCTTCTCTAAAGCATGCTGGAAGGGGATAGGCTTTTGCATGTATCTGTGTCAGACCTCCGCAGAGAGACCACTGCTTCCACACAGAGAGCAAGGGTCCTTCTCTAAAGCATGCTGGCAGGAGATAGGCTTTTCTATGCAGGCTTTGGCTGCTTCTAAAGTAAGACTTTGGGCTTTGGAAGATGATTTTAACTGGCCGCTGTAGGTTATCATTATGTTTTTGATCGGCTGCTGATTTTGTAGGTTTGCCCACTGACAAAGAAACGATCGGTCTATCATTTTAATGGTCGGTTTATTTTACCAGTGAGAGACAGAATAACAAAAATATCCAGAAAACCGCATTTCATAAAAGTTATAAATTGATTTGCATTTTAATGAGTAAAATAAATATTTGACCCCTTCGCAACACATGACTCAGTAGTTGGTGGTAACCCTTGTTGGCGATCACCAAGGTCAGACGTTTCTTGTAGTTGGCCACCAGGTTTGCAGACATCTCAGGAGGGATTTTGTCTCCACTCCTCTTTGCAGATCTCCAAGTCATTAAAATTTCCAGGCTGACAAACCTTCAGCTCCCTCCACATATTTTCTATGGGATTAAGGTCTGGAGACTGGCTAGGCCACTCAAAGACCTTAATGTGCTTCTTTTTGAGCCACTCCTTTGTTGGCTTGGCCGTGTGTTTTGGGTCATTGTCATGCTGGAATACCCATACATGACCCATCTTCAATGCCCTGGCTGAGGGAAGGAGGTTCTCACCCAAGATTTGATGGTACATGGCCCCGTCCATCGCCCCTTTGATGCGGTGAAGTTGTTCTGTCCCCTTAGCAGAGGAACACCCCCAAGAGAAGCGTTTGCACCTCCATGTATGATGGTGGGGATGGTGTTCTTGGGGTCATAGGCAGCATTCCTCCTCCTCCAAACACGCCGAGTTGAGTTGATGCCAAAGAGCTTGATTTTGGTCTCATCTGACCACAGCACTTTCACCCAGTTCTCCTCTGAATCATTCAGATGTACATTAGCAAACCTCAGATGGGCTTTCTTGAGGAGGACGACCTTGCGGGCGCTGAAGGATTTCAGTCCTTCACGGCGTAGCATTACTAATTGTTTTCTTGGTGACTATGGTCCTCTGCCTTGAGATCATTGACCAGATTCTCCCGTGTAGTTGTGGGAGATCCCTCACCGTTCTCCATGATCATTGAAACTCCATGAGGAGAGACCTTCCATGGAGCCCCAGACCGAGGGAGGTTGACCGTCATTTTGTGTTTCTTCCATTTGCGAATAATCCCACCAACTGTTGTCACCCTCTCACCAAGCTGCATGGCGATGGTCTTGTAGCCCCCATTCCAGCCTTGTGTAGGTCTACAATCTTCTCCCTGACCTCCTTGGGCAGCTCTTTGGTCTTGGCCATGGTGGAGAGATTGAAATCTGATTGATTGCTTCCGTGGACAGGAGTCTTTTATACAGGTAGCAAGCTGAGATTAGGAGCACTCCCTAAAAGAGAACTCTAATCTCAGCTCATTACCTCTATAGAAGACACCTGGGAGCCAGAAATCTTGCTGATTGATAGGGTGTCAAATACTTTTTTCACTCATTAAAATGAAAATAAGTTTAGAACTTTTCTGCATATTTCTGCTGTTATAAAATAAACCGACCATTAAAACTATATACCCATCATTTCTTTGCCAGTGGGCAAACCTACAAAATCAGCAGAGGGACCAAATACTTTTTCTCCCCTCGCTGTAAATCTTTTCCATGATTCTGTGCCGGTCAGAAGACATCATTTACATTGTTACAATAACAAAAAAAGAGGGTCGAAAAACAGAGAGGAGGCGTCGGCTGGAGACGTTCAAGTTGGTGCCGCTCACCAAGATGAGGTCATTTCAGCTGCTGCAGCGCCAGTCACAGAGGGGTGGGCATTGGAGGGTGATGGGATGTGTGGCATGCCGCTTTACTGTAACAGATCCCCAACACTAAAGAAAAAGTCACCCCATTATCCTCTAGGAGGTTCTGTTCCTTCCTTGTGCAATACAGGTGGATGGAATCGTTGTATCCCTACAACCAAAGCCAACAAATACTACACTAATAACACTAAACACTGCATTACAAACTCACACACCACAACACCACAATACCACTACTAAATACTGCATTACAAACTCATACACCACAACACTACAATACCACTACTAAACACTGCATTACAAACTCATACACCACAACACTACAATACCACTACTAAACACTGCATTACAAACTCATACACCACAACACTACAATACCACTACTAAACAGCACAATAAAAACTGATACACGACAACAAACAACACTACAATAAACATGACAATAAAACAACACGATAATAAACAACACAACAATAAAACAACACGACAATAAAACAACACGACAATAAAACAACACGACAATAAACAACACGACAATAAACAACCCGACAATAAAACAACACTACTAAACAGCACAATAAAAACTGATACACAACAACAAACAGGACAATAAACAACACGACAATACCACTGCTAAACAACACAATAAACACCACTTTAATTAAAACGCTACAATGATACTACTAAACACCACAATAAAAACTGATACACTACAATAAACAACACTACTAAACACCACAATAAAAACTGATACACTACAATAAACAACACTACTAAACACCACAATAAAAACTGATACACTACAATAAACAGCACTACAATAAACAACACGACAATAAAACAACACTACAATACCACTACTAAACACCCCAATAAACCCCACTGTAATTAAACTGCTACAATGATACTACTAAACACTAAAGTAAAAAATGATACACTACAATAAACAACACAACAACAACACTACAACAAACAACACTACAATAAACAGCACGACAATAAACAACACGACAACAAACAACACACAACACGACAATAAACAGCACTACTAAACAGCACAATAAAAACTGATACACAACAATACAACAAACAACACTACAATAAATAGCACTACAACAAACAACACTACAATAAAAAACACTACAATACCACTACTAAACACCGCAATAAACCCCACTTTAATTAAAACGCTACAATGATAGCACTAAACACTGAAATAAACGTGAATACAATCCACACTAAAGATAAAATATTAGCAGTTGGGGAGATCAAACATCCACGAGGGCATCTTTCCAATCTTGTTTGGGTTTGATGGGGGTGGCTTTATCATTGTAGGTGTCTATATTTTATATATTAACCACTTGCCCTCCAGAAGATTTACCCCCCTCCCCACCCCCTTTCTTGACCAGGGCTATTTTTTTGTGATACGGCACTGCATCGCTTTAACTGACAATTGCGCGGTCGCGTGGCGCTGCACCCAAAAAAAATAGATTTTTTCCCCACAAACAGAGCTTTCTTTGGTGGGATTTGATCCCCTCTGCGGTTTTTATTTTTTTTTTGCGCTAAAAACAAAAAAAGAGCAACAATTTAACGAAACCATAAACATATTTTTTACTTTGTGCTATAAAACATACAATCAAAAAATGGGGAAAAACATTGAATTTCTTCCTCAGTTTAGGCCAATGTGCATTCTGCTACAGATTTTTGTTAAAAAAGAAAAATCCCACCAGGCGTATATTGATTGGTTTGCGCAAACATTATAGCGTCTACAAACTATGGGATACATTTATTTATTTATTTATATTTACTAGTGATGGCGGCGATCAGCTTATAGCGGGACTGCCATATTGTGGCGGGCAGTTGGACACTAACTGACACTTTTGACACATTGTGGGAACTAGTGAAACGAAGGGTACTTTCACACTGGGGCGGTGTGGGTGTCAGCGGTAAAGTGCTGCTTGTTTTAGCAGCTCTTTGACGTCGCTTTTCAGGCGGCAGCGAGGTGCATTTAACCCCCAAGAAGGGGTTAAAAAGTGTTTGCTGCGGCCTTCCGAATCGCTTTTCAGGCGCTTCGGAAGTGCTGCCCATGCATTCCAACGGGCAAGGGCGAGATGGGTGTGCTGTGGACAGCGCTCGCAAACCGCATTAAAGATGCTGCTTGCAGGACTTTTTCTAAGGTCACGCAAGCCCACTGGCCCAGTGTGAAAGCACTCGGGCTTTCACACTGGGGCTGCAGGGGAGGCAGTTTTTAGGCGCTTTACAGGCACTATTTTTAGTGCTAAAATGCCTGAAAACTGCCCCAGTGTGAAAGGGATCTAATGCAGTGATCAGGGCTAAAATATGCAATGTCACTGTATTAATGACACTGGCTGGGAAGGGGTTAATCATCTAAGGGTCAAAGGGTTAAATGTGTTCCTATGGAGTGCTTACTAACTGTGTGCCTAGCAGTGGCGGCTGGTGAAATTTTAGGATGGGGAGGCACCAGACCCCGCCCTTCCCTTTTGACCCCTCCCACTTCTCATAAGCCCCACCTCTTATAGTTTCCACCCCTTGTGTCAGGAGCATACAGCCCAGCATCACCAGATAGCATATACAGAGTCACCAGATAGGGGTATACAGAGCCCCAGATAGCAGTATACAGAGCCACCATATCACAGTATACAGAGTCACCAGAGAGCAGTATACAGAGCCCCAGATAGCAGTATACAGAGCCACCATATAGCAGTATACAGAGTCACCATATAGCAGTATACAGAGCCCCAGATAGCAGTATACAGAGCCTCCATATAGCAGCATACAGAGTCACCATATAGCAGTATACAGAGTCACCATATCACAGTATATAGAGCCCCAGATAGCAGTATACAGAGCCACCAGATAGCAGTATACAGAGCCCCAGATAGCAGTATACAGAGCCACCAGATAGCAGTATACAGAGCCCCAGATAGAAGTATACAGAGCCACCAGATAGCAATATACAGAGCCCCCATATAGCAGTATACAGAGTTACCATATAGCAGTATACAGAGTCACCATATAGCAGTATACAGAGTCACCATATCACAGTATACAGAGCCCCAGATAGCAGAATACAGAGACCCCATACAGCAGTATACAGAGTCACCATATTGCAGTATACAGAGCCTCCATATAGCAGAATACAGAGACCCCATACAGCAGTATACAGAGTCACCATATTGCAGTATACAGAGCCCCCATTTAGCAGTATACCGAGCCCCCATATTTCAGTATAGAGAGTCACCATATAGGAGTATACAGAGCCCCAGATATCAGTATACAGAGTCCCCATATAGCAGTATACAGAGCCCCAGATAGCAGTATACAGAGTCACCAGATAGCAGTATACAGAGCTCCAGATAGCAGTATACAGAGTCACCATATTGCAGTGTACAGAGCCCCAGATAGCAGTATACAGAGCCCCAGATAGCAGTATACAGAGTCACCATATTGCAGTATACAGAGTCACCATATTGCAGTATACAGAGTCACCATATAGCATTATACAGAGCCCCAGATAGCAGTATACAGAGCCCCCATATAGCACTATACAGAGTCACCATATCACAGTATACACAGTCCCAGATAGCAGTATACAGAGCCTCCATATAGCAGCATACAGAGACCCCATATAGCAGGATAAGCAATTAGCGGACCTCCAGCTGTTGCAAAACTACAAGTCCCATCATGCCTCTGCCTCTGGGTGTCATGCTTGTGGCTGTCAGAGTCCTGCTATGCCTCATGGGATGTGTAGTTCTGAAACAAATGGAGAGTCACCATATCACAGTATACAGAGTCACCATATAGCAGTATACAGAGCCCCAGATAGCAGTATACAGAGTCACCATATAGCAGTATACAGAGTCACCATATTGCAGTATACAGAGTCACCATATAGCAGTATACAGAGCCCCAGATAGCAGTATACAGAGTCACCATATAGCAGTATACAGAGTCACCATATAGCAGTATACAGAGTCACCAGATAGCAGTATACAGAGTCACCATATAGCAGTATGCAGAGTCACAATATAGCAGTATACAGTCACCATATAGCAGTATACAGAGTCACCATATAGCAGTATACAGCGTCACCATATAGCAGTATGCAGAGTCACAATATAGCAGTATACAGTCACCATATAGCGGTATACAGAGTCACCATATAGCAGTATGCAGAGTCACAATATAGCAGTATACAGTCACCAGAGAACAGTATACAGAGTCACCATATAGCAGTATGCAGAGTCACAATATAGCAGTATACAGTCACCATATAGCAGCATACAGAGTAATTCAATGTTTGGTTTTTCATGCAAGTTCGACTAGGGACTCCCAGACTGTTTCTGAGAGGTTTTGAGGGGGACCTTGTGTTTTTTTTGGTGTTGGTATTTATGCAGTTTTGGGGTTGGCTAGAGCCTACTAAACCTCTGTCCAGAAATGTTCTAATTGGATATTGGGATTATTGTAGTGATATACTATGGGAGATTATTAGGAAAATTAATAATATAAATAAAGGTTAAATAAAAACTTTAATTATTCACTTATTTTTCTCAATATGGATCCCAAATTTTGGGAGCAGATGGTGGGCAAATTAGAATTAGAGGATGACGTGGCACCTAGAGACATGGCACGAGAAATGGAAGCGGTTAAGCTTCTCTTTAGTTTGAAGGACATTTATGAAAGAAAGTCAAGGGTACGGTGAAATATCTCTTATTTTAAGAAATAGCTAAAGGGACAAGTCTACCCAAGAGGTTTGAGAATCCAGATATTCCCTAAGATTAAGGAAATAAGTGTGGAATTTAAAAAGAAGTCGGAGGACAATCTCCAACAGTGTTCTCGCAACATGGTGGTATTGTTGGAAGACTACTAGGAACAACAAATGATTGAGATTGCTAAGAATCTACAGGGGATACTGGGCTCTCTAAAACCTTTCAAACAGAATCTGGTGGTTATTGAAAAAAAAAAGACATTTGTGTGTCAGTGGAGAAACTGAATAAAGAGATAGTAAAGTCCAAGAGTGGAAAGCTTGATAGGGACAGACAAACTTTTGCCACGGGAAATGCATATAGATGGATCAGGAATCAATACCAAAGTAAGCTCCATAATCAGTCTAGAGGCCGAAAAAAAATGTGATGAGAGTAGTCTGAAATGGGAATCCAAGATAGAAGGCCCCCTTCCCAAGGGGTGGAAGGGATAATAGAGGTGGTGGAAGAAGTTGGGGTCCAGGAGATCCCTTAAAAAGGAAAAACGTGGTATTGGAAGATGTACAGTAGATGATATGTATCCCATAAAGGGAATGGGATTTGATGGAGAGCGATTACCCCAATCCTCTCAGGCAAAATACTGTGCGGGTCCTCCAAAATGCACAGAAGGAGAAGGAGGAGAAGACGTAGAATTCGCAATATCAGAATCAGAAACGAAAAGTCAAGATAGAAGGCTCCCCCTTCCCAAGGGGTAGAAGGGGTACTAGAGGTGGTGGCGGAGGTCAGGGTCTGAGAGATCCCTTAAAAAGGAAAAATGTGGCATTGGAAGATGTACAGTAGATGATATGTATCCCATAGATGATATGTATCCCATAAAGGGAATGGGTTTAGATGGAGAGTGATTACCCCGATCCTCTGAGGCAAAAAACTGGATGGGTCCTCCAAAAGGCACAGAAGGAGGAGGAGGAGAAGACGTAGAATTCGCAAAATCTGAATCAGAAACGAAAAGTCAAGATAGAAGGCTCCCCCTTCCCAAGGAGTGGAAGGGATAATAGAGGTGGTGGCAGAAGTCGGGGTCTGAGAGATCCCTTAAAAATGAAAAATGTGGTATTGGAATATGTACAGTAGATGATATGTATCCCATAGATCAGGGGTAGGCAACCTGGGGCCCTCCAGCTGTTGCAGAACTACAAGTCCCATCATGCCTCTGGGAGTAATTGTAACTGCCAGCCTTGCAATGCCTCCTGGGAAATGTAGTTCTACAACAGCTGAGGGGCTACTGGTTGCCTACCACTGCCATAGATGATATGTATCCCATAAAGGGAATGGGATTTGATGGAGAGCGATTACTCCAATCCTCTCAGACAAAAAACTGGGTGGGCCCTCCAAAATGCACAGAAGGAGGAGGAGGAGAACACGTAGAATTCACAAAATCTGAATCAGAAACGAAAAGTCAAGATAGAAGGCTCCCCCTTCCCAAGGAGTGGAAGGGATACTAGAGGTGGTGGCAGAGGTCGGGGTCTGGGAGATCCCTTTAAAAGGAAAAATGTGGTATTGGAAGATGTAGATGATATGCAACCCATGAAGAGAATGGGATTCAATGTAGAGCAATTACCTCAAACCTCTCAGGTAAAAGACTGGGTGGGTCCACCAAAAGGTGCAGAAGGAGGACGAGAAGATGTAGAATTCCAGGGACGGCCATTAGATCAGCCCTTGATCACCAGTCAGTCAACAGGATATCAACACATTAGTGGTTCCCCAAACGACATTTTTGCCCTTAGCCAAGCAACACATTTTTATGTATTTGACGTATCCATGTATAGTAAACCTTATAGATGTGAACTGTTGGCATTGGCACTGTGTTGGATAAAGAAATATGGAGCCTTGAGGACCACCAGCAACCACGAAACGCGTCACTCCATCTCTCGACTACCTCCACCATGGTTTTATATGTTTCTGTATAAAAGCTTAAAAGGGAAGTCTATCCTAAGTTCAGACTCAGAATACTTTATTAATCCCAACGGGAAATTATTATTATCATTACAATTTTTGTATATTTTACTTTTATAATGCTTTGTAATAAAAGATCCTGGTTTTAGAATATATGTAGTATGTACATTGATGTACTGATGGGTCATCCCTGAACACCCTATTTTTCTGTCATGTTTATTTTTTCCTTTTGACTTGTTGGGTTGATGACCCCTTAGTATTGGGCTGGTTTAACCTATATTAAAGATACACTACTTCCTCTACATATATTCATAAACACTACAATAAACACCAATACAATAGACACTGCTAAACACTACAATAAACACCAATACAATAAACACTGCTAAACACTACAATAAACCCTCAGTTTAAAAAAACACTACAATAAACAGCAAAAAACTGCTAAATACTATAGTAAACCCCAATATGATTAAAACACTATAATAATATTACTAATACACTACAATAGACACATTTAAATACAATAATACTAATAAACACGAATACAATACACTACAAAATACTAATAAACATTACAATAACCACACAAATAATACTGCTAAACCCTACAATAAACCTGATACACTACTAAACACTACAATAAACCTGATACACTACTAAACACTACAATAAAACCTGATACACTACTAAACACTACAATAAACCTGATACACTACTAAACACTACAATAAACCTGATACACTACTAAACACTACAATAAACCTGATTCACTACTAAACACTGCAATAAAATAAACCTGATACACTACTAAACACTACAATAAAATAAAACTGATACACTACTAAACACTACAATAAAACCTGATTCACTACTAAACACTACAATAAAACCTGACACACTACTAAACACTACAATAAAATAAACCTGATACACTACTAAACACTACAATAAACCTGATACACTACTAAACACTACAATAAACTTGATACTCTAGGAAACACTACAATAAACCTGATACACTACTAAAGACTACAATAAACTTGATACACTACTAAACACTACAATAAACCTGATACACTACTAAACACTACAATAAACCTGATACACTACTAAACACTACAATAAACCTGATACACTACTAAACACTACAATAAACCTGATACACTACTAAAGACTACAATAAACTTGATACACTACTAAACACTACAATAAACCTGATACACTACTAAACACTACAAGAAACCTGATAAACTACTAAACACTACAATAAAACCTGATACACTACTAAACACTACAATAAACCTGATACACTACTAGACACTACAATAAACCTGATACACTACTAAACACTACAATAAAATAAACCTCATACACTACTAAACAGTACAATAAAACCTGATACACTACTAAACACTACAATAAAATCTGATACACTACTAAACACTACAATAAAACCTGATACACTACTAAACACTACAATAAAATCTGATACACTACTAAACACTACATTAAAATAAACCTGATACACTATTAAACACTACAATAAACCCCATACACTACTAAACACTACAATAAACCTCATACACTACTAAACACTACAATAAACACTACAATAAACACTACAATAAACCTCATACACTACGAAACACTACAATAAACCTGATACACTACTAAACACTACAATAAACTTGATACACTACTAAACACTACAATAAACCTGATACACTACTAAACACTATAATAAACCTGATACACTACTAAACACTACAATAAACCTGATACACTACTAAACACTACAATAAACCTGATACACTAAAAAACACTACAATAAACCTGATACTCTACTAAACACTACAATAAACCTGATAACCTACTAAACACTACAATAAACCCCATACACTACTAAACACTACAATAAACCTCATACACTACCTAACACTACAATAAACCTCATACACTACTAAACACTACAATAAACCTCATACACTACTAAACACTACAATAAACCTCATACACTACGAAACACTACAATAAACCTCATACACTACTAAACACTACAAAAAACCTGATACACTACAATAAACCTCATACACTACGAAACACTACAATAAACCTCATACACTACTAAACACTACAATAAACCTCATACACTACAATAAACCTCATACACTACGAAACACTACAATAAACCTCATACACTACTAAACACTACAGTAAACCTGATACACTACGAAACACTACAATAAACCTGATACACTACTAAACACTACAATAAACTTGATACACTACTAAACACTACAATAAACCTGATACACTACTAAACACTACAATAAACCTGATACACTACTAAACACTACAGTAAACCTGATACACCACTAAACACTACAATAAACCTCATACACTACTAAACACTACAATAAACCTGATACACTACTAAACACTACAATAAACCTCATACACTACTAAACACTACAATAAACCTGATACACCACTAAACACTACAATAAACCTCATACACTACTAAACACTACAATAAACCTGATACACTACGAAACACTACAATAAACCTGATACACTACGAAACACTACAATAAACCTGATACACTACTAAACACTACAATAAACCTGATACACCACTAAACACTACAATAAACCTGATACACTACTAAACACTACAATAAACCTGATACACTACGAAACACTACAATAAACCTGATACACTACTAAACACTACAATAAACCTGATACACTACTAAACACTACAATAAACCTGATACACTAGGAAACACTACAATAAACCTGATACACTACTAAACACTACAATAAACCTGATAACCTACTAAACACTACAATAAACCTCATACACTACTAAGCACTACAATAAACCTCATACACTACTAAACACTACAATAAACCTCATACACTACTAAACACTACAATAAACCTTAATATACAATAAAAAATTACAATACTACTAAACACTACAATACACACAAATACAATACACAGTAATGCCAACTGTACAAGAAAAAAAGAAAAATAATACTACTACTAATCTCGAAAATAAACTTAAATGCACTAAACACGACAATAAACACATCTCAATACAACACACACTACAATAATAAGTAAACACTAAACTAAGCACTAATACAATTCACACCACAAAACACTACAACAGCCACTACAATAACACTCCGGAATACTACAATTAAACATCAACACAATACACACTACAATATTACTACTAAACACTATAATAAACACTAATGCAATACACACTACGATAGCACTACCAAACACTACAACAATACACACTAACATACACTACAGTACAGTATGCACTGGGATAATACTACTAAGCATTGCAATACACACTACAATAATACTATTAAACACTACAGTAAACACCAATAAAATAAACACTACAATACAATACACACTGCAGCAATACAATACACAATAATACAATACACAATACAATAATACAATACACAATAATACAATACACACTGCAATAATACAATACACAATAATACAATACACACTGCAATAATACAATACACAATAATACAATACACACTGCAATAATACAATACACAATAATATAATAAACACCAATACAATTATCTATACAATAATACTACTAAACGCTACAATAAAGACCTAATATAACATGATTTGTAGAATGACAGTAAGAAGACTCGGACATCTATTAGGATACACGGGGATAATAAAAGAAGTAACTTTCTGGTTATGGATTTTCCAAGGATCGAGAAGATACATTTTTTCTTATAGTCAGGAATGATCAGTATGTGAGTTGGTAAAGCACTTGGTGCCCCCCCATCTCCCGCCACCCCCCACCTTCGGTCTGAGTTACCTGTGAGGAGAAGGTAGAGTAGGATGGGGATGCCCGGGGCGGTTGTCCTGCCCATGGTGTGATCACCTACATTGGGAAGGGTGAGCCGAGCTCTGAAGATTGGGGGGGCAGAGAGGAGAGCAAAACAGCAGCCTCTCCCTCTCACACCGGTCAGGCAAAAGGGATTGGATTTGTATCCAGACTGAGAGCCCGGCTCCACATCTAATCCGTTCCTGGTGCAAACTCCCAGCTGGCTCCTGTCACTGCTGACTCATTGGATGCTGGGCAGCGCTGTCCACCAAAAAGAACAGCTACATAAATACAGCAAACACTTGACTATAGGAACAAAAAAATACAAAAAAAATAAAAAAGCACAAAAAAAAAAAAAAAAATCAAAAATACTTCTTTTTAAACTTTTAAGATTATATTATTTTAAAATTGTTTTTGTTTTTAGATAACAAAAAGTGTAAAAAAAAATGAAAGAAAACAGCACAATAAAAAAAAAAAAGATTTTAAAAAAAGGGAAATTTTTTAATTAACATTTTAACGAAACATTTTAAAATAGTTTTTATTTTTAGGTTAAAAAAAAATGTAAAAATAACAAGATAAAAGCACAATCAATAAAAAAAAAGGTTTATTTTTAAAAAATTACTTTTTTTAAATCTTTTTTTTTTTTCAATTGACGTTTTTATTAAATATTATAACAATACAAGAGTAGCAATAGCAATCATTGCATGTAGAAACATATGTGGCAATTACAGAGAGTGTGAGCCCATAATTGTCGACCAAGACTGTATTTAAATCAACTTTTTAATTAATTTTTTTTTTCAAATAACTTTTGTTTTTAGGGTAAAAAGAAAAGTGTTAAAAAAACAGCAAAATTAAGAACTAAATAAATAATAAAAAAAAAGTTTATTTTATAAAGGACTATTTTTAATCAAATTTTTAATGATATTATTTTCAAATAGATGTTGTTTTTAGGTAAAATAAAAGTATTAAAAAATAACTCAACAAGAAACAAAAGGACATTTTTAAAATTACCTTTTTAATTAAATGTTTTAAAAGAGTTTTTGTTTTTAGGTAAAAATAATCATGAAAAAAATATATATAAAAAGGAACTTTTCTAATGTAATATTTTTTTTCTTTTGTAACAAAAAATGACTTCTTATGTAATAAAAACCCCACCCCCCAGGCTCTGGCCTAATCAGATTAAATAGTCAATGCAGTTAAAATCTGTCAATCAAAGGGCATTGCTAGGTGAGTTAAAGAGCGGCAATGGGTGGATTTAGTCCACAAGGCTGACAAAAGCAATAAATTGTATATAGAAGGTGATGGGTTGCATCATAAAATGTTGCTTGTTAACACTTAGAGTATCTCCCAAAAGTAAGTACACCCCTCACATTTGTGTAAATATTTTATTCTATCTTCTCATGTGACAACACTGAAGAAATGACACTTTGCTACAATGTAAAGTAGTGAGTGTACAGCTTGTATAACAGTGTAAATTTGCTGTCCCCTCAAAATAACTCAACACACAGCCATTAATGTCTAAACCGCTGGCAACAAAAGTGAGTACACCCCTAAGTGAAAATGTCCAAATTGGGCCCAAAGTGTCAATATTTTGTGTGGCCACCATTATTTTCCACCCTCTTGGGCATGGAGTTCACCAGAGCTTCACAGGTTGGCACTGGAGTCCTCTTCCCCTCCTCCATGAGGACATCACAGAGCTGGTGGATGTTAGAGACCTTGCACTCCTCCACCTTCCGTTTGAGGAGGCCCCATAGATGCTCAATAGGGTTTAGGTCTAGAGATGCTTGGCCAGTCCATCACCTTTACCCTCAGCTTCTTTAGCAAGGCAGTGGTCGTCTTGGAGGTGTTTGGGGTCTTTATGTTGGAATACTGCCCTGTGGCCCAGTCTCTGAAGGGAGGGGATGCTCTGCTTCAGGATGTCACAGTACATGTTGGCATTCATGGTTCCCTCAATGAACTGTAGCCCCCCAGTGTCGGCAGCACTCATGCAGCCCCACACCATGACACTCCCACCACCATACTTGACTGTAGACAAGACACACTTGTCTTTGTACCCCTCACCTGGTTGCCGCCACACACGCTTGGCACCACCTGAACCAAATAAGTTTATCTTGGTCTCATCAGAGCACAGGGCATGGTTCCAGTAATCCATGTCCATAGTCTGCTTGTCTTCAGCAAACTGTTTGCAGGCTTTCTTGTGCATCATCTTTAGAAGAGGCTTCCTTCTGGGACGACAGCCATGCAGACCAATTTGATGCAGTGTGCGGCGTATGGTCTGAGCACTGACAGGCTGACCCCCCACCCCTTCAACCTCTGCAGCAATGCTGGCAGCACTCATACGTCTATTTCCCAAAGACAACCTCTGGATATGACGCTGAGCACGGCACTCAACTTCTTTGGTCGTCCATGGTGAGGCGCTGTTCTGAGTGGAACCTCTCCTGTTACACCGCTGTATGGTCTTGGCCACAGTGCTGCAGCTCAGTTTCAGGGCCTTGGCAATCTTCTTATAGCCTAGGTCATCTTTATGTAGAGCAACAATTCTTTTTTTCAGATCCTCAGAGAGTTCTTTGCCATGAGGTGCCATGTTGAACTTTCAGTGACCAGTATGAGAGAGTGAGAGCGATAACACCAAATTCAACACACCTGCTCCCCATTCACACCTGAGACCTTGTAACACTAACGAGTCACATGACACCGGGGAGGGGTCCAATTTGGACATTTTCACTTAGGGGTGTACTCACTTTTGTTGCCAGCGGTTTAGACATTAATGGCTGTGTGTTGAGTTATTTTGAGGGGACAGTAAATTTACACTGTTATACAAGCTGTACACTCACTACTTTACATTGTAGCAAAGTGTCAGCTCTTCAGTGTTGTCACATGAAAAGATAGAATAAAATATTTACCAATATGGGAGGGGTGTACTTACTTTTGTGAGATACGGTGTATATTG
>BLSH010481358.1:105433-116616 GCA_018402905.1 Glandirana rugosa
CCCCATCCATCCTTCCACTCCCCCATTGATCATTCCACTCCCCCATCCATCCTTCAACTCCCCCATCCATTCTTCCACTCCTCCCATCCATCCATGTCCCCATGCTTTATTTTGCTGAGAATTCACTTTGAAAACCACCCCTAACGCTGGTTGCGGCCATCTTAAGTAAGGGCAAATGATTCATGTAGAATTTACTTCCTGGAATCCATCTGCCCTTAGCTCAGGCACAGGCGGGAGGGTGTGCTTAGCTGAGACACCCCCTCCTCCTCCCCTCCTGAAGACTCCTGGGATGTGTGACATCATTGTAATAGGTAAGAAACCAGGAAGTAACTGAAGAAATGTAAAAAAAGAAGTTTAAAACAAGTATCTGTGATATATACCTTCCTATCGATTTACTAATGCTAGCAGCGTGAGGATTAAAACGAATCAACGTTGATTGGGAGAGCGAAGTTCCACTTTAAACAGGTAAAAAAATTCTAAAATAAAATATGTAATAAAAAAATATACTTTTTATTTAAAAAAAAAATTCTAACACTGCTCAATAGTAAAAAAAAAACACAAAAAAAAACAACAAACATTTTTTTTCTTTTTTTTTTAGTAAAAATATATATATTTTTTTTCTATAGATATCACGGAAAAAATATTTTTTTTCCTACCCCCGACCCGCGCAGAAAAAAAATACAAAAAACAAAAGAAACTTAATCTATATATTATTTAGTTGTCTTGTGCAATGACAAATAAACAGGCCTATAAGGGAAATGTAAAGAGTGCCCATGAGATGCCCATACAGGTAGGAGGGTTGAACTTATAATGTAATGGACTGGGCAGCGGGTGACTTTAAGGGTTGGGGTGCTTACGGTCCTTTGTCTGGATGGGGGGTCACCGATCTTCTTAATTAAAGACCGCAGGCAATGGATGGAATGTGGGCACTGACCTGTCCAGCAGAGGCATACGTAGCCCTTCACCCCCTCCACACAGGTGGCATTATTCAGGCAGGGGTTGGACGAACATTCCAGAATGTCGATCTCGCACGTATCGCCTTCATATCCCGTGCCATCGCAGTTGCAGCGAAACCTAAAATACAGAAATGGGCACCACAATTCCCATCAGCATTGATGTCATCAAATGAAGAGAACTTTGCGTGAATTCACAACATAGAGAATATCGCTATCAATTTTTAACCCCTTCAGTAAGGGGCACTTTCACCCCCTTCCTGCCCAGGCCAATTTTCAGCTTTCAGCGCTGTCGCACTTTCAATGACAATTGCGCGGTCATGTGACACTGTACACATATGACCTTTTTTTTTTTTTTTTGAGACAAATAGAGCTTTCTTTTGGTGGTATTCAATCACCACTGGGGGTTTTATTTTTTGCTAAAAAAAAAAAAAAAAATACCGAAAATTTTGAAGATAAAGAAAAATTTTGCAAAGGAGTAATTTTTCTTCTTCACTGATAGGCTGCACTGATGAAGCGGCACTGATGGGCGCTGATGAGGCTGCACTGATGGGCGCTGGTGAGGCTGCACTGATGGGTGCCGATGAGGCTTCACTGATGGGCGCTGATGAAGCGGCACTGTTGGGCACCAATGAGGCTTCACTGATGGGCACCGATGAGGCTGCACTGATAGGCGCAGATGAGGCAGCACTGATGGGCACTGATGAGGCTGCACTGATGGGCACCGATGAGGCTTCACTGATGGGAGCTGATGAGGCGGCACTGATGAGGCGGCACTGATGGGCGCTGATGAAGCGGCACTGATGGGCGCTGATGAGGCAGCACTGATGGGAGCTGATGAGGTGGCACTGATGGGGCTTCACTGATGAGCACTGATGGGCACTGATGAGGCTGCACTGATAGGCACTGATGAGGCTTAACTGATGGGAACTGATGAGGCGGCACTGATGGGAGCTAATGAGGCTGCACTGATGGGCGCTGATGAGGCTGCACTGATGGGTGCCGATGAGGCTTCACTGATGGGCGCTGATGAAGCGGCACTGTTGGGCACCAATGAGGCTTCAATGAGGCTTCACTGATGGGCACCAATGAGGCTGCACTGATGGTCGCTGATGAGGCTGCATTGATGGGCACTGATGAGGCTGCACTGATGGGCGCTGATGAGGCTGCACTGATGGGCACTGAGGAGGCTACACTGAGGAGGGGACACTGATGGGATGGCACTGTCAGCCTTGCCAGTTATCAGCACTCCTTTCCTCACACACAGACAACGCGTGAGGAAAGGAAGTGCCGATAACCAGCAAGTCAGCTTACATGTGACCAGCTGTGATTGGATACAGCTGATCACATGGTAAAGGGCCCCTGTGATTGTCTCTTTACTGCGATCTGATGTGTCCAAAAGACACAGCGGTCACAGAGCGCGCCCAATTCGCACCCCAGGGGGCACATGCGAGGCGTGGTTCTGGGAGGACGTTCATGGGCTCTAGTGGGCTTTCGGGTGAAATGCGAGCGGAAAGGGGTTAGAAAAAGAGCCTCCATTTATTATTAGAAATCTGTCCCTCAGCTCCAATCAGAATGAAAGAATATCATGTCTGCTGCAGGCAGGAGGAAGCATTTCCTCAGTCCCCCTCCCCCTCCCCCAGATTGCAATATTGTAGCTTTGTAGCAAGTCAAAAGGTGAGAGTTTGAGTTGGCATCTCAGTCCTGGAGGTAGAAGGTGACCCTGGGTGATGCCCGAACAAAGGTGGCTCTGTTCCTCACATTTACAGCTACAAGAAAAGATGACAGTACCATGATCCCAATGATGTCACCATGACCATATATGGTCCAATTAGGTCAACCGGGAGACCCCGCCCGCTTTGTTTATCAGCTGCCATCCACGTTGATCAGGCCATGTGATTGGACGGGAGTGAAGTGACAGGACCAGTCATGTGCAATGTATTACATTTGCGTTGTTGGGTTTAGATAGACTTTAGGGTCCTCCCTTTCGATGGTTCCATTCTGGTATCTGAGATTGTTGCTTAGGCCTTCAGGCTACTTTTATGGCCCCCGAGGCACATTGAATCCACTCCTGTGCCCACCCCACTGCCTGCCAGGCAGCCAACACTAAAGCGAACATATTCTACTTCCAAGGCTATCACCTAGAGTGGGGATTGTAGTACCATCGGTGATACACGATAATAGAAGAACGAACCAATATAAGAGACTTCTTATACAATATAAAAAAATTGATCACCTGTTAAGAGCATCCACACAAATTCCTCCATTGAGACATGGCTGGCTTTGACACTCATCAATGTCTTCTTGGCACACTTCACCAGCGTACCCTGCAGGGCATTCACATAGGAAGTACCCAACGTAATCCCGGCACGTGGCACCATTTTGACACGGATTTGACTGGCACTCATCTATCTCGGTCTCACAGTTGGCACCTGTGAAGGGAGAACATGATGGTGATATTTTTCATCACTAAAAAACACGTGTGATAGAATGAGGCATGTCAACACCTTCACATCTGAGAAGGCTTTGCTGTGCCACGCACTGACTTGGTTTTGACTCCTTTAGTCCTTTCTCACCAGAGGAAGGCTGAGCTAAGGTTTGCCCAAACCCGTAGGAAACTGTCCCATGATAGCAGGCCGCTGGTCAAATCAGCTGCTGTCATGCAATTCCCCACCTACCTAGGAGCCGCACCTAACAAAAGGACAGGCGGCCACATGGTCATATTTAGTCAATGACTTTGACCAAATATGGTCATGGCTGGTGGCATTGTTGATCCAATATGGCCACATGGCTGTTTTAGGTCAATGACAATGCCTACACAATGGCCATTGCTGGTGGTATCGTTGACCTCATACAGTCACATAGCTACATTTGGTCGATGACATTGATCAAATATTGCCATGACTGGTGGCATCATTGACCTAATATAGTCATATGGCCTTTTTTGGTCAATGGCATTGCTCAAATAATAACCATGGCTGGTGCATCATTGATCCAATATGGTCCCATGGCCATTTTAGGTTAATGACATTGTCCACATATGGCCAACGCTGGTGGCATCATTGACCTAATATGATCACATGTCCATTTTTGGTCAATGACATTGACCAAATATGGCCATGGCTGGTGGCATCATTGACCCCATATCGTCACATGGCCATTTTAGGTCAATTACAATGCCTACATAATGGCCATTGCTGTTGGTATTGTTGACCTAATACAGTCACATTTGGTTGATGACCGACTATGGCCATGACTGGTGGCATCATTGATCTAATATGGTCACATGGCCATTTCTGGTCATTGGCATTGTCCAAAAATGGCTAACGCTGGTGGCATCATTAACCTAATATGATCACATGGCCATTTATGGTCAATGGCATTGCCCAAATAATAACCATTGCTGGTGGTATTCTTGGCCTAATACAGTCACATAGTTACATTTGGTCAATGATATTGACCAAATATGGCCATGGCTGGTGCATCATTGATCCAATATAGTCACATGGCCATTTTAGGTTAATTACATTGTCCACATAGGGCCAGCACTGGTGGCATCATTGACCTAATATGATCACATGGCCATTTTTGGTCAATGACATTGGCCAAATATGGCCATGGCTGGTGGCATCATTGACCTAATATAGCCACATGACCATATTAAGTATTGACATTGTACAATTGTGCTGGCCTGGTGACAGCATTGACACAATATAGCTGCATGGACTATTTGGTCAAAGACACTATGGCTATGGCTGGTACCAACAATGACCTAATATGTCCATTTTTAGACAATAACATTGTCTAAATATGTCCATATTAGGTCAGTGATGTTACCAGCATCCCCGTTCCTTTGTTACATGCGGCTGTGGGGTGGAATTCTACAGTTGCAGCTGATTGGGCCTACAGCTTACTATTATGTGAAAGTTTCCCGCAGGTTTGGGCCAAACGGAGTTCCATAGAAGCCATGATTTCCATGCAATGTGCTGATGATGGCCAAAAAGCCTTACCACTTGCTTACTTTCACCCCCTTCCTGCCCAGGCTAATTTTCAGCTTTCAGCTCTGTGACACTTTGAATGACAATTGCTCGGTCATGTGACACTGCACCCATATGACATTTTTATCATTTTTTTCACACAGGTAGAGCTTTCTTTTGGTGGTATTTAATCACTGCTGGGTTTTTTTTATTTTTTTGTTAAACAAAAAAAGACCAAACATTTTGAAGAAAAAGGTTTTTCATATTTTGTTATAAAATTTTGCAAACAGGTCATTTTTCTCCTTCACTGATGTGCGCTGATGAGGCGGCACTGATGAGGCAGTACTGATAGGTGGCACTGATGAGGCAGAACTCATGAGCACTGATCAGGAGGCACTGATGAGGCAGCACTGATGGGTGGCACTGATGGGCACTGATAGGTGGCAGTGATGGGCACTGATAGGCAGCACTGATAAGTGACACTGATGATGAGGCACTGATTGCCAGCACTGGTGGGCACTGATAGGTGGCACTAATGAGGCAGCACTGGTGGGCACTGATCAGGAGGCACTGATGAGGCTGCACTGATGGGTGGCACTGATAGGTGGCAGTGATGGGCACCGATAGGCAGCACTGATAAGTGACACTGATGATGAGGCACAGATTGACAGCATTGATGGGCACTGATAGGTGGCACTGATGAGGCACACTGGCGGGCACTGATCAGGAGGCACTAATGAGGCAGCACTGGTAGGCACTGATCAGGAGGCACTGATGGGCACTGATAGGTGGCAGGGATGGGCACCGATAGGCAGCACTGATAAGTGACACTAATGATGAGGCACTGATTGACAGCATTGAAGGTCACTGATAGGTGGCACTGATGAGGCAGCACTAGTGGGCACTGATCAGGAGGCACTGATGAGGCAGCACTGGTAGGAACTGGTCAGGAGGCACTGATGAGGCTGCACTGATGGGTGGCAGTGATGGGCACAGATAGGCAGCACTGATAAGGGACACTGATGATGAGGCACTGATTATCAGCATTGATGGGCACTGATAGATGGCACGGAGGAGGCAGCACTGGGGGCACTGATCAGGAGGCACTGATGAGGCAGCGCTGGTAGGCACTAATCAGGAGGCAATGGTGAGGCTGCACTGATGGGTGGCACTGATAGGTGGCAGTGATGGGCATCGATAGGCAGCACTGAGAAGTGACAATGATGATGAGGCACTGATTGACAGCACTGATGGGCATGAATAGGTAGCACTGATGAGGCAGCACTGGTGAACACTGATCAAGAGGCACTGATGGGCACTGCTAGGTGGCACAGAGAGATGGCACTGAGGGGCACAGATAGGTGGCAGTGATGGACACTGCTAGGAAGCACAGAGAGGTGGCACTGATAGGCAGCACTGATAAGTGACACTGATGATGAGGCACAGATTGACAGCACTGACAGGCACTGATAGATGGCACTGGTGGGCACTGATTAGCGGCACTGATGTGCACTGCGTGGGACAGATGTCCCTCTAACAGAAGCCGGTTAACGGCTTTCTTCTTTTCTTCATGCTGACAGCGCGAGAAAAAAAAGGCGATAACCGACTTCTGTTTACTTCCGTGATCAGCTGTCATTGGCTGACAGCTGATCACATGGTACAGGGCCCGCTGTGATTGGCCCTTTACCCGATCTGTGATCAGCCGAGCCCCAAGGACACAGTGATCACAGAGCGTGCCGCCTCGGGCAGCGCAAGAATGGACGGACGTCCATGTACGCCCTCCCGGCATTTTAAGCCCATGCTGTAGCCGTCTCTCGGGTATAGGGTGGGCGCCAAGTGGTTAATATGCAGTTTGGAATGAATCTCTCTATAATATTAGGCTATATTTGCACTATATATACCACTGGTTCTGGATGTCTGGCCAGCGGGGTGTAAAGGATTGGATTTTCTTGTTCCGTCTACCCTCCTGAAATGTGGAACAATCCTCTTATTTTTGGGATATGCAATGGAATGAGACATGTAAGTGCCTTTTATACTAAGAAGGCTTTACAGTGCTACATCACCAATAATGACATTTACAATACTGACAGTAGGTGGCAGTAGAATGCCAACCCATGAGAATGAGATTTGCACACATTGGCGGTCATTGCGACATAACAGAAATAAGCGGAATGGCAAAAACCAATACCCCCCATCGCCTCTACGCCCCCTATGGACCAGAGCTATTTTTACATTTTTACATTTCTGCTATGGGCCTCTCAATTTGGCAACGGCTTGGTCATTATTTAGAATTACTTGGCACAAGCAAAGATTTTTATATGCTGATATTGTCTTGCAAAAGTATTTAATTTTCTATGCAATCTAAAGGCAAAAAAAAAATAAAACTGAAAATAAAAATTCTATTCCTACCAGGGATAAATAATTAAGGATCTGTTTATAAATATCCAAACTTCAATGAAACTGAGCTCAGTGAAAATATCATTATTATTATTATTACACAGGATTTATAGAGCGCCAACAGTTTGCTCAGCCCAACATGGGGACAGTACAGTTACAATACAAATCAATACAGGAGGAATCAGAGGGCCCTGAGAGCTTACAATCTAGAAGGGATATAATATAAATAATCAGTTTTATATAAATATATATATAATATAATATACATATATATATATATCTATATATATATATATGTCTATGTCTATATATATATATATATATACATACATACATACACACACATAAAGTATTAAATACAAAGGTTTTTTTTTTAAATAATAAATAATAATAATTAAATAAAATTAAAAGAAATGGTGGAAACTCAATTGACGACTTGATTTCTTTATGTTTAATTTCAATTGTTAGTAACTAAAATATATAAACATACATCGCGTTTGATATGTCTGAAATGTAGATTTTTAATTATATATATATATATACACACACACACACACACAGTAGCTCACAAATGTATGTACACCCCTCACATTTGTGTAACTATTTTATTCTATCTTTTCATGTGACAACACTGAAGAAATCACACTTGGCTGCAATGTAAAGTAGTGAGTGTACAGCTTGTATAACAGTGCACCCCTAAGTGAAAATGTCCAAATTGGGCCCAAAGTTTCAATATTTTCTGTGGCCACCATTATTTTCCAGCACTGCCTTAACCCTCTTGGGCATGGAGTTCACCAGAGCTTCACAGGTTGGCACTGAAGTCCTCTTCCCCTCCTCCATGATGACATCACGGGGCTGGTGGATGTTAGAGACCTTGCGCTCCTCCACCTTCCGTTTGAGGAGCCCCACAGATGCCCAACAGGGTTTTGGTCTGGAGACATGCTTGGCCAGTCCATCACCTTTACCCTCAGCTTCTTTAGCAAGGCAGTGGTCGTCTTGGAGGTGTGTTTGGGGTCGTTATCAGAGACTTCCTTCTGGGATGACAGCCATGCAGACCAATTTGATGCAGTGTGTGCTGTATGGTCTGAGCACCTCATGGCAAAGAACTCTGAGGATCTGAAAAAAATAATCGTGGCCTAGAAGATTGCCAAGACCCTGAAACTGAGCTGCAGCACGGTGGTCAAGACCATACAGCGGTGTAACAGGAGAGGTTCCACTCAGAACAGCGCCTCACCATGGTTGACCAAAGAAGTTGAGTGCTGTGCTCAGCGTCATATCCAGAGGTTGTCTTTGGGAAATAGACGTATGAGTGCTGCCAGCATTGCTGCAGAGGTTGAAGGGGTGAGGGGTCAGCCTGTCAGTGCTCAGACCATACGCCGCACACTGCATCTAATTGGTCTGCATGGCTGTCATCCCAGAAGGAAGTCTCTTCTAAAGATGATGCACAAGAAAGCCAGCAAACAGTTTGCTGAAGACAAGCAGACTAAGGACATGGATTACTGGAACCATGCCCTGTGGTCAGATGAGACCAAGATAAACTTATTTGGTTCAGATGGTGTCAAGCGTGTGTGGTGGCAACCAGGTGAGGAGTACAAAGACAAGTGTGTCTTGCCTACAGTCAAGCATTGTGGTGGGAGTGTCATGGTCTGGGGCTGCATGAGTGCTGCCAGCACTGGGGAGCTACAGTTTATTGAGGGAACCATGAATGCCAACATGTACTGTGACATACTGAAGCAGAGCTTCCCCTCCCTTCAGAGACTGGGCCGCAGGGCAGTATTCCAACATAACGACCCCAAACACCTCCAAGATGATCACTGCCTTGCTAAAGAAACTGAGGGTAAAGGTGATGGACTGGCCAAGCATCTCCAGACCTAAACCCTATTGAGCATCTGTGGGGCTCCTCAAATGGAAGGTGGAGGAGCGCAAGGTCTCTAACATCCACTAGCTCCTTGATGTCATCATGGAGGAGGGGAAGAGGACTCCAGTGCCAACCTGTGAAGCTCTGGTGAACTCCATGCCCAAGAGGGTTAAGGCAGTGCTGAAAAATAATGGTGGCCACACAAAATATTAACACTTTGGGCCCAATTTGGACATTTTCACTTAGGGGTGTACTCACTTTTGTTGCCAGTGGTTTAGACATTAATGGCTGTGTGTTGAGTTATTTTGAGGGGACAGTAAATTTACACTGTTATACAAGCTGTACACTCACTACTTTACATTGTAGCAAAGTGTCATTTCTTCAGTGTTGTCACATGAAAAGATAGAAGAAAATATTTACAAAAATGTGAGGGGTGTACTTACTTTTTTAAGATATTGTATATACACATACATACACACATGTATGTATATATATATATATACATGATGTTTGCACAAAGTTCTTTATATAATATTCACTCTGAGCTTCAGTTTCATGTGACAAGCTGAAAACAGGAGAACGACTGAAAGACAAAGGCAACGCACTGTCACCCAATAACAGGAAGTGCCTCAACCAGGTCTTTCCTGGCAGGATCACCAGGGGTTATTTTAATGCAGGCTGCTGTATCACTCATCACACACTGTATTGCCAATTTGCCTACTTCTATCCCATTAAGAATTTAAAGAAAATATAAATGTTATATTATGAAAATATAAATATGAAATAGGAAAAAAAACGAAAATAAATTTGAAATGGAATTAAAATGTTAAAGCGTCTATGGGATCTTAGTGATTAGGTTTACATTTACTTGAATGCTGTTTTTTTTTTAACATTGAATATTGTTAAGGTTGGGCTTGCTGTAACCAATTAATAGGAGGCGTTACTCTTCACCCTCCCAATAAATATACTAAAAATCCAGTAAGGTCGCATTAGCTGCCCCTTTGATGTTTGTTTCTTTTGCTTTTCTAAATGGATTAAGTTTTGGGGGTCTTCGGTGTCCAATTTCAATGGCTCCTCCACAGCTTAACAGCTTAAACCATGATTGATCACTAAAGGAATGTCTGAGCATTGCATCTCCCATTCAAACACACACGTATGTCCATCTCCTTGTTTGTATCAGGCTCTGATGTGCATGTGGAGGGGAGATCTCTGCAGAATGAAGAGCCCAGGAGGCCCTGAAAATACAAAGAGATACGAGGGCTGTACCAAAAGTCGTGCTAAAGTGGACATAGCTTTTTTCATTAACTTACATAGGTCATTCAAATTTCACATGTTGGCAGAGTAACTCTACCTCTATAACTTATTTTTTTTAATTGCGGGTAAATAATGGATGTCAAGCAGAAGCAATGTGCCATCATTGAGTTGTTGATGAAGGAAGGGTGCAGGCTGTCCGACATCCACAGAAGGCTACCGATGACACCATTGAGAAGAGCAAAGTCTTGTCATTGGTGACTCTTATCAATGTGGCCACCTCCAAAAACATTGTGTAGCCTTCTGTGGATGTTGGACAGCCTGCACCCGTCCTTCATCAAGAACTCAATGGAGGCGCATTGCTTCTGCTTGGGGGGAGGAAGAAGAAAGAAAGAAGATGAAAAAAGAAGAAAGAAAAAGAAGAAGATGAAGAAAGAAGAAGGAAGATGAAGGGAGAAGAAAGAAGATGAAGAAAGGAGAAAGAAGAAGAAGATTCTACAGCCTTCTGTGGATGTTGGACAGTCTGCACCCGTCCTTCATCAAGAAATCAATGACGACGCATTGCTTCTGCTTGGGGGGAGGAAGAAGAAGAAAGAAATAAGATAAAGAAGAAAGAAGAAGAAGAAGCAAGACGAAGGAAGAAGAAAGGAGAAGGAAGAAGAAGATTATGTAGCCTTCTGTGGATGTTGGACAGCCTGCACCCGTCCTTCATCAAGAACTCAGTGATGATGCATTACTTCTGCTTGG
>BLSH010481358.1:118208-139905 GCA_018402905.1 Glandirana rugosa
CAGTCGAGATAATGACTCGGGGCCTCTACCCCGCTTTACGTGGTCTCCCGAACCATAAAGAAGAAAGAAAAAGAAGAAGGAAGATGAAGGAAGAAGAAAGATGAAAGAAGAAGAAAGGGGAAGGAAGAAGAAGATTCTAAAGCCTTCTGTGGATGTTGGACAGCCTGCACCCGTCCTTCAAGAGCTGAAAGACGACACATTGCTTCTGCTTGGGGGGAGGAAGAAGATGAAAGAAAAAAGAAAGAATAATAAAGAAAGTAAAAAAGAAAGAAAGAAGAAAGAAAGAAAGAAGACTTACTATAGAGGAAGAGTTACTTAGTGAAGAGCGGCATCAGCCCAGGCTCCTCCCAAGCCAAGCCCTCTGGTGCATTTCGCCCCATCTCCGGGGCTCAGTAATAGAGCTGACCTCTATGACCAAGCCCCGGAGGTGTGGCAAAAAACATCAGAGGGTGTGGCTTGGGAGGAGCCTGAGCTGAGGCCGCGCTACGCTTTCATCTGAAACCGGGCTTACTGTGAGTGCGGCGCTTCCATACTACCTACACTTGTTACTTCTGGATGAGTACGTGAGACGCCGGCAACCACATTAGTGTGGATCAGGGTCCTTGGTGTTTCCGAGCTTCTCAATATTAAGCTATATAAGTTAATAAAACATTTATTTCCAATTTGCATTACTGGTACATTTCTCGTATTACAAGGGGTCTTCAAAGAGTTTCCACACTTTAAAAAAAAAAAAAAGTTAAAAAAGGTTTTGGAAACCTTTTGAAGAACCCTTGTACTTTTACTATGGATATTGCTGTAGATGCGGACACACCAGTACAGAGGACCACTATGGGAAGGTAATAAAAAAGAATGGTAAATACTCCCCATGTTAGCAGTGAGATGGTTGCCTGAAGTTCCAATGGTGGTGAAAACTGTGTGCTGGTGCCATGCCATTGTGTTTGTGATGCTGGGGAACAAGGATGAGGTTCTCGTTCTGTGTCTATTCATTAATGAAGCATATTAAACTGCTTCAGTTTGTGACTGAATAGGAAGCTTCAGAGTGCTTCTTATTCATTCAGCTCCAGCGTAGCTGAAGCTGCAGAGAAAGAGACTGGGGAATGTCCTCAGTCCCTTTCTCAGTCTCAAATATGAGACATCAGGGTTCTGTTTAGACCCCTGATATTTCACCAAAGGAGGGGGTTCTGTCAGGTAGGCTGTACATGGCCCCATGATTTCTAACAGCAGCCCTGTTGCATAGTATATTGGCAGCCTCTGGCCTCCTGGCACCCATAAGCCCTTAGTGGGGCTCTATTGACTTTGATTCAGGTTGCATTAATGTGTGCTCTGCGAACATCAATGTGAACTTTGGAATGCAACTACAAATTGAACCCATGGTTGTTTGGCTATCACTAACGAGGAATAATAGAGTAATCCTGTGATCACAATCACTTTCCCTTTTGAGCTTTTAGTAGTGACTGCTGCTTACTACTGGCAATAGAAGGAGCCCAGGCCAAGGACTTGCGTGTCTCCTCAGCTATGGGGCTCCAGGTGCCATCATGGGGGAGCCTGTGTATAGTTTTGATACAGAGTTTTGGGTGGCCACCAAGGAGCTCTGAAGTGGGTAAGACTTAGGTCGGGACAGGACCCTGTATGGTGAGGAAAATTTAGGACTCTATCACCCCTTGCCCCTTAGCCAGAAGTGTGAAGGATCATAGGATAGATATCCCTGTACCATGAAGAGAGCAATGCCAAGATCAGGGTTCAGAGGAAGGAGAGCATTTCTGTCGCAGGATCCACTGGTGCCCTGAAAACCCTTAAGACAGTGGTTCTCAACTCCGGTCCTCGGGACCCACTAACAGGCCAGGTTTGCAGGATAACTGAAATGCATCACAGGTGAAATAATTTGCTGCTCAGTGATTGCAGTATTCTAGTCTGCATCTCCCCAAGGCAATACTTAAAATCTGGCCTGTTGGTGGGTCCCGAGGACCGGAGTTGAGAACCACTGCCTTAAGAGAACTTGTAACTAAGAGAAACACAGTACCTCAACCAACTGAAAGCTCAAGTGGGAAATCCTCTGGTCATTCCTATTACTTTGCAGTAATTGAAGACCTCTGAACCTGTTGGACTCGTACTGTTTATTGGATAAAGAATCACTCTATAAGAGGCTGCCCATGTGTTCTTCATGGTCCACCCCTTCTCTGCTGGTAATACTCATAACAGCCAAGGACCAAGGATACGAACAAGCTTCACTTACATGCCCAACATGAGGAAGAAGAGGCTCAGGGATAGAGTAGGGTCCACTGCAAGGACCATCAAACCAAATTCTTACAATGGTTCCCTGTTCTGGTATTTTTTCTATAGGTGGTTATCCTCTGATGTTCCGTCAATGCTTAGAGATGTATGATCAAACAAATAAAGTGATACGAAACACACACTGTGTAATGTACATTGTCCCTTCTCCTTCTGTATATCTAATACATACATATATATAAATCTAAGTACCTTTCTTCCTAATGGATATCCAGCTGGTACATGATCCAGCTCTCTCCCAGCCTGTCTGCAGGGAAACATAAGCAGCCTCCTAGCTTCTAGTCCTCTGCTGCTGGTACAGAGTAAAAACAAAGCGATATTAAAGTCACGTCAAACAGCTAGCTGTGGGGGCATCCAAGCAGACTTACTCCCGAGCCGCTGCTCTGTGTGTCCGTTCGAACACGCAGCTGCAGATCGGCCCCTCTCTCTCCTCATTGGCTTACTGGCTGTGGTTGCTGTCTCAGCCAATGAGGAAGGAGAGTCCCCAGAGAGCCAAGGCTCATGCTGGATCACGATGGGGCTCAGGTGAGTATTAGCAGGGGCTGCTGCACACATAAGGTTTTTTACCTTGATGCATAGAAGTCTTTAGAACCTTTTTAATATCAATAAACGGTTTTAACCACTTCAGCCCCGGAAGGATTTCCAGCTTTAGGACCGAAGCCCTTTTTGCGATTCGGCGCTGCGTCGCTTTAACTGAAAATTGCACGGTCGTGCGGCGTTGTACCCAAACGAAATTTGCGTCCTTTTTTTCCCACAAATAGAGCTTTCTTTTGGTGGTATTTGATCACCTCTGCGTCATTTCTGATCGCCGCCATAAACAAAAGAAGAGCGACAATTTTGCAAAAAAACCCAAATTTCTTACTTTTTGCTAGAATATAAATCCAAAAAAAAAAAAAATATAAAAAAACATTTTTTTTCACCGTTTTTGGCCGATTTATATTCTTCCTCATATTTGCGATAAAAAAAAATCGCAATCGGCGTTTATTGATTGGTTTGCGCAAAAGTGGTCGCGTTTACGGATGATGAGAATTCAATTTTGGGTTTTTTTTTTTTTTTTTTACTAGTAATGGCGGCGATCTGCGATTTTTAGCGGTACTGGGATATTTCAGCGGACATGTCGGAACGTTTTGACACTTTTTTGGGACCATTGGCATTTATACAGCGATCAGTGCTATAAAAATGCACTGATTACTGTGTAAATGCCATTGGCAGTGAAGGGGTTAAACTGCAGGGGGCGCTCTAAGGGTTAACTATGTTCCCTGGGCGTGTTCTAATTGTGTGGGGACTGCCCTAGCTGGGGAAGGGAAGTGGTCACAGCCTTCGTATACAGGAAGGCTGTGATCACAGCCCTTCCCCCTTCACACAGAGTGGAGGTCCGTGTTTACTTACACGGACCTCCGTTCCTCCGCTCGGGGGGGCCATCGCGGGTAGCCGACGGCAATCGAAGCCGCCGCACCCGCTCCCTGGCCCTCCCCGAACACAGTGAGCGCGCGGGCGTGCCTCCGGTGGCGCGCGCTCACTAAACTCGATCCCGCAGCCGCCGTCGTATGACGGCGTTTTGCGGGAACGAGCCACTTTGTCGCCGTCAATTGCCGACCAGCGGTCGGCAAACGGTTAAATTGTCATACAAATATACATTTGGCATATACTTTTTTTTGGCAATAACAAGTTGTGGGTGGATTTCTGCCAGTTACAGGCCACGCCACGCCCCTCCAGCCTACGTCTTAGGATAAGAGGGAGGTGAAGCCTCCATCAATCAAGATGTAATATCCCACCCCCCATTGTGTTTATCTGGTTAGTGGGCATGGAGGAAGAGGGAGGGAGTGGGCTGCCATTTACCACTGTGTATACGCCCACATGTGTGACTCTATAGTCACATGGGTTGCTCATATATGATAGGGAGGACATGCTAAGGGCAGAAAATACACTGAAAACTGAGCATGGGCAGAACCGCCAGCACTACTCTGCAAAATCCTCAACTGCACTGGAGACATGGACAGAAGGGGGAGATAGAGAGCAGCAGGATCAACCAGGTTTTTTGCAGAATACAGAAAACGAACCTCATAGTGGCTCAGCGAGTATGAAGAACATGGAATACACCATTTATTGATCATTTTTACTGATCTGGGTTTGGTGACACTTTAATAATGGATCCTCTGCCTTGGGCCTGTCAGTTTTTTTTTTTACCATCTATGACCATACCTGGGAGACTTCTGCTCCTATCACGAGAAACTAAGGTCTACTGTATATATAATAAGACGTGCAAAGTGCAGTAGGCCAAAATTGGCCAGCAATCTGTTCTCACCTGTATAGCCCGTGGAACATTCACACTCATACCGGTCCATCAGGTTGAGGCAGGTGCCGTTATTTTGGCATGGTGCCGACGCACACTCATTGATGTCTATCTCACAGTGGTGTCCCTGGAAGCCCGGCACACAGAAGCACATGTACTTGTTCCACTTATCCACACAGATGGCTTCATTTTGGCAAGGGTTGGATGTACATTTGTTTATAATGGTTTCGCAGTGCTGTCCCGTGTAGCCCGTTTGGCATACGCAAGTGTAACCATCCATGGTTTCCACGCATTGAGCATTGTTGTCACAAGGGTTTTGAGCGCACAGTGACACCTTCTCTTGGCACTTTAGGCCACCGTACCCATTTTGGCATTTGCATGTGAATGCCTCTCCATCATCTGAGCACTGAGGGTTCGGGAACGGGCAGGGGTTATTGTCACAGTTGTTAGTGGTGCAGTTAGATCCAGACTGGCAGAGGCAATGGTATTCCGTGTATCCGAGTTTGGCTTGACACGTGTGGGTTTTAGGGCAACCAAACTCTGTACATGCATCATATAAGACTTCACAGTGTTGACCAGTGAAAACCAGAGGCTGTGTGGGACAATGACAGGTAGGACCATTAAGGGTTTCTTGACAAGTCCCTCCATTCAGGCAGGAAGCAGATAAACAGTTCTGTGCCTGTCCTAGAGGTCAAAGAGAAAACACCGTTGTTAGAGGACTATAGTGCCATGCAAGCAACAAGTATTACAAAAGTCGTGTAGGGGAGTTGAACCCAAGTGGGAAAGTCATGCTCAATCTCTAGTTCAAGAAAAACAGTTGTCTGTTAAGTGGAGTGTCCATCAGTGTTCCCCTCGAAAGTGTAAAAGTTTGAGTGTCATAAGTCAGTGCAAGTTAACAGGTCAATAATAAAAAGTCAGAAGATGACCACCAAGTGGGCTCATAACTTTCTATTCATCAAGGCTTGGAAGCTGAGCAGAATGGATGCTTATACTGGACACCCATTGCAAGTCAACTATGAAGGTGGTGGGGTCACCTGCTGCCACATTGGCTTTATCTTCCGACTCCCCATCTATATTACTAAACTTCTACTGGAGTTGCATGGACTTCTCCAAGAAGAAGTCAGGGGTGGGGTGCTGGACATGGATTTTCATGGGTCGTCAAGAGGAAGACAAAATCCAAATTTGAAAAACTTCAAGGAACGCACAAGTTTTTTGCACTTTTTGCTTCTGGTATACAGCGAGCAGTGGTACCCCAGTCTTACCAGTTGTAAATGTCCCTGAAAGTCTTCCTTTATATACTTTACAGACCACAGCTGACAGCCAAATTACGGTTGTCCAAGAGGTGATGCTGCTACCTCCTGAATTCCCTTTTTTTTTACGATCCCCAGGGAGGTTCCTCTATGCCATGGAGATTTTATACTGAACGCTTTCTTTTCAGGCCTATCTGCTTGGACTTTAGAAGGGGTAGCCCTGCTCGGACCTTTGAAAAAAGTGTTAGACCTCATTGGAACTTAGAAGAAGGTATACTTGACTGGACCCTATAAGAAGGGGACGGAGAAAGGGATATACCTGTCTGGACCTTAGAAGAAAGTGGTATACCTGCTAGGACCTTAGAAGAAGGGGACATATCTGCTTGGACTTTAGAAAAAGGAGTATATCTGCTAGGATCTTAGAGTTGGGGTATACCTGTTTGGACTTTAGAAGTAGGAGTAGACCTGCTTGGACCTTTGAAGAAGGGGGTATACCTGCTTAGACCTTAGAAGAAGGGGGTATACTTGCTTGGACCTTAGAAGAAGGGGGTATGCCTGCTTGGACTTTAGAAGATGTGGGTAGACCTGCTTGGACCTTAGAAGAAGGGGGTAGACCTGCTTTGACCTTAGAAGTAGGGGTATACTTGCTTGGACCTTAGAGGAAGGTGTAGACCTGCTTGGACCTTAGAAGAAGGGGGTAGACCTGCTTATACCTAAGAAGAAGGGATTACACCAACGTGGCCTTTGAAAAAAGGGATAGACCTGCTTAGACCTTAGAAGAAGGTGATATACCTGCCTGGACCTTAGAAGAAGGGGACAGACTTGCTTGGAACTTAGAAGAAGGTCGTAGATTTGCTAGGACCTCAGAATTAGGGGACGTACCTGTTAGGACGTTAGAAAAATGGGACATACCTGCTTGAACTTTAGCGGAAGGAAGTACACCTGCTAGGATCTTAGAAGAAAGGAGTATACCTGCTAGGACTTTAGAAGAAGGGGGGCACCTGCTTGGACCTTAGAGGGAGGGCTAGACCTGCTTTGACCTTAGAAAAGGAAACATACCTGCTTGACACTTAGAAGAAGATAAGATACCTGCTTGGACTTTAGAAGAAAGTAGTAGGTCTGCTTGGACTTTAGAAGGAGGTAGACCTGCTTGGATCTTGGAAGAAGGGGATAGACCTGCTTAGACCTTAGAAGAAGGGGGTAGACCTGCTTTGACCTTAGAAGAAGGGGGTATACTTGCTTGGACCTCATAAGAAGGTGTAGACCTGCTTGGACCTTAGAAGAAGGGGTAAGACCTGTTTAGACCTAAGAAGAAGGGGGTATACCAGCGTGGCCTTTGAAAAAAAGGGATAGACCCGCTTAGACCTTAGAAGAAGGCGATATACCTGCCTGGACCTTAGAAGAAGGGGACAGACTTGCTTGGAACGTAGAAGAAGGTCGTAGATTTGCTAGGACCTCAGAATTAGGGGACGTACCTGTTAGGACGTTAGAAAAATGGGACATACCTGCTTGAACTTTAGAGGAAGGAAGTACACCTGCTAGGATCTTAGAAGAAAGGAGTATACCTGCTAGGACTAGAAGAAGGGGAGCACCTGCTTGGACCTTAGAGGGAGGGCTAGACCTGCTTTGACCTTAGAAAAGGAAGCATACTTGCTTGAACCTTAGAAGAAGATAAGATACCTGCTTGGACTTTAGAAGAAAGTAGTAGGTCTGCTTGGACTTTAGAAGGAGGTAGACCTGCTTGGATCTTGGAAGAAGGGGATAGACCTGCTTGGACCTTTGGTGAAGGCAGTAGACCCCCTTGAAAGGTTGTCCTGATAATGTAACTGTTAAAAAAAAAAAAGTATCCCGGACAATGCTCAGCTGAGATAAAAGGAAAACAATGTAAATGTGAGACTCAGTGTGGGGTCAGACCCTCTACAAATCACCCGGAGTTCTTTTGAACCTCAGACAACCACCGGTCACACCGAAACTGATGGGGCTTTCATGTGATTTAAGGTTGTGTAGGCTTTCACTGGAAAGTGCTCAGTCTCCTCGCCTTCTGGACTCCTCTGTCTGAATGAGGCACAATGCCCTCTCCCCCTCCCCCAACCCCCCGGATGATACAAAATATAGAAGAGCACACAGGACCTTGCATCTCATTTGTACAGTAAATATTTCCCATTACTGTGAACAGAGAGAGGCCGGAGCAGACACTATGCGGTCCAATAGGAATGCATTAAATCCTCCCCTTCAGTCTTGCACAGGTTTACCGGGCTCCTCTCCTGGACTGAAACGGCTTCCTCTGATTTCACTGCACACTGTGAGCTTTACACAATGTGCATCAGAAGCTGCAGCAAGTCAGATAGGGCCCCACCCTCATTTCCAGGCTGGAGGACATCCAGCATCATCTAGCCCTTTCCTTACCATCCTAACTGACCCTGGCCCACCCCTTTCATTCATTGGATTTCACTTCTTTCAATCATGGAGGCCCAGCTTCACATGTGCACATCACCATGCCGATACATCCTGCCTAGGACCCCCCACCCCTCCAGGCTGACACCCACCCATCAAGGCATTATGATATTTGCATAACTCCTCCCACCGCATAACTCAGGAGTACTGAGGGAGGGGCTGTGATGTTTTCAGGAAGCCCCTCCCACCAGCCCTGATCTACCTGCAGTTGCATAGAGGAGCACAGAGACCCAGTGATGAAATTGCTGGATCTAAAACACGGTGTAACGAAAACCGCAATGTTTTATTTAATCATTTAATTGGCATTTCGATGAGGGGGGAGGAAGCAGGGGAGGCAAAATAGAAGCAGATTAAACCTCAGTTTTAAAGCCCCCCCCCCCTCCCGGCAGGATCAGCAGGTATATTTTTTCTATAATATATTACTATTATTATCTATAATTTTGTTTTAGATTGTATTTTTAATAAATATATTGTATATAACATTTATTATTATTATTATATTATTTACTACTATTATTATTGTTGTTATTGTTATATATATATATTATTTATATAATTTATATACTATTAATTTTATTTATATACGATTATTGTAATGATTATACATACTGCATAACATTATTATTCATATACATTATTTATATACATTTATTATTATTATTGGAATACATATATTGTATATATAACATTATTATTGTTCATACACATTTATTATTATTTACATTATTTACATACTACTATTATTATTGTTGTTATTGTTATATATATATTATTTATATAATTTATAAACTATTATTATTATTTATATACTATTATTGTAATGATTACACATACTGTATAACATTATTATTTATATACATTTATTATTATTATTATTATTATTATTGTTGTTGTAATACATAATACATGTATAATATACTGGGTATATATATATATCTCCAGTATATTATACATGTATTATTGATTGCAATAATAATAATATTAATAATAATGGTAGCATATAAATAATAATACATGTGTATGAATAATAATAATGTTATATATACAATATATGTATTACAACAATAATAATAACAATAAATGTATATAATTAAAAATACTGTATATAAATAATAATAATACTTTATAAATAATATTAATAGTATATAAATAATATATATACACATACTCACACACAACTTTATTATTATTAGTTATATACTAGTATTATTATTGTAATAATTATATATATATTGCATAATATTATTATTGTTTATACACATTTATTATTATTTATATACTATTATTATTATCAATGTAATACATGTATTATATACAGGGTATATACAGTATCTCACAAAAGTAAGTACACCCCTGACATTTCTTCTATCTTTTCATGTGACAACGCTGAAGAAATGACACTTTGCTACAATGTAAAGTAGTGAGTGTACAGCTTGTATAACAGTGTAAATTTACTGTCCCCTCAAAATAACTCAACACACAGCCATTAATGTCTAAACAGCTGGCAACAAAAGTGAGTACACCCCTAAGTGAAAATGTCCAAATTGGGCCCAAAGTGTCAATATTTTGTGTGGCCACCATTATTTTCCAGCACTGCCTTAACCCTCTTGGGCATGGAGGTCACCAGAGCTTCACAGGTTGGCACTGGAGTCCTCTTCCCCTCCTCCATGACGACATCACAGAGCTGGTGGATGTTAGAGACCTTGTGCTCCCCCACCTTCCGTTTCAGGAGGCCCCACAGATGCTCAATAGGGTTTAGGTCTGGAGACGCTTGGCCAGTCCATCACCTTCACCCTCAGCTTCTTTAGCAAGGCAGTGCTTGGGCCTTAGGAAAAGTAGCTAGGCCTGCTTGAACTTTGGGAGAAGAGGGTAAACCTACTTGGACCTTAGAAGAAGGGGGTATGCCTTCTTGGATCTTAGTAAAAAGGGGTGTACTTGCTTGGACCTTTGAAGAAGTGACTAGACCAGCTAGAGCCTTGTACATGTTGGCATTCATGGTTCCCTCAATGCACTGTAGCTCCCCAGTGTCGGCAGCACTCATGCAGCCCCAGACCATGACACTCCCACCACCATGCTTGACTGTAGGCAAGACACACTTTTCTTTGTACTCCTCACCTGGTTGCCGCCACACACCATCTGAACCAAATAAGTTTATCTTGGTCTCATCAGACCACAGCACATGGTTCCAGTAATCCATGTCCTTAGTCTGCTTGTCTTCAGCAAACTGTGGGCTTTCTTGTGCATCATCTTTAGAAGAGGCTTCCTTCTGGGATGACAGCCATGCAGACCAATTTGATGCAGTGTGCGGCGTGTGGTCTGAGCACTGACAGGCTGACCCCCCCACCCCTTCAACCTCTGCAGCAATGCTGGCAGCACTCATACGTCTATTTCCCAAAGACAACCTCTGGATATGACGCTGAGCACGGCACTCAACGTCTTTGGTTGACCATGGTGAGGCACTGTCCTGAGTGGAACCTCTCCTGTTACACCGCTGTATGGTCTTGGCCACCGTGCTGCAGCTCAGTTTCAGGGTCTTGGCAATCTCCTTATAGCCTAGGCCATCTTTATGTAGAGCAACAATTCTTTTTTTTTCAGATCCTCAGAGAGTTCTTTGCCATGAGGTGCCATGTTGAACTTCCAGTGACCAGTATGAGAGAGTGAGAGCGATAACACCAAATTTAACACACCTGCTCCCCATTCACACCTGACACCTTGTAAAACTAATGAGTCACATGACACCGGGAGGGAAAATGGCTAACTGGGCAAAATTTGGACATTTTCACTTAGGGGTGCACTCACTTTTGTTGCCAGCGGTTTAGACATTAATGGCTGTGTGTTGAGTTATTTTGAGGGGGCAGCAAATTTACACTGTTATACAAGCTGTACACTCACTACTTTACATTGTAGCAAAGTGTCATTTCTTCAGTGTTGTCACATGAAAAGGTAGAATAAAAGATTTATACAAATGTGAGGGGTGTCCTTTTGTGAGATACTGTATATATATATATATATATATATATAATGTATTATTATTTATATACATTTATAATTATTATTTATATACAATTCTTTTTTTTTTGGTACTTATCAAACAGATATAACAAAATGATTTCCCTGGTATTAGTAACAGAACAAAAGGGAGAAAATAAGAAAAGTTCATAGATAGAGTTTGCATGCCCTTTAAACCTTGTTTGTGTTTACCAAGGTAACCGCGGTTGGTATCTGGCCGGGGTATTGTAGAACGTCTTTTAAGAAAGGCCTAAATAAATATGTGCAATCTTCTTTTATTATTATGGGATTGCTTATTGCAGTCAGGTGCAGTTTCGTCAGGCTGTCCATGTGCCTGCGTGCCAATTGCCAGTAACACAATTGTTTCCTTTTTTTCCCCGATAGGAAAGGAATTCCTTTGTGGCCCTCATTTGTATGATCTCAGCAGTGTCATCAAAAGGCTGCAGGAGTCCAGTCATTGATGGAGGTCACATAATAGAAGTGAATTCCCACCATCTCCAGCCTTTGTTTCCGAGGACGGCCTGTGTGCTCTCTCGTCACTAATTGCTGCGCATTCCCAGAGGCCGCGGCTAAATGAAGCCTGCACTTCAACTCTTGGTCCAGGGCCGAAAGTGTTCCTGACATTTTACGGTTTTATTATAATAATTATTTAGGTTTACCTTGTATCTAAAGAGATTGTAGCCACACCGGTGCGCCTGCAGCAACCCAACTAAGACCTATAGATAATACTTTTTTTTTTATTTACAGGACAAGCCTTCTTCTAAGATCCAAGAAGGCATACCCCCCTTCATCTAAAGCCCAAGCAGGCATACCCCCTTCTCCTAAGGTCCAAGCAAATCTAGCCCCTTCTCCTAAGGTCCAAGCAGGTCTAGCCTCTTCTCCTAAGGTCCAAGCAGGTCTAGCCTCTTCTCCTAAGGTCCAAGCAGGTCTAGCCTCTTCTCCTAAGGTCCAAGTAGGCATATCCCCTTCTCCTAAGGTCCAAGCAGGTCTAGCCTCTTCTCATAAGGTCCAAGCAGGTCTAGCCTTTTTTTCCTAAGGTCGTAGCAAGCATACCCCCTTCTCCTAAGGTCCAAGCAAATCTAGCCCCTTCTCCTAAGGTCCAAGCAGGTCTAGCCTCTTCTCCTAAGGTCCAAGCAGGCATACCCCCTTCTCCTAAGGTCCAAGCAGGTCTAGCCTCTTCTCCTAAGGTCCAAGCAGGTATACCCCCTTCTTCAAAGGTCCAAGCAAGTACACCCCTCTTCTACTAAGATCCAAGAAGGCATACCCCCTTCTTCTAAGGTTCAAGTAGGTTTACCCTCTTCTCCCAAAGTTCAAGCAGGCCTAGCTACTTTTCCTAAGGCCCAAGCAGGTCTAGCTCCTTCTCTTAAGGTCCTAGCAGTTATAGCCTCTTCTCCTAAGGTTCTAGCTGGTCTAGTCCCTTCTCCTAAGGTCCACGCAGGTATACCCCCTTCATCTAAAGCCCAAGCAGGCATACCCCCTTCTCCTAAGGTCCAAGCAAGTCTAGCCCCTTCTCCTAAGGTCCAAGCAGGTATACCCCTTTCTACTAAGATCCAAGAAGGCATACCCCCTTCTTCTAAGGTCCAAGTAGGTTTATCCTCTTTTCCCAAAGTTCAAGCAGGCCTAGCTACTTTTCCTAAGGCCCAAGCAGGTCTAGCTCCTTCTCTTAAGGTCCTAGCAGTTATACCCTCTTCTCCTAATGTTCTAGCTGGTCTAGTCCCTTCTCCTAAGGTCCAAGCAGGTATACCCACTCTCTTAAGGTTCAGGCAGGTATACCCTCTTCTCCTAAGGTCCAAGCTGGTACCCCCCCCCCCCTTCTTCTTGGATCTTAGAAGAAAGGGGTGTACTTACTTGGACTGTAGAAGAAGGGGGGACACCGGTTTGGACCTTTAGGAAAAGAGATAGGCCAGCTTGGACCTTAGGAGAAGAGGGTATACCTGCCTGAACCTTAAGAGAATACCCCCTTCTTCTAAGGTCCAAGCAGGTCTGGCCCCTTCTCCTAAGGTCCAAGCAGGTACACCACCTTCTTCAATGGTCCAAACAATTACACCCTTTCTTCTAAGGTCCAAGTAGGTTTACCCCAGTCTCCTAAGGTTCAAGCTGGAACAGCTCTTCTCCTAAGGTCCAAGCAGGTCTAGCTCATTTTCCTAAGGTCCAAGCAGGTCTAGCTCCTTCTTCTAAGGTCCAAGCAGGTCTAGCCTCTTCTCCTAAGGTCCAAGCAGGTCTAGCCTCTTCTCCTAAGGTCCAAGCAGGTCTACCCCCTTCTCCTAAAGTACAGACGGGTGTAGCCCCTTCTTCTAAGGTCCAAGGAGGCCTAACCCCTTCTTATAAGGTCCAAGCAGGTGAACCCCCTTCCCCTAAGGTCTAAAAAGGTATACCTCCTTCTTCTAAGATTCACTTAGGTATACCCCTTTCTTCTAAGGTTCAAGTAGGTATTCCCCCTAAGGTCCATGTAGGTATACTTACTTCTCTTGAGGTCCAGGCACCTTAGAAGATAGGAATAGACCCCTGAAAGCTAGTTCTGAAAATGTAGCTGTTATGGCAAAAAAACCCATCACAGACAGAACCCAACTGTGTTGTTTCAAGCGTACAAACATGGCTAATATTTTTTGCTTTTAATCTGTTCATATAGAATCCCGATCATTTAGAAATATTTAGAAATACAACTCTTCACCTCACTTTTTGTAAATCAAGGATATCAGCTAGTAAGGTTTGGCAATCATTTGTGTTGATATTGTACAATTACTATAGAGCAGCCTTTCTCAACCAAGCAAACTATATAAATCTTGTATTATAATAATAATAATAATTCGAACAAGATTGAACAAAGGCGTTTTTTAGCTCCCTAACATGTAGATCGATTGTCAGTGATTCACAGGAAGTGAAAAAAAGCCATTGCCCCTGTATGCCACAATGGCGGAGCTGGAACAGAAAGGAGTTTGCAAACATGGACTGCCAGAAACATGAATATAATACCTGGTCTATTACAGGGAACTGGGTTGAGCATTTTGTTGACAGGATCACTTTAAGCCAGTGGAGTTGGGCCATGGGTGACCGAGATAAATACTAATTGGTACAATTACATTCTCTGACTTCCCATCCAAAACAAAACAATTGGCATATAATGTGCTCTAAATACACGCAGACTGTGCCATAGCAATTCTTTCCAGACCACTAAGCACCATTACGACAAAGCTGGAATCTTGCCCAAGCAAACAGACATCGTGGCTGAATACCTGCTCTTCATAGCATCACCCAACACTTTCCTGCTGGATGTTGATACATCACTTGAGTTCTGGGCTGCCGGTTTTTGGCACAGAGAGCTAAGCTCTACCCTAAGGCCCCCATGACATGAATACTTCCTTTAACCCTAACTCTAACCCTTACACTTAAGCTGGCCATACATGGCTCCAATTTTGTCCAATTCTTGCTGAATCAGCTGAAATACAAGCTGAGTGGCCATGCCAGCACCGCATGGCTCAAGAAAATAATTCAGCCACGGAACTGAACATGAGAAAACGTGTATTGCTAGCCTATCCCCCTGTAAACTTATCTCTAAGGCCCCCATGACTTGAATACTACCTGCAACCCTTACACTTCTCCTCCATGTAAACCAAACCCTAACATTAACCCTCCATACCAAACCTGACCCCTTGTTTGAACAATTCCCTGCACTAGGACTCTTCGTGTAGGGGGCACAGTCTACATAAACCAAATCAAAAACATAAAAACTTCTCCTCCATATTCTATATAACTTGATGTTCTTCAGGATTCCTAAAAGAATCCCTGAGTAGAATATATTCCAGGACTGGCATATAGATGAATACTATTCAAAATCCATTAAAGGATCTTCTCATGGACTGTAAGGGGGACCAATCCACATATAAACTATGTTTATGGGCGACTTCTTATAGCTAGTGGCATTTAAATTCCTTTGGGCTATAGCACAAGACCAACCCACATACGAACAATGTAATGGGCCACTACATGTGGCTAATGGCATTTAAAGTCCATGAGGGTGTCCTTCAATAAAATGTGTTATAAAACCAACCCCCATATAAGCAGCATGGAGTCAATAATGGCATATATATCAAACATCAGGCATAACTGGAAAACTCCCGGGAGAGGTCCCCCTATCATAGAGCTTACAGCATGGCATCTTCTGCCCTCCCTTTGTTGGCAGCTAGATAGACACAGGAGAACTCCTCCAAATGATATGTTCTTCATCATTGACCAGTATGGGAGTAGTCGGTTTAGATCAAAGAAGAGTTTTCAAGCCATATAACACTCAAGTAGAGAAAATGTGCTTAGACATCCATATGGATCTTGAAAGGTCCAAGCTGTACTTATAAAATGTGGTGGTTTATGAGTCCAAGTCCAGAGATGTCAAAGTCCCTTAAATAAATGGGGGAGGAAGTATCCCAGAAGCTGGCAGCATGGAAGCAAGGTTGAAAGCCTGACTGGTTTCGCCGGTCATGCAGGCTGCTTCAGAGGCAATTGTCACAAGAGACAATGGTCTTCTGAGAGTAGCAGTTTACTGGACCCCTGCTATGTTCCATGGTTTTTCCGTACGCTCCATCACTCAATGGAACCTGATTATCAAGGCCTCTCTGCTAAGAAGTTGGATACTCACCTCTCCTGTTGCCCATGTCAAACAAAGGTTTCCCATTGAGGAATCTTCACAAGCTGGGTCTTCTGGGAGTGGAATCCTTCTGTTCCCCCATTGTGTTCCTTGGTTCTCCTGAGCCCTCCATCACGCAACAGAACCTGATAATAAAGGTCTCTCTGCTACAAAGTTAGATTCTCACCTCTCTTTCTGCCCATGTCAAACAAAGGTCACCCATTGGGGAATCTTCACAAACTGGTTCTGAAAGTAGCACTTTTCTGGTCCCCTGCAGTGCTCCATGGTTTTTCCAAACCCTCCATCACTAAACAGAACCTGATGATCAAGGTCTCTCTGCTAAGAAAATAGATACTCACCTCTCCTGCTGCCCATGCCCAACTTAACTCAACTCTTATGGGAATGGCGCTCTTCTGTTCTCCTATTATGTTCCATGGTTCTCCCAAGCCTTCATCACTACAGAAGGGTGGAGATAGTGAGAGAACCACCAGTACAGTGAAAGTCTGGTAAACTTTAAGTTTGGATAACAGGAAGTGACTATAAAATCGAACGTGTTTCAGGGTCTCAAACCTGTCTCTTCTGAGAGTAGCACTTTTCTGGTCTCCTGTTGTGTTCCATGGTTTTTCCGAACCCTCCATCACTCAACAGAAACTGATGATCAAGGTCTCCTTGCAAAGAAGTTAGATACTCACTTCTCCTGCTACCCATGGCCAATAAAGATCATCCATTGAGGAATCTTCACAAGCTGGTTCTTCTGGGATTGTCACTCTTCAGGTCCCCCATTATGTTCCATGGTTCTCCCAAGCCCTCCATCACTCAGCAGAATCTGATGATCAAGGTCTCCTTGCAAAGAAGTTATATACTCATCTCTCCTGCTGCCCATGTCCAACAAAGTTTGTCCTTTGAGAAATCTTCACAAGCTGGGTCTTCTGGGAGTGGAATTCTTCTGGTCCCCCATTGTGTTCCTTGGTTCTCCTGAGTCCTCCATCACACAACAGAACCTGATAATAAAGGTCTGGGAATGACTCTCTTTTGGTCCCCCATTGTGTTCCATGACTTTCCCGAGCCCTCCATGACAACAGCAGGGTGGAGAGAATGGGAACACCACCAATATACTGAAAGTCTGGTAAACCTTCAGCTTGGATAGCAGGAAATGATTACAAAAATCCAATGTGTTTCAGGGGCTCAAAACTTCACAAACTGGCTCCTCTGAGATTAGCACTTTTCTGGTCCCCTGTCATGCTCCATGTTTTTTCCAAACCCTCCACAACCTGATGATCCAGGTCTTTCTGCTAAGAAGTTAGATACTCACCTTTACTGCTGCCCATACCAGCAAAGGTGGCCCATTGAGGAATCTTCACAAGCTGGTTCTTCTGGGAATGGCTCTCTTCTGGTCCCCTGGTTCTCCCAAGCTCTCCAACACTACAAATGGGTGGAGAGAATGAGAACACCGCCAATATAGTGTAAGTCTGGTAAACCTTTTTTTTTTAGAGTGACTGGAACAACGCGTTTCAGGGGCTCAAAACTTCTTCTTTATGAGAGCTTGTATGCAGATAGTTGAAAGGGAGATATATTGAGTCCCTTAAGGGGGCAAACTAAAGATTTACTGGACTTCACTGAACAATAGGTTGTAACATAAAGGACAGAATTTAGCTGGTCTGGGTTGCTGGTCAGGCAAGCATACTTACACTTTACCAGTGGAGTTCTCATTCTTTCCATACTTGTAGTCCATTCTGGATGCCCCAGTTGAAAGAAAGTATCTCCAGTGGGCTATTTTTTGTTGAAACCACTATTGGTCTCCATCTGAATGTCTCAATGCTACTGTAGTATTGTTTTATTGAAACCTGAATTCTGGGTTAAGTGACAAGATTATCCTTCAAGTGCTCCCACATGGCCCCAAATTCACTTCCCTTCACTTCTTGACTGGTCACAGACAGTCTGACTTCATCACGTACAATACAGGGCCAGTAGTCCTGCCTTGTACCTAAGCATGGTAAGAACCCACCCACACCCCGAAGGGTCTAGATTGGAGGAGTGCATGGGTACCAGGGGGACCGAGAGAAGGATAAAAGCTGCTTGCTGCTCTAATCTTCCACAAAACACACATTGAACCCTTGCAGTACAGGGGCGGGGGCATATTTTTCACTTAACTCTGAGCTCAGCTTTAACATGTAATGAGATTTTAGTGATTGGGTTTACATATCTATTTATAAACAATTCACTGTGTAAATGTCACCACTGGGGTAAGTAATCCCTGTCTAAAATGATCATCAGCTCCATCTAGTGGCCGTAATACAGTATTTTCTTTTTTATTGAGACGTATTAGGAAAATACTGCATTATGGCCACTAGATGGAGCTGGTGATCATGGGAAATAAACATATTAGAGATATGGGAATGCTAAGACACATGTACAACCAATTTTTGTTTTTTAATTGATATTTTAATTGCAACCTAAACATGTTTGGTCGTCATATTTTTTAACAAGCTTGTTTTTGTCCAATAAATCTCATAGACGTGAGTGCTGTTCCACGACACTCTAAAACCTCAATTAGTGGACCCAAAAAATGCCAGGATGGTCGCTGTGCGCCAAAGAAATGTAAAAGGTCAGTTCAGGTCTGTTGTTCTGCAGGGAAAGGGAAAGGGATTGTAAGGTGAGCTCAGCCGACCTCATCTGCTGTCACGTTCTATTACCTCGCTCCGGTCACCATACTGTGTAATCTGCTGCACTAATTAAACGTTGATCCCATATACTGGCGGAGGTGGAACACAACATCTAGTTAAAGGGAAGAACTCCCAAGGTAAACCCACTTGCAAGAAGCCGGTTTAACAGACCCTCCGGTCCCCATCCACCCATTAAAGCTGAACTAAACTTTATCTGAGCCCACCAACTGAAAACTCTATTTAATATTCAGAGCAACCCCCTTCCTCCTCCATTCATGTCTCCATTCTTTATTTTGTTGAGAAATCACTTTGAACTCTGGACTGGGCCGGGGGCAACTGCCCCCCTGGGCTGCTAGGATGGTATACGCTGTTTCTGAGTACAGGCCAGCTCCGTGCCCCACCAGAGGCTCTCCTCCCCCAGCCACCCCTGACTGAGCCATCCTGGCTCCCACCCCCCTGCAGCTATTGGCCACCCCCTGCTGGTTAGTTAAGGAACGTGGAGTCACGGCAGCAGGTGCTGTCCAGGCCGACTAGCCCGGTGAGCAGAGAGTACCTGGAGAGGAGCTTCAGCCTGGGATAGGGGTGGGAAGGAGGAAGGGAAGGGGGAGAGCAGGAGAGGTGGAGCCAAGGCACTGCACCATGGGCCTCTGGGTTGTACTTGCCCCCTGGGCCAAAATTTGCCAGTCAGCCCCTGCCCCCCAGCGTTACTAGCTGTGGGCATCTTGAGTAAGGGCAGATGATTCATGTAGCATTTACTTCCTGGAATCCATCTGCCCTTAGGCATGCAGACAGGAGGGTATGCTTAGCTGGGAAAACCCTTCCTCCCATTTTGTGGACAAATCACTTTGATCCCTCCCTTAGTATTTTTGGCCACGGCCATCTTGAGTAAGGGCAGATGATTCATGTAGCATTTACTTCCTGTGATCCATCTGCCCTTAGCTCAGGCATGCAGGCAGGAGGGTCTGCTTAGCTGGGAAAGCCCTTCCTTCCATTTTGTGGGGAAATCACTTTGATCCCTCCCTTAGTATTTTTGGCCACGGCCATCTTGAGTAAAGGCAGATGATTCATGTAGCATTTACTTCCTGGGATTCATCTGCCCTTAGCTCAGACATGCAGACAGGAGGGTATGCTTAGCTGGCAAAACCCTTCCTTCCATTTTGCGGAAAAATCACTTTGATCCCCCCCTTAGCATTTTTGGCCATGGCCATCTTGAGTAAGGGCAGATGATTCATGTAGCATTTACTTTCTAGAATCCATCTTCCTTTAGGCATGCAGGCAGGAGGGTATTCTTAGCTGGGAAAGCCCTTCCTCCCATTTTGTGGGGAAATCACCTTGATCCCTCCCATAGCATTTTTGGCCATGGCCATCTTGAGTAAGGGCAGATGATTCATGTGCCATTTACTTCCTGGGATCCATCTGCCCTTCGCTCAGGCATGCAGACAGGAGAGTCTGCTTAGCTGGGAAAACCCTTTCGTCCCATTTTGTGAGGAAATCACTTTGATCACCCCCTTAGCATTTTTGGCCATGGCCATCTTGAATAAGGGCAGACGATTCATGTAGCATTTACTTCCTGGAATCCATCTGCCCTTAGCTCAGGCATGCAGACAGGAGGGTATGCTTAGCTGGCAAAACCCTTCCTTCCATTTTGCGGAAAAATCACTTTGATCCCCCCCTTAGCATTTTTGGCCATGGCCATCTTGAGTAAGGGCAGATGATTCATGTAGCATTTACTTTCTAGAATCCATCTTCCTTTAGGCATGCAGGCAGGAGGGTATTCTTAGCTGGGAAAGCCCTTCCTCCCATTTTGTGGGGAAATCACCTTGATCCCTCCCATAGCATTTTTGGCCATGGCCATCTTGAGTAAGGGCAGATGATTCATGTGCCATTTACTTCCTGGGATCCATCTGCCCTTCGCTCAGGCATGCAGACAGGAGAGTCTGCTTAGCTGGGAAAACCCTTTCGTCCCATTTTGTGAGGAAATCACTTTGATCACCCCCTTAGCATTTTTGGCCATGGCCATCTTGAATAAGGGCAGACGATTCATGTAGCATTTACTTCCTGGAATCCATCTGCCCTTAGCTCAGGCATGCAGACAGGAGGGTATGCTTAGCTGGCAAAACCCTTCCTTCCATTTTGCGGAAAAATCACTTTGATCCCCCCCTTAGCATTTTTGGCCATGGCCATCTTGAGTAAGGGCAGACGATCCATGTAGCATTTACTTCCTGGGATCCATCTGCCCTTAGCTCAGGCATGCAGACAGGAGGGTATGCTTAGCTGGCAAAACCCTTCCTCCCATTTTGTGGAAAAATCACTTTGATCCCCCCCTTAGCATTTTTGGCAGGCAGGAGGGTTTGCTTAGCTGAGAAAGCCCCTCCTCCCATTGAGGCTCCTGGAATGTAGGACTTTTTGGCCTAGGCCAGAAACCAGGAAGCAACTGAAGAAATGTAAAAAAAAAAAAAAAAAAAAGTTTAAAACAAGTGACAAGGACACCGGATTTCTGTCAGGACCAAAATATATTTTCTGTATTAAAAATACTCATGAAGCTGAATTCCAGGTATGGCAAATGTATCAACTTGGACCAATATAACAACTCATATACCATACCTGTGGGATCCCTCTAGGAGCTGGAAATCCCTGTAGTACACATTGCTACTACACCGCTACTACAGTGACCTCCGCTAGCTTCCAAGCGCCATGCTGTGTGGCTGCCCCGCTGCATTCTGAACACAGGAGGTCGGCTCGCTCAGCACAGGTGCCATTCAGAGATCCCATTGCGTTTTTTAAATAAATGCAATTCTCTGATTGGACAAGGTGGAAATTGTGACACTACCACCCTGCCTCTCCACCGCGTCCAATCAGAGAACGCTTGCATTCATTGAGAGAATGCACAGTGTTCCCTAAATGGCACCCATGCCGAACGAACGTCCTCCTGTGTGTACAATGCAGCAGGGTTGCCGATCGGCATTGGACCTGGAAGCTCGTGGAGATCACTGTAGTAGCGGTGTTTACTACAGTCATTTCCAGCTTCTGTTGGGATCCCACAGGTATGGCACCTACCAGGACCGGGACAAGGGGTGGGTAGGAGGGGAGGATGCCTTGGGCACTGTGCTATCTATTAAGG
>BLSH010481359.1:26658-46587 GCA_018402905.1 Glandirana rugosa
GTCTCCAACGATCCCTAAGGAACTCGTCACTGGTGGTTAAAGGATCCGTATCGAGAACCAAGCGTGGCGGAAAGAGGCGGTCCCAAAGGTGGGTCACCTAATGGAGCACTGGGTGGGGGGGCTGAGGAAAGCAGCAATAGGGGGCTTAGGGAAGGGAATCTGAGGACAGTAATTGTGTCACTGAGGATATTAATGGGGGAACTGAGGACATTAATGGGGTCGCTGAGGACAGTATTGTGGGGGGGGGGCCTGAGGACAGTAATTGGGTTACTGAGGACAATAATGAGGGTAGAGCCTCACTGATGTGCTAGCCTGCTCAGTGCTCTTCTAGGTGGTGGTGGTGGTGGTGGGGGGGGGGTGACACCATGTTTTACCACTCCGGGTTACACCAACCCTAGTGACACCACTGGGTGGAAACCCTGGCGGAGAAAGGCGGTGCGAACCAAGAGCTATGCCTAGGAAATTGGTGGTCACTGCTCAAGGAATCCCTAGCAACCTCTGGAGGAACGTTGGTTGAGATAAATTGCTCTATAAGGGAAAAAAATAAACAATATTTTCCAGGGGAAATTCAGGTCCAAGGGTAGATTTTTCGAGGTGTTGCTTAGCACCCAATTACCCCTCTACCAGTTACCCCATAAAATGCCAAAACGTCAATTCTTCACTCAAGGTCTGTAATAAGATCTGAGATGGTTGATGGCTCTGCTGGGGGAACATTTGAACATCTAACGGGTTAAACCCTTTGTCCATACAAATCTTTCCTTAACCCGCTGGGTTTAATTTCATTCATGTGCACCGAGATAAAACCCCAGTTCCATTATCACACGTAGTCTTCGGATACATTCGACACACAGAACATCTAAATGAAAGTAATGGATCCTCACAAAAGCTTGATTTCAGCCACAGCGGTGATTTGTGCTACCAATTAAACGAATCCCTCCTGAGATATGATTTCTGATATTATATAATGTGAGGAGTTTTTTTCTTCTGAAACAAGATTCTATCGCATTAAACAAAAATCTATACTAAAAAAAGCTGACTTTTTTTTTTGCTAAAAAAAAAGTTGTAAAAGTAAAGGTGCCATTGAATTGCCCAGTACTTCACACTTTTTGAGGAGATGTCAAAATAAAACGTAAAGTCGTCCTTGATATGGACCTCCCTAAAGCCCCCTGCCCTTTGCTGTTATTGCCTGCAATTCCTTTGAAACACATTAAACCTACTTTGTTACCACACCTCCCCGATGTGGCCAAAAGCTTGAGTCCACTACATTGGAAGAAACCCACTAGGGCTGAGTGGATCGAAAGGGGTTTAGGCACCTCCCCAATGTGGCCAAAAGCTTGAGTCCACTACATTGGAAGAAACCCACGAGGGCTGAGTAGATAGAAAGGGTTTTTAGGCACCTCCCCAATGTGGCCAAAAGCTTGAGTCCACTACATTGGAAGAAACCCACTAGGGCTGAGTGGATCGAAAGGGTTTTAGGCACCTCCCCAATGTGGCCAAAAGCTTGAGTCCACTACATTGGAAGAAACCCACTAGGGCTGAGTAGATAGAAAGGGTTTTTAGGCACCTCCCCAAAGTGGCCAAAAGCTTGAGTCCACTACATTGGAAGAAACCCACTAGGGCTGAGTGGATCGAAAGGGTTTTAGGCACCTCCCCAATGTGGCCAAAAGCTTGAGTCCACTACATTGGAAGAAACCCACTAGGGCTGAGTAGATAGAAAGGGTTTTTAGGCACCTCCCCAAAGTGGCCAAAAGCTTGAGTCCACTACATTGGAAGAAACCCACTAGGGCTGAGTGGATCGAAAGGGTTTTAGGCACCTCCCCAATGTGGCCAAAAGCTTGAGTCCACTACATTGGAAGAAACCCACTAGGGCTGAGTGGATCGAAAGGGTTTTAGGCACCTCCCCAATGTGGCCAAAAGCTTGAGTCCACTACATTGGAAGAAACCCACTAGGGCTGAGTGGATCAAAAGGGTTTTAGGCACCTACCCAATGTGGCGAAAAGCTTGAGTCAACTACATTGGAAGAAACCCACTAGGGCTGAGTGGATCGAAAGGGGTTTAGGCACCTCCCCAATGTGGCCAAAAGCTTGAGTCGACTACATTGGAAGAAACCCACTAGGGCTGAGTGGATCGAAAGGGTTTTAGGCACCTCCGCAATGTGGCCAAAAGCTTGAGTCGACTACATTGGAAGAAACCCACTAGGGCTGAGTGGATCGACATGGTTTTAGGCACCTACCCAATGTGGCCAAAAGCTTGAGTCCACTACCAATACGATCAATTCTATGACATATGGGCAACTTGGATCCACCAGAGCTCCTCTTTCAATGGGGATGAAGTAGCCCACTCTGGGACCTTGGATGCAGCCTTCGGGAGGCCCAACCAGCCCTTCTACCCCTTCATGATATTATTTTCCTTGAGCCAAAGGTTTATAGGTATATAGCAGTGTAGGAAGATGTTTCTTCCTCCAGTATTTTATTGTCAGTTCCTCCACCTGATCTTCCACTACATTGGCCAAAGCCCACTATTCCTATCAGGTCTGAGTGTATCCAAAGGGTTTCAGATGTTATGGACTCCAAACGGTGCATGGCCACTTGCAACAATCAATATGATCAATTATTTGGCACATGGGCAACTTGGATCCACCAGTTCTCCTCTCTCAATGGGGATGAAGTAGCCCTCTCTGCTACCTTGTGTCGAGCCATTGGAGAGGCCAGCCCAGCCCTTCTGAAGATGAACACTATTCCTATTAGGTCTGAGTGTATCCAAAGGATCATAGATGTTATGGACTCCAAACAGTGGGTGGCCACTTGCAACAATCAATAAGATCAATTCTATGGCATACAGGCAACTTGGATCCACTAGATCTCCTCTCTCAATGAGAATGAAGTAGCCCTCTCTGCTACCTTGGGTCCAGCCATTGGGTTGGCCAGCCCAGCCCTTCTGAAGGAGACCACTATTCCTGTTAGGTCTGTATCCACTAGATCTCCTCTCTCAATGAGGATGAAGTAGCCCTCTCTGCTACCTTGGGTCCAGCCGTTCTGAAGAAGACCACTATTCCTATTAGGTCTAAGTGTATCCAAAGGGTCATAGATGTTTTGGACTTCAGAGGATAACCACTTACCAACAATCAATATGATCAATTCTACAGCATATGGGCAACTTGGATCCACTCGATCTCCTCTCTCAATGGGGATGAAGTAGTCCTCTCTGCTACCTTGGGTCCAGCCATTAGGGGGGGCAGTCCAGCCCTCTTGAAGAAGACCACTATTCCTATTAGGTCTGGATCCACTAGATCTCCTCTCTCAATGGCAATGAAGTAGCCCTCTCTACTACCTTGGGTCCAGCCATTAGAGAGACAAGCCCAGTCCTTCTAAAGAAGACGACTATTCCTATTTGGTCTGAGTGTATTCAAAGGGTCTTGGATGTTATGGGTTTCAAACAGTGGGTGGCCACTTGCAATAATCAATATGTCAATTCTATGGCATAAGGGCAACTTGGATCCACTAGATCAGATCTCTTCTCTCCATGGGGATGAAGTAGCCCTCTCTGCTACCTTGGGTCCAGCCTCTGGGAGGCCAGCCCTTCTAACCCTTCATTACGTTCTTTTCTTTTGCATGAGCCAAAGGTATATAGGTATTTAGAAGTGTGAGGAGGTGTTTCTTTCTGCAGTATTTTATTCCCAGTTTTTCCACCTAACCTTTCCTCTACATTGGCCGAAGGCAAGCTATGCCCACTAGGTCTGAGTGTATCCAAAGGGTCTCAGATGTCATGGACTCCAAACAGTGGGTGGCCACTTGCAACAATCAACATGATCCATTCTATGGCATACGGGCAACTTGGATCCTTTAGGTCTCCTCTCTCAATAGGGATGAAGTAGCCTTCTCTGCTACCTTGGGTCCAGCCCTTCTAACCCTTTGTGACTTTCTTTTCTTTTCCTTGAGACAAAGGTCTAGGGCAGGGGTGGGCAACCTGCGGCCCTCCAGCTGTTGTAGAACTACATTTCCCATGAGGCATTGCAAGGGTGGCCACTTGCAACAATCAACATGATGCATTCTATGGCATACGGGCAACTTGGATCCTTTAGGTCTCCTCTCTCAATACGGATGAAGTAGCCTTCTCTGCTACCTTGGGTCCAGCCCTTCTAACCCTTCGTGACTTTATTTTCTTTTCCTTGAGACAAAGGTCTATGGCAGGGGTAGGCAACCTGCGGCCCTCCAGCTGTTGTAGAACTACATTTCTGATGAGGCATTGCAAGGGTGGCCACTTGCAACAATCAACACGATCCATTCTATGGCATACGGGCAACTTGTATCCTTTAGGTCTCCTCTCTCAATAGGGATGAAGTAGCCTTCTCTGCTACCTTGGGTCCAGCCCTTCTAACCCTTCGTGACTTTCTTTTCTTTTCCTTGAGACAAAGGTCTAGGGCAGGGGTAGGCAACCTGCGGCCCTCCAGCTTTTGTAGAACTACATTTCCCATGAGGCATTGCAAAGGTGGCCACTTGCAACAATCAACATGATCCATTCTATGGCATACGGGCAACTTGGATCCTTTAGGTCTCCTCTCTCCATAGGGACCTTCCTCTACATTGGCCGAAGGCCAGCTATACCCACTAGGTCTGAGTGTATCCAAAGGGTCTCAGATGTCATGGACTCCAAACAGTAGGTGGCCACTTGCAACAATCAACATGATCCATTCTATGGCATACGGGCAACTTGGATCCTTTGAATCTCCTCTCACAATAGGGATGAAGTAGCCTTCTCTGCTACCTTGGGTCCAGCCCTTCTAACCCTTCGTGACTTTATTTTCTTTTCCTTGAGACAAAGATCTAGGGCAGGGGTAGGCAACCTGCGGCCCTCCAGCTGTTGTAGAGCTACATTTCCCATGAGGCATTGCAAGGCTGGCACGTACAATTACTCCCGGAGGCATGATGGGACTTTAGTAGTTTTGCAACAGCTGCTGGGCCGCAGGTTGCCTACCGCTGGTCTAGGGCAGGGATAGGCAACCTGGGGCCCTCCAGCTGTTGCAGAACTACAAGTCCCATCATGCCTCTGGGAGTAATTGTACCTGCCAGCCTTGCAATGCCTCACAGGAAGTGTAGTTCCACAACAGCTGGAGGGCTACTGGTTGCCTACCGATGGTCTAGGGCAGGGGTAGGCAACCTGCGGCCCTCCAGCTGTTGCAAAACTACAAGTCCCATCATGCCTCTGGGAGTAATTGTACCCGTCAACCTTGCAATGCCTCATGGGAAATGTAGTTCTACAACAGCTGGAGGGCCGCATGTTGCCTATCCCTGGTCTGTGTGAGATGTTTATTGCTGCGGTATTTTTTTTTTTAGTTCTTAGTCCCCCCACCTGATCTGCAATTTACAGGCCATTGTTATTATAATTGTTATTACCCCTCCTCTCCTGCCCCACCTCTTACCCTACCTGACCCACATCCTAATTCTGCACCCCCCCTTCCACTTCCTTCCCTTCTGGGCTGGTGTCAACCATCCAGGTGAAGTCTTCTCAATAGTCACAACACTATGCAGAATAATGGCACCGACACCAAATGTATTGTCCAAAATAAAATTGTGCGTTTTGCGCGTGACCTTGTTATCTTCTGTGCGCGTCCATTGCTTGTGCTGTCCCACATTGTAACATGAAAACCAGAGGAAGAAAGACGAATTCGAAGGTGACATTGAATAAATTCATGCACACGCCAACTCACCCACAAGAGAGCGCCATTGCCCATCTTTGCAGCGTCTTTTTGCTGTATAAAGCCAACGCATTAAAGAACCTCACTGCAACATTCAGTTAAAAATAAACGCACCGAATAAAAGGAAAAAAGGGGGGGGGGGGTTGCATTATAAATGAGCACTTGAGTAGATATATATCTTATCTTGTTTTTATCGTGGTCACAAAAATGACAATGTAACTTAATTACGCTTCTACTTTCCCGATCTGAGGTCACCCATGCCTAGATACCTTGCCCAGATTTAGCAGCATCAGCATGCATCAATTTCATTGACTATAACTCTGCGATTCGTTTTTAAACTTAATTATTTTTTTTTTTTTACATTGGTATATTGTTTTAATTTACAAAAAAAAAAAAAAAACGCTTTATTTGCTTTTTATTATTGGATAATAAAAGTGCAAAACAATGTTTTTTTTTTCATATTTTGTTAAAATTCGTGTATTTTTTTTTGTTGCCGACCAGGCTTTTGTTTACAAGTTTAAATATTTTTTTTTTTTTTGCTAGAAAATTACTTATAACCCCCGAACATTATACATTTGTTTTAGCAGAGTCCCTAGGGCAGGGATATGCAATTAGCGGACCTCCAGATGTTGCAGAACTACAAGTCCCATGAGGCATAGCAAGACTGACAGCCACAAGCATGACACCCAGAGGCAGAGGCATGATGGGACTTGTAGTTTTGCAAGAGCTGGAGGTCCGCTAATTGCATATCCCTGCCCTAGGGAATAAAATGCAATTTTTTATGTCACGGAATTTGTGCAGCGGTTTTGCAAACGCAATTTAAAAAAAAAAATACACTTTAATGAATAAAAAAAAAAAATAAACAAAACACAATATACAGTATCTCACAAAAGTGAGTACACCCCTCAGATTTCTGTAAATATTTTATTCTATCTTTTCATGTGACAACGCTGAGGAAATTACAATGTAAAGTAGTGAGTGTACAGCTTGTATAACAGTGTAAATTTGCTGCCCCCTCAAAATAACTCAACACACAGCCATTAATGTCTAAACCGCTGGCAACAAAAGTGAGTACACCCCTAAGTGAAAATGTCCAAATTGGGCCCAATTAGCCATTTTCCCTCCCCGGTGTCATGTGACTCGTTAGTGTTACAAGGTCTCAAGTGTGAATGAGGAGCAGGTGTGTTAAATTTGGTGTTATCGCTCTCACTCTCTCTCATACTGGTCACTGGAAGTTCAACATGGCACCTCATGGCAAAGAACTCTCTGAGGATCTGAAAAAAAGAATTGTTGCTCTACATAAAGATGGCCTAGGCTATAAGAAGATTGGCAAGACCCTGAAACTGAGCTGCAGCACGGTGACCGAGACCATACAGCGGTGTAACAGGAGAGGTTCCACTCAGAACAGCGCCTCGCCATGGTCGACCAACGAAGTTGAGTGCAGTGCTCAGCGTCATATCCAGAGGTTGTCTTTGGGAAATAGACGTATGAGTGCTGCCAGCATTGCTGCAGAGGTTGAAGGGGTGGGGGTCAGCCTGTCAGTGCTCAGACCATACACCGCACACTGCATCAAATTGGTCTGCATGGCTGTCGTCCCAGAAGGAAGCCTCTTCTAAAGATGATGCACAAGAAAGCCTGCAATCAGTTTGCTGAAGACAAGCAGACTAAGGTCATGGATTACTGGAACCGTGCCCTGTGGTCTGAGGAGGCCAAGATAAACTTATTCGGTTAAAGTTCTGCATGAGTGCTGCAGGCACTGGGGGGCTACAGTTCATTGGGGGAACCATGAATGCCAACATGTACTGTGACATGCTGAAGCAGAGCATGATCCCCTCCCTTCAGAGACTGGGCAGCAGGGCAGTATTCCAACATGATAACGACCCCAATCACACCTCCAAGACGACCACTGCCTTGCTAAAGAAGCTGAGGGTGAAGGTGATGGACTGGTCAAGCATCTCCAGACCTAAACCCTATTGAGCATCTGTAGGGCATCCTCAAATGGAAGGTGGAGGAGTGCAAGGTCTCTAATATCCACCAGCTCAGTGATGTCGTCATGAAGGAGTTGGAGAGGACTCCAGTGGCAACCAGCACAAAAAACATTAAATATTTTAAAAAGTAACTCCACTTTTGTTAAAAAAAACAAAGCTCTACTCAGGGTGGATATTACAAGGGTTCAACAAACGTTGTAGCAGATTCTTACCTTTTGTTGCTTTGAAGAAATAGCTGTTTGTTTCCCCATGCCCTGTGCAGACTGATTCTGAATGGGAGGATCTGGTTCATTTTAATCACCTGGTGCACTCTCAGTGTTCTGATAAGGAAAATTGCAGGGTCTGCATCCCTTTAGAAGTATTTAACCCAGAGGTCTACAGAAGTTGCAGCATACAATTGGACACCTGTCTTCTCTGAGACCCTGACAAAGTCCTCCAGGGGACAATTCCCTTAAGTGACTTCACTCCATCTGTATTAAAGCCACAGTGCCACCTACAGGACGGTGTATCGGGATGATACTAGGATGCTGCTGAGAAGAGTCCCATGTTGCTGGTCCAGATACCAGGATATTTCCTCAAGACAGGCATAGTTCCTAAGCTGCCCCTACTCACCAGGAACCTCTCCCTGTGCTATGCACTTTTCCTAGCCAGTGGGGTCTCTATCCCTGACCTACCATTAGCTCCAGGTGTGCCCAAATGATGCAGGAGTCCCTATTGGACAAGATGGCCACCTGTGGCCTCCAGAGGTTGCAGCATCCAATCAGATACTTCTCTTCTCTGAGACCCTGACAAAGTCCACATGTGCACTAATCCCTTAACAGACTTCACTCCATCTGTAATAAAGGCACAGTGCCACCTACAGGACGGTTTGCGGTGTATCTGGATGGTACTATGATGCTGTTGAGAAGAGCCCCACATTGCTGGGCCAGATACCCGGACATTTCCTCATGACAGCCATAGTCCCTGAGCTGATCCTACTCACCAGGAATCTCTCCTTTTGCTATGCACCTTTCCTAGCCAGTGGAGTCTCTATCCCTGATCTACCACTATCTCCAGGGGCACCCAAATGATGCAGGAGACCCTATATATAAGGTTCCCACTCAAGATGGCCAGTGGTGGTCTCGGGGGGTTGCAGCGTCCAATCGGACACCTGTCCTCTGAGACCCAGACGAAGTCCACAAGGGGACATTCCCTTTACATACTTCACTCCATTTGTATTAAAGGCACAATGCCATCAACAGGATGGTTTGCAGTGTATTGGGATAATACTAGGATGCTGCTGAGAAGAGCTCCACGTTATTGGTCTAGATACCGGAACATTTTCTCAAGACAGGCATAGTCAATGAGCTGACCATACTAGCCAGGAACCTCTTCCTGTGCTATGTCTTTTTCTTAGCCAGTGGGGTCTCTATCCCTGACCTACCACTAGCTCCATGGGCACCCAAATGATGCAGGAGACCCTATATATAAGGTTTCCGCTCAAGATGGCCAAGACCCTATATATAAGGTTTCCGCTCAAGATGGCCACCTGAGGTCTCCAGAGGTTGCAGCATCCAATTAGACACCTGTCTTCTCTGAGACCCCGACAAAGTCCACAAGGTGACAATTCCCTTAAGATGGCAGTGCCACCTACAGGATGATTTGCGGTGTATCGGGATAGTAGTATGATGCTGTTGAGAAGAGCCCCACGTTGCTGGTCCAGATACTGGGACACTTCCTCAAGACAGGCACTCACCAATAACCTCTCCCTGTGCTTTGCACTTTTCCTAGCTAGTGGGGTCTCATTCCCTGACTTACCATTAGCTCAAGGTGTGCCCATATGATGCAGGAGAACCTACTGCACAAGATGGCCACCTGATGTCTCCAGAGGTTGCAGCATCAAATCAGATACCTGTCTTCTCTGAGACCCCGGTATGCACTTTTCCTAGCCAGTGGGGTCTCAATCCCTGACCTACCATTAGCTCCAGGTGTGCCCATATGATGCAGGAGACCCTACTGGACAAGATGGCCTCCTGGGATCTCCAGAAGTTGCAGCATCAAATCAGATACCTACCTTCTCTGACAATTCACTTCACAGACTTCACTCCATCTGTAATAAAGGCACAATGCCACCTACAGGATGGTTTGCGGTGTATCAGGATGGTACTATGATGCTGCAGAAAAGAGCCCCACATTGCTGGTCCAGAAACATGGACATTTCCTCAAGACAATCATAGTCCCTGAGCTAACCCTACTCACCAAGAACCTCTCCCTGTGCTATGTACTTTTACTAGCCAGTGGGGTATCTATCCATTATCTACCATTAGCTCCAAGTGTGTCCAAATGATGCAGGAGACCCTATTGGACAAGATGACCACCTGAGGTCTCCAGAGGTTGCAGCATGCAATCAGATACCTGTTTTCTCTGAGACCCTGACGAAGTCCACATGTGGACAATTCCCTTCACAGACTTCACTCCATCTCTAATAAAGGCAAACTGCTACCAACAGGACAGCTTGCGATGTATCAGGATAGTACAATGATGCTGCTGCTGAAAAGAGCCCAACGTTGCTGGTCCAGATGCCCAGACATTTCCTCAAGGCAGGCATAGTCCCTAAGCTGACCCTACTCACCAGGAACCTCTTCCTGTGCTATGCACTTTTCCTAGCCAGTGGAGTCTCTATCCCTGACCTACCATTAGCTCTAGATGGGGCCAAATGATGCAGGAGACCCTATCGGACAAGATGGCCACCTGAGGTCTCCAGAGGTTGCAGCATCCAATCAGAGATACCTGTTTTCTCTGAGACCCTGACGAAGTCCACAAGTGGACAATCCACTTAACAAACTTCACTCCATCTTTAATAAAGGCAAACTGCTACCAACAGGACAGTTTGCGATGTATCGGGATAGTACAATGATGCTGCTGCTGAGAAGAGCCCAACGTTGCTGGTCCAGATGCCCAGACATTTCCTCAAGGCAGGCATAGTCCCTAAGCTGACCCTACTCACCAGGAACCTCTTCCTGTGCTATGCACTTTTCCTAGCCAGTGGGGTCTCTATCCCTGACCTACCATTAGCTTTAGATGGGGCCAAATGATGCAGGAGACCCTTTCGGACAAGATGGCCACCTGAGGTCTCCAGAGGTTGCAGCATCCAATCAGATACCTGTAAGACCCTGACAAAGTCCACATGTGGACAATTCCCTTCACAGACTTCACTCCATCTCTAACAAAGGCAAACTGCTACCAACAGGATAGTTTGCGATGTATCGGGATAGTACAATGATGCTGCTGCTGAGAAGAGCCCAATGTTGCTGGTCCAGATCAGGGTTGCCAACCACCAGTAAATTTGCTGACAGTTTGTAAAAATCTGCGATTTTTCCAACTGTCTATAAATATCCGGGTCTGATAATTTGTCATGCTGTGCTGACTTTTTAATTGTAAACCAGGCAAACCACTTGATATGGTTACTATCAGTGTTTCCATGTTGTGTTTAAATATCAATTGTCTTAGTTTTCAATAGGAGTTCTGTTATTTTTCAGGTTGCCAGTAAAAAATGTGCTCCGCCATTAAATTTCCCATGTGTTGCCAGTAAAAAATGCTGCGGGAGGTTGGCAACACTGGTTCAGATGCCCAGACATTTCCTCAAGGCAGGCATAGTCCCTGAGCTGACCCTACTCACCAGGAACCTCTTCCTGTGCTATGCACTTTTCGTAGCCAGTGGGGTCTCTATCCCTGACCTACCATTAGCTCTAGATGGGCCCAAATGATGCAGGAGACCCTATCGGACAAGATGGCCACCTGAGGTCTCCAGAGGTTGCAGCATCCAATTAGAGATACCTGTTTTGTCTGAGACCCTGACGAAGTCCACAAGTGGACAATCCCCTTAACAGATTTCACTCCATCTCTAATAAAGGCAAACTGCTACCAACAGGACAATTTGCGATGTATCGGGATAGTACAATGATGCTGCTGCTGAGAAGAGCTCAGGCAGGCATAGTCCCTAAGCTGACCCTACTCACCAGGAACCTCTTCTTTTCTATGCTATGCACTTTTCCTAGCCAGTGGGGTCTCTATCCCTGACCTACCATTAGCTCTAGATGGGGGCCAAATGATGCAGGAGACCCTATCGGACAAGATGGCCACCTGAGGTCTCCAGAGGTTACAGCATCCAATCAGAGATACCTGTTTTCTCTGCGACCCTGACGAAGTCCACAAGTGCACAATTCCTTTAACAGACTTCACTCCATCTCTAATAAAGGCAAAATGCTACCAACAGGACAGTTTGCGATGTATCGGGATAGTACAATGATGCTGCTGCTGAGAAGAGCCCAGGCAGGCACAGTCCCTAAGCTGACCCTACTCACCAGGAACCTCTTCCTGTGCTATGCACTTTTCCTAGCCAGTGGGGTCTCTATCCCTGACCTACCATTAGCTCTAGATGGGGGCCAAATGATGCAGGAGACCCTATCGGACAAGATGGCCACCTGAGGTCTCCAGAGGTTGCAGCATCCAATCAGAGATACCTGTTTTCTCTGAGACCCTGACGAAGTCCACAAGTGGACAATCCCCTTAACAGACTCCACTCCATCTGTAATAATGGCACAGTGCCACCTACAGGATAGAGGGGGAACCTGCACCTACCTACAGTTTAACTCTTCCCCACTTTATCCAAAAATTAAAGAAAATAAAAAAACAAAACGATAAAATTGCGCAACCTTTTCTCCTACTTTTTGTTCAGTGAACATTTCCATCTTTGTTAGTCAGTTTTTAAATGGGAATATATATATATTTTTTATCCATGTTAAGGAGGAAAAAACAATAGCTATCATGCGGAAACATTGTCATTCCTTGAAACCGGCCATCACGTAGACCAGGTGCTGCTGAACCTCCTATTTACGTGGCAAGTATAAGGATAGCTTTGTGGAGCTCAGCTGGAAGAAATAGTAATTTGCACTCAGGAGGTAATGGAGATATATGTCATCAGCTGCCGTCTGATACTTATTGATGGCAGATAAACCTCACTGCTCCTCGCCGAGGTGGTGTCAGGTAACCAGGAGGTGAAATAACGAGTAATTGTGAAGAGAATGGGCGAATTCTCTCGGGGAACCAAACAGTTGCACAATAACGTTTTGTTATGAAACCTTCGCCGAATATTTGCCAGCCGAGGAAACCAAGTATGAATATTTGTCGAAGATTTTCTAGAAGACTCTTCAGTACGACGCTCATAGTATAAAGAACCATGCAAGTGCGAAGATTGCTCTGGCATGGGTTTTTTTTTTTGTCTCTAATTTTGCCCTAATTAATTAGAAATAATTATTTTTAATTCATTTCCAATTAAATTCTTTAATGTTTTTGTGCCTCGTTCTGAATTACTATAATTAGTATGGAGGAGTATGAGAGATGTGCAGCTTGTGAAGAAAAAGCACCGTATCTCTAAAGTATATATTGCTAACAATAATTATTTTATACGAAATAATTATAATTTTACAATTTTTATTTTTTGGACCTATACCATTCACTTTGGGGTAAAGATATGGACATATATACTATAGTCTTCAATAAAGTTTCCGCACTTTTATAGTTTTATTGGAAACGGTGAGGGCGGGAGGAGTAGTAATTGGTCGGGTCTGAGAGTGTCATGTGACTAGTCTGTCTGGCCAGCCGGCTGACCTTGCATGTTACTAAAAGCGATGTATGGTATTCTTAAAAATATCTTAAAAATAAGGGTTAAAAATAGTGCAGAAACTTTTTGTAGAACCCATATACACTATATTATCAAAAGTATTGGGACACCTGCCTTAGTGCCTTTACATGGACATGAACTTTAATGGCATCCCAGTCTTAGTCTGTAAGGTTCAATATTGAGTTGGCCCACCCTTTGCCATCCCAGTCTTAGTCTGTAGGGTTCAATATTGAGTTGGCCCACCCTTTGCCATCCCAGGCTTAGTCTGTAGGGTTCAATATTGAGTTGGCCCACCCTTTGCCTTCCCAGGCTTAGTCTGTAGGGCTCAATATTGAGTTGGCCCACCCTTTGCTATCCCAGGCTTAGTCTGTAGGGTTCAATAATGAGTTGGCTCATCCTTTGCCATCCCAGGCTTAGTCTGTAGGGTTCAATATTGAGTTGGCCCACCCTTTGTCATCCCAGGCTTAGTCTGTATGGTTCAGTAATGAGTTGGCCCATCCTTTGCCATCCCAGGCTTAGTCTGTAGGGTTCAATATTGAATTGGCCCACCCTTTGCCATCCCAGGCTTAGTCTGTAGGGTTCAATATGGAGTTGGCCCATGCTTTGCAGCTATAACAGCTTCAACTCTTCTGTGAAGGCCGTCCACAAGGTTCATGAGTGTTTCTATGGTAGGGTTGCCACATCATCCCTTTAATCCAGGACACATATGAATTACACCGGTTCTGAGGCCAATTTAATGCAGATAAGGCACCAAGTGAGTTTAAATTACCACTTTAATTAGCCGCAGAACCTGTGTCATTAATGTGTGTCCTGGATTAAAGGGATGATGTGGCAACCCCAGTCTATGCGAGTGTTTGACCATTCTTCCAGAAGCGCATTTGTGAGGTCAGAAGGCCAAGAAGGTCTGGCTCGCAGTCTCCGCTCGAATTCATCCCAAAGGTGTTCTATCGGGTTAAGGTCAGGACAGTGTGCAGGTCAGTCAAGTTCCTCTACCCCAAACTCACTCATCCACACTATATTGCCAAAAGTTTTGGGCCACTGCTCCAAAAATGGTGGAGGGGGGATTATGGTGTGGGGTTGTTTTACAGGGGTTGGGCTTGGCCCCTTAGTTCCAGTGAAGGGAACTCTTAAGGCGTCAGCATACCAAGACATTTTGGACAATTTCATGCTCCCAACTTTGTGGGAAGAGTTTGGGGATGGCCCCTTCCTGTTCCAACATGACTGCACACCACTGCACAAAGCAAGGTCCATAAAGACATGGATCACAGAGTTTGGGATGGAGGAACTTGAGTGGCCTGGACAGAGTCCTGAACTCAACGCGATACAACACCTTTGGGATGAGTGGAGAATGAGAGCCAGGACTTCTTGTCCAACATCAGTGCCTGGCCTCACAAATGAGCTTCTGGAAGAATGGTCAAACATTCCCATAGACACTCCTAAACCTTGTGGACAGCCTTCCCAGAAGAACTGAAGCTATTATAGCTGCAAAGGGTGGGCCAACTCAATATTGAACCCTACAGACTAAGACTGGGACGCCATTAAAGTTCATGCGCAGGTAAAGGCAGGCGCCCCAATACTTTTGACAATGTAGTGTATATACAAATATACGAGGGGTCTTCAAAAAGATTCTGCACTTTTATATTTTCATTGGAAATGGTGAGGGAGGAAGGAGTAGTAATTGATTGTAATTCACACACAACCATCTCTCGGTTTACAGAGAATGGTGGGAAAAAGTGAAAATATCCAGTGAGTGGAGGAAAATGCCTTGTTGACGTCGGAGGTCAGAGGAGAATGGGCGAACGTTCCAAATGATAGAAAGTCAACAGTAACTTAACCACTCGTTACACTCAAGGTACGCAGAAAACCATCTCTGAACGCACAACACATCCAACCTTGAAGCTTATGGGCTACAGCAGCAGAAGACCACGCCAGGTGGCACTCCTGTCAGCTAAGAACAGGAAAAGGAGGCTACAATTGGCACAGGATCACCAAAATTGGACAATAGAGGATTGGAAAAACGTTGCCTGGCCTGATGAGTCTGGATTTCAGCTGCGACATTCAGATGGTGGGGTCAGAATTTGTCACATGGATCCTCCTGCCTTGAATCACTGGTTCAGGCTGGTGGTGGTGTAATGGTGTGGGGGATGGGCACACTTTGGGCCCTTTATTACCAACTGAGCATGGTTTAAACACCAAGGCCTGAGTATTTTTACTGACCATGTCCATCCCTTTATGACTACAGCGCCCCCATCTTCTGATGGTTCCTTCCAGCAGGATAATGCACCATGTCACAAAGCCCCAATCATCTCACCACTGGACAATGAGGTCACTGGACTCCAATGGCCTCCACACTCCCCACATCTCATCCAATAGAGCACCTTCGGGATGTGGTGGAAGGGGAAATTGGCATCATGGATGGACATCCGACAAATCTGCAGCAACTGCCTGATGCCATCATGTCACTATGGAGCAAAATCTCTGAGGAACCTTTCCAACACCTCGTTGAATCTATGCCACGAAGAATGAAGGCAAAATGGGGTGCAACCTGCTACAAGCAAGGTGGTCTAAATAAAGTGGCCAGTGACTGCAGGGGAGGGCTGGCAGCCTTAGGCCTGGGGGGCAAGTCCAGTCAAGTGGCCCATTGAACCACTGAATCAGCTCACCATGCATGCCCATCTGGTTTTATAATGGATATTGACGTTATGAAGCAAGACAAATATGATACAATGTGGTAACATCATTTAATGTTGATAGCAACAAAGGAGCTTTAACAAAAATAATGCATCAATGAAGCCTCACCACCCACCAATGCAGCCTCACCAGTGCCCATCAATGCAGCCTCACCACCCACCAATGCAGCCTCACCAGTGCCCACCAATGCAGCCTCACCAGTGCCCATCAATGCAGCCTCACCACCCACCAATACATCCTCACCACCCACCAATGCAGTCTCACCAGTGCTCACCAATGCAGCCTCACCAGTGCCCATCAATGCAGCCTCACCAGTGCCCCCCGCCCCCTTTGCCTGCATTTAGTTGGTGGCTGCGCCCCTGGCCCCTACTTCCTTCCTCCACAAGAAGAAAAAAGTGTGAGCGGCAGAGGCCGTCAGCCATTTTGAATGTAAGTTAGGGTGGCCTGGGGGGCAATTGCCACCCTGCCCCCTGGCCCAGCCCTCCCCTGCCAGTGAGAATAAACTGGCAGACTATGCTACAATCTTGCGTGACAAATAAGAGGCATCCCTGAACCTTTTCGAGAAGTAACAATAGAAGACGTATCAGTAAAAAATGTGAGACTTTATACACTATTTTAATATGCACAATATTTTATTTCTTCAATTAACATTCTCATAATCCTAAATATTTAATAATGCATAGAATTTTAGCTGTTGTTCGTATTTCTTAAACATCTTTTGCAGGGTAATACAAGAAATTCTTTAGGAAAGAGATGGCTTCAGGTTTTACCGATATCCTAGCCATGATCTGCTTTGCCTTGTCTCTTGTTCTTGGACATGAACTATGAAGACATCTGAAATAATTTGCTTGTACAAAGTTGCATCTGTACCCCCGACTTGACACATCACAAGGGAAGGTTAACCAAGGAGCAGTCACTATTTGAGATGAAGACGCTTACCCTTTTCTACCTTATCAGCTTCATATGAGGCCATGTTCCCGAAATTCTAAGAAATAATTGGACTAGAATATCTTCCTATTTGATCTTGATGTAGACGTCGACATTAATGAGATGTATATTTTATGTTTTGGAACACCAACAAGACAGTTCATGTGAGTTTGACTCAAGGGTGTTGAGTGTACATGTCAAATTGTTATATGGTGGTGTCCTTACACCTGTGCTTATTAACTAAAGGAAAGCTCCAAAATGCCAGAAATATTTTGATTCGGGTGGTGTAAGATATTTGTTAATTGGATATTGTCTGCTCACAAATGTATTGAAAGAAACCATCACGTGAAAGCTTCAGACTGGCTTTCTGACTGATACCAGAATAAGTGTCTCCGTCACGTACCTGATCAGAGGCTGAAATGACGACAGCCTTGTGGCTATGGTCCAAACACCCCTGGAGGCGATGACAGGGAATGCAAGGCTCAAAGAAGCACATTTACTGATAGGTGAGTTTGCCGGTGGCGGATCTGGGAAGTGTTTGCCTGGGTACTTCTTAGGCAGGTAGATGGGGATGTCAGCAGGAACACGAAGTACACCAGTGGTGGACCAGAGCAGGTTTCAGCAGTAGGCAGTGTGATGACACCCATAGAGGATGAGATGATAATAATATGGTCAGGAGCCAGAGCCAAGGTCAAACATGGTTAATCAGGAGGATGAAGACAGCAGAATAGTCAGGATCCAGGCCCAGGTCATACACGGTGGATCAGGAAGATGCAGATGACAGAACAGTCAGGCCAAGGTCATGGTAGATCAGGACGATGGAGACCACAGAATACTCAAGAGCCAGGCCAAGGTCATATATAGTAGATCAGAACGATGGAGACCACAGAATACTCAAGGTCATACATAGTAGATCAGAACGATGGAGACCACAGAATACTCAGGAGTCAGGCCAGGTTCATACACACTGGATCAGGAAGATGAAGATGGCAGAACAGTCACATGGTGGATCAGGAAAAGCAGAGTCAAACCAGCCAAGGTCTCAACCAGAAGTTAAGCAGAAGGTCAAGTCCAGAGGCAGGCCAGGTCAGCAACAAGGAGTCAGGATAAAAGCAAGATATGCAGTGTGATGACACCCGTAGAGGATGAGATAACAACATGGTCGGGAGTCAGGCCAGGGACATCCACACTGGATCAGGAAGATGAAGATGCAGAATAGTCAGAAGCTAGGCCACGATCATACTGCACATGGTGGATAAGGAGAAGCAGAGCCCTTAAACGAGCCAAGGTCACAACCAAGTATCAAGCAGAAGGGGAAGTCCAGAGGCAGGCCAGGTCTGTAATGAGCAATCAGAATAAATACAAGATAGGATGTGCGATGACACCGGTAGAGGATGAGATGATAAAAACCTGGTCAGGAGCCAGAGCCAATATCATACATGGTTGATCAGGAGGATGAAGACAGTATAATAGTCAAGAGCCAGGTCAAGGTCATACACGGTGGATCAGGAAGATGAAAATGGCAGAACAGTTAGGAGTCAGGCCAGGGTCATACATGGTAGATCAGGAAGATGACGACAGTAGAATAGTCAGGAGCCAGGCCAAGGTTATACATGGTGGATCAGGAAGATGCAGTAGGCAGAATAGTCAGGAGTCAGGCCAGGGTCATACACACTGGATCAGGAAGATGAAGATGGCAGAACAGTCACATGGTAGATCAGGATGAGCAAAGTCTTTAAACCAGCCAAGGTCACAACCAGAAGTCAAGCATAAGGGAAAGTGCAGAGCAGGCCAGGTCAGTAATGAGGTGTCAGGGTAAAAGCAAGATACACAGTGTGATGACACCCATAGAGGATGAGATGATAAAAACATGGTCAGGAGTTAAGCAAGGGTCATAAACGCTGGACAAGGAAGCTGAAGATGGGAGAACAGTCAGAAGCTAGGCCAGAGTCATACATGGTGAATCAGGAGAAGTAGAGCCCTTAAACCAGCCAAGGTTTCAACCAGGTGTCAAGCAGAAGGGGAATTCTAGAGGCAGGACGGATCAGTAAAGAGCAATCAGGATAAATAAAAGATACGCTGTGATGACACCCGAGGAGGATGAGATGATAACAGCATGGTTAGGAATCAGGCCAGGGTCATACATGGTGGATCAGGAGGATGGAGACAGCAAAATAGTCAGTAGCCAGGTCTATACACAGTGGAACAGGAGAAGCAGAGTCCTTAAAGGCCAAGGTCACAACCAGATGTCCAGCAGAAGGGGGAGTCCAGAAGCAGGCCGGGTCAGTAAAATGCAAACAGAATTAATGCAAGATGCGTGGTCTGATGACACCCATTGAGGATGAGATGATAACAACTTATCCAGGATCATACAAACTGGCTTGTGTTTTTTTTGCCTATAACAGCCCCAGTTTCCTCAAAGCATGCAGGGCCTGCTGGTCCTTGGCTCCCTCTGATCTTAAAACATGATGCTATAATTGCTGACCACACTGCACCAGGACTGAGACAATGTACCTGTAGTCCCAAGGCTGGTCAGCCAGTAGATATTGACTGGTAGTGGAATCAGTCCAAGATCAGGGCAGGTAGTGAGTAAACATAGTCAGGAAACAGTTCAGAGGTCAGGGCTGGTAGAAAAAAAGAGTAGTCCAGTTAACAGTCTGAGGTCAAGTTCAGGTGGCAATCCAAAGAGTAATTTTGGTACAAGGCAAAGTTCGGGAGGACAAATCCAGCTAGGGGGTGGGTTACTCCGCAGTTGAAGGGAGCAGCTAGGAGTTTGAGAAGACTCATCACTGCGCAGAGGATGGAGAAGCTAGGGGTCTGAGAAGAATCATCACTCCACAGAGGATAGAGAAGCTAGGGGTCTGAGAAGACTCATCACTCCACAGGGGATGGAGCAGCTAGGGGTCTGAGAAGACTCATCACTGCGCAGAGGATGGAGCAGCTAGGGGTCTGAGAAGACTCATCAC
>BLSH010481359.1:60479-110566 GCA_018402905.1 Glandirana rugosa
ATACACACACACACATATATATTTATATATATATATATATCGATGTTCATAAACAAGACCGGGTAAAAAAATACATCATAATAATAATAATATATATATATATATATATACACACACACACATATATATTTATATATATATATATATCGATGTTCATAAACAAGACCGGGTAAAAAAAAATACACACACACACATATATATTTATATATATATATATATCGATGTTCATAAACAAGACCGGGTAAAAAAAATACATAATAATAATATATATATATAAATATAAATAAATACACACTAAAAAAAATGGGCCAGAACAAATACTTGTAGCTATATATATATATATATTTATATATACACACACACACATATATATATATATATATATATACACACGCATTAATAAATATAAATATATATATATAATAATAATACTACATAAAAAAATGGGCCAGAACAAATACTTGTAGCTATATATATATATATATTTATATATACACACACACACATATATATATATATATACACACACATAATTAAATATAAATATATATATATATAATAATACTACATAAAAAAAAATGGGCCAGAACAAATACTTGTAGCTATATATATATATTTATATATACACACATATATATATATATATATATACACACACATAAATAAATATAAATATATATATAATAATAATAATAATAATACTACATAAAAAAATGGGCCAAAACAAATGCTTGTAGCTATATATATATATATTTATATTTATATATACACACACATATATATATACACACACATAAATAAATATAAATATATATATATAATAATAATAATAATAATAATACTACATAAAACAAATGGGCCAGAACAAATACTTGTAGCTCCTACCTGCCTAAAATAAGGAAGCATCTTCGTTTCAACAGCATAGAAAATGAATCACCAAAGGGCCCCTCTTGTCTTTTATGTTATTTGCCCTTTATTAAAATGTTTTAAATATCATGCTTTGTAATAAAAAAAAATAAAAAAAAAATAAAAAAAACACAAAAAAGCCTGACCTATGTTTCCTGCTTGGAAAGGTTCCGAGGCATCCCCTATAATTGGTGTCAAATATGAAGCAAGTAATTGTTTAATTTGATTTTCTTGCGTGCAATTTTCACTTACATGAGCAGTTAATGGGGCTCCTCCGGAGGTGAAGGTCTCTGGGGTGACCTGAAATATTTGGCTGTTTTCTTGCAGAATTGCAATGAATGTTGTGCTTGAGTAGCGCTTGGTTTATACAGAAATGATTGCGTATTACAATTTGTACAGCAACAATGTGTATTATATGAAGCGGTATGGAGAGAATAGTACATTGGGTCTTTTCGTGTTTATATTAAAGGCTTTTTGTAGATATGAAATATAATTACAAGATTTTATATTATTATTAATATTTATATGTTGTTATCTGGAACTAACTTCGGAAACACCGCCTTCGTATTCCTTTCTAAATGTTTCCTGTTGAAAGCATGGTGCCACTGGCTAATTCCATCCTAACCATACCTGAGGGCTGTAGCCAATGCTGTATCTTGGCCTAGGCCAACAAGGCCCAGGCCTAGGGCGGCACTTTGCGGGGGTGGGGGGCAGCACAAAAAGAGTCCCCGCCGGCTTGCACTACACTTTTAGTGTAGCGCCAGTCTTATGGGGCAGACTGGGCCGGGAGACAAACCGGGCACCTCCATAAAGTGCCTGCACTTGCTGCCAATGTGATAATACCGGCAGGGCCGCCTTCAGAGGGGGACCCGGGCATCCCTAGGGACCCAGGCGGCAGGCCCCAACCAATGAGTTGTTCTGCTGCTCCATAGCCAAACAGGAAGTGTGAGGAAATCTCTTAAGGGATCCATTGCCCCCCCCCATCCCACCCCCAAGGCCCTCAGAACTAGGGTCCCAGCTGGAAAATTTCAGGGTGGGTCGTAAACAGGAAGAGGTGTGGCCTAGCCAGGAAGAGGTGGTTCATATTTAAATGAGGGGGTGCATGAGTTTAGTCAGGCCTAGGGCAGCACAAAACCTAAATACACCACTGGCTGTAGCTCCATCTATTCTTCTTGCTGCAGTGTCCTCCTTTGGTTAGGCTGCTAGTCTAGTTTTTGGCTTGCAGCCAGTGTGTAGGTGGATGCCTATTTGGTGGATTACCGATAGCTAGATGGTTTAGACTGCCCAGGTAGGGAGAGGGTTCATACGGTATTTGCGTTTTCCCGGGCTTTTTGGGTCCTGCCCTCCACCCTGGTCTGCTCATAAATAGGGAAAAAGCCGGGGTCAAGGAGGGCCTGCATGGGAAGCGAGAAGGTCCAGATCAAGGAGAAGATGTGGCCCAGAGCGAAGGAAAATTCACCTGCAAGGACTTTACCAAGTATGGATCTTTACCTGCAGGTATGCCTGTGCAGCCCATAATAGTTAGGGAGAAACTGTGATTTGGTATTCATGTGACTGTAATGTTTGCACTAGTTTAGACTGTTTAGACTGCCCAGGTAGGGAGAGGGTTAATACGGTATTTGCGTTTTCCCCGGCTTTTTGGGTCCTGCCCCCCCACCCTGGTCTGCTCATAAATAGGGAAAAAGCCGGGGTTAAGGAGGGCCTGCGGGACTGCATGGGAAGCGAGAAGGTCCAGATCAAGGAGAAGATGTGGCCCAGAGCGAAGGAAAATTCACCTGCAAGGACTTTACCAAGTATGGATCTTTACCTGCAGGTATGCCTGTGCAGCCCATAATAGTTAGGGAGAAACTGTGATTTGGTATTCATGTGACTGTAATGTTTGCACTAGTTTAGACTGTTTAGACTGCCCAGGTAGGGAGAGGGTTAATACGGTATTTGCGTTTTCCCCGGCTTTTTGGGTCCTGCCCCCCACCCTGGTCTGCTCATAAATAGGGAAAAAGCCGGGGTCAAGGAGGGCCTGCATGGGAAGAGAGAAGGTCCAGATCAAAGAGAAAATGTGGCCCAGAGCGAAGGAGATTTCACCTGCAAGGACCTTACCAAGTATGGGTCTTTACCTGCAAGGTATGCCTGTGCAGCCCATAGTAGTTAGGGAGAATCCACGATTTGGTATTCATGTGACTGTAATGTTTGCACTAGTTTAGACTGTTTAGACTGCCCAGGTAGGGAGAGGGTTAATACGGTATTTGCGTTTTCCCGGGCTTTTTGGGTCCTGCCCTCCACCCTGGTCTGCTCATAAATAAGGAAAAAGCCGGGGTCAAGGAGGGCCTGCATGGGAAGCGAGAAGGTCCAGATTAAAGAGAAGATGTGGCCCAGAGCGACGGAAAATTCACCTGCAAGGACCTTACCAAGTATGGATCTTTACCTGCAAGGTATGCCTGTGCAGCCCATAGTAGTTACTTAGCGATTTGGTATTTATGTGACTGTAATGTTTGCACTACAAGAGCTTCAGTAAAGCCTTTTTAACTGTTTTAAGCTGGGTCTGAAGTTATTAAAAGGGTTGCATGGTGCTATATGGTGTATTGGAAGAACAGGGCCTGTACAAGAGAAAGCCATCACAAAAGGGTTAACTCGGCAGAAGAGCTGTTGCCATGGGTGACCTTAGACGGGAGGGAATGCATTGCAGCCGGTCAATAAAGAGCGGTTCCTTAGGTAGCGAGGGGGTGTGGGTTCTGGCTCCCTCCCTCCCTAGATGTCGGTTCCCCCAAAAGTATCTGAGGCTGAACCCCCGGTATAGAGACCCCCTAGTAAGTAGCACGGTAAGAAAGAATGAAAGAGTTAATAAATGCATGCATGAGGTCCACGCTAAGTGCATGGTGGAACCCCATTGACATAATGACACTGAGCACTTTCCTGAGGCAAGCAGTGGCAAAAGAGTTGCAGAGGGACGGAGGAATGTCAGCCCCTGGATTCCTCTTGCCGCTGTTTGTCTAGGAAAATTGCTGTGAGCTGTGACAAGATTCCATTATGCCGTGTGCATGCACCATGCACTCTGCTGCTGCGGCCAATCCGACAACAGCTAGGAAGGAGACGGACGCTTCATGACAGCAGCTGGGCTCGGCTCTGAGCACTTTCATGAGACAAGCAGTGGCAAGAGGAACACAGAGGGAGAAGAGTGCCACCCCCTTCATTCCTCTTGCCGCATCTTGCCTTGGATGATTGCTCTTAGCTGAGACAAGCTTCCATTATGAAGCATCCATCACCTTTCTAGCTGTTTTCAGGCAGGAGGGGAAGGGATGCAGATCGAACCTCGGAGCTAGGGGGTCCCTAAACGAGATCTCTGGTCACAGCATACACACTCTTTTTATAACATCAGCTTTGTAATAACAATACAAAGAATAGTTACAGTATATTTGACTTGCTTAAAAAATCTGCTTTCATGTTGTGATCGCTCCTGTCTGCTGGCCTTCTCTTTCCACAACTTTCTGGATTCCTTGCATGCTTGCAGGTTCTCCTCCTTTTATAGGGACTACATATACCATGGTACCTTGCTTCCTGTACTAGCTCCACCTCCTAAAACCCCTCCTCCATTTCTAAGTCTATGTGCCCCATGGTTCCTTGCTGTCTGCAAGCCATGATTCCTATATAGATTCTGCCTCCTGCACCCTCCTCCATTTATAAGGACTATGTGTCCCATGGTACCTTGCTGCCTGCAAGCCATGATTCCTGTACTAACTCCACCCCCTGAAACCCCTCCTCCATTTCTAAGGACTACATGTCCCATGGTACCTTGCTGCCTGCAAGCCATAATTCCTGTACTAACTCCACCTCCTGAAACCCCTCCTCCATTTCTAAGGACTACATGTCCCATGGTACCTTGCTGCCTGCAAACCATGATTCCTGTACTAACTCCACCTCCTGAAACCACTCCTCCATTTCTAAGGACTATGTGTCCCATGGTTCCTTGCTGTCTGCAAGCCATGATTCCTATACAGATTCTGCCTCCTGCACCCTTCTCCATTTATAAGGACTACATGTCCCTTAGTACCTTGCTGCCTGCAAGCCATGATTCCTGTACTAACTCCACCCCCTGAAACCCCTCCTCCATTTCTAAGGACTACATGTCCCATGGTACCTTGCTGCCTGTAAGCCACGATTCCCGTACTAACTCTGCCTCCTGAAACCCCTCCTCCATTTCTAAGGACTACATGTCCCTTGGTACCTTGCTGCCTGAAAGCCATGATTCCTGTACTAACTCCGCCTCCTGAAACCACTGCTCCATTTCTAAGGACTATGTGCCCGATGGTTCCTTGCTGTCTGCAACCATGCTTCCTATACAGATTCTGTCTCCAGCACCCTCCTCCATTTATAAGGACTACGTGCCCCATGGTTCCTTGCTGTCTGCAAGCCATGATTCCTATACAGATTCTGCCTCCTGCACCCTCCTCCATTTATAAGGACTATGTGTCCCATGGTACCTTGCTGCCTACAAGCCACGATTCCTGTACTAACTCCACCCCCTGAAACCCCTCCTCCATTTCTAAAGGACTACATGTCCCATGGTACCTTGCTGCCTGCAAGCCATGATTCCTGTACCAACTCCGCCTCCTGAAACCCCTCCTCCATTTGTAAGGACTACATGTCCCATGGTACCTTGCTGCCTGCAAGCCATGATTCCTGTATTAACTCCACCTCCTGAAACCCCTCCTCAATTTCTAAGGACTACATGTCCCATGGCACCTTACTGCCTGCAAGCCATGATTCCTGTACTAACTCCACCTCCTGAAACCCCTCCTCAATTTCTAAGGACTACATGTCCCATGGTACCTTGCTGCCTGCAAGCCATGATTCCTGTACTAACTCCGCCTCCTGAAACCACTCCTCCATTTCTAAGGACTATGTGCCCCATGGTTCCTTGCTGTCTGCAAGCCATGATTCCTATACAGATTCTGCCTCCTGCACCCTCCTCCATTTATAAGGACTACATATCCCATGGTACCTTGCTGCCTACAAGCCACGATTCCTGTACTAACTCCACCCCCTGAAACACCTCCTCCATTTCTAAATGACCACATGTCCCATGGTACCTTGCTGCCTGCAAGCCATGATTCCTGTACCAACTCCACCTCCTGAATCCCCTCCTCTGCAGAAATGTGTGACACAGAAGTCTACCCACAGGGCACGGTTCTAGGAAGTAAATGTGTGTGTGTGTGGGGGGGGGGGGGGTAAGTTTCCAAACTTCAAGATTATTCAGGTTAACCTCTTGGCGCAGCACGCGTCGGGTGGGCCTTGGCGCCCGAGTGGACGCATGTTTGCAAAACCAGCTGTGCTCCTGGCTCCCAATCGCTGCCAGCCAATCACAGCGGTCACATCGCCATAAACCCCCTTAAAGGGCCGGGAGGGTTAATAGCAGTAGGCTAGAAATAATGAGAATACAATGTTGACCATAAATACATTTCAAGAATGGCAGTAATAGGCCAACTGTCATTTTCTCTATGGTGCAACTGGAACAATAAAGACCTTTCCCTGACAGCAGAAGGAGTGCGGCTCCTTCCAATAATACTTGGCACAACCCGAAATATCCATCCCGTGTCCATCTACATCATGGTAACGAGCGCTCGTGTTTATTTACCATGCATTTATATGGTTGTATTATGCATTGCAGAGTTCATAGGCCGCTTCCACATTAGTCGCTGTGCCAGAAGAGCTTACTGTCTAATTTTCCGCACTTTAACCCCTTCAGCCCCGGAAGGATCTCCTCCTTTAGGAACAGAGCACCTTTTTGCGATTCGGCCCTGCGTCGCTTTAACTGACAATTGCGCGGTCGTGCGGCGTTGCACTCAAACCAAATTTGCGTCTTTCTTTTCCCACAAACAGAGCTTTCTTTTGGTGGTATTTGATCCCCTCTGCGTCATTTCTGATCGCCGCTATAAACAAAAAAAAAGAGCGACAATTTTGCAAAAAAACTCAAATTTCTTACTTTTTGCTAAAATACAAATCCAAAAAAAAAAAATAAAAAAAAAAACGTTTTTTCATCGGTTTTGCCCGATTTATATTCTTCCTCAAAAAAAAAAAATCGCAATTGGCGTTTATTGATTGGTTTGCGCAAAAGTTGCCGCGTTTTACGGACGATGAGAATTCTTTTAAATTTTTTACTAGTAATGGCGGCGATCTGCGATTTTTAGCGGTACTGCGATATTGCGGCGGACATGTCGGACTATTTTGACACTTTTTTGGGACCGTTGGCATTTATACAGCGATCAGTGCTATAAAAATGCACTGATTACTGTGTAAATGCCATTGGCAGTGAAGGCGTTAACCTGGAGGGGGCGCTCTAAGGGTTAACTGTGTTCCCTGGGAGTGTTCTAACTGTATGGGGGCTGGGCTGGCCTCTCCCACTGCGGGGGGGGGGGGCATCGCGGGTAGCCGGCGGTGATCGAGTCCGCCCTACCCGCTCCCTGACCCCCCTGAACACAGTGGGCGCGGCTCCAGCGGCGCGCGTGCGCTCCCAGTGCGGGATATCGCAGCCGCCTTCATATGAGCCACTTTGTCACCGTCAGCGGTCGGCGGTCGGCAAGTGGTTAAAGTGATTGTAAAGTCTCAGTTTTTTGTTCTCTAAAAATAACAAACATGTTGCACTTCCCTGCTCTGTGCAGTTGGATTTGCACAGAGCAGCCCCAATCCTCCTCTTCCTGGGTCCCTCTTCTGCCCTCTTGGCTCCTCCCTCCTGTCGAGTGCCCCCACAGCAAGCAGCTTGCTGTGGGGGCACCCGAGCCGTGTCACAGCTCCCTGTGTCCATTCAGACACGGAGCCCCGGCCCCTCTCTCTCCTGATTGGCTAAATGACAGCAGTGGCACCGTTGCTGTGTCTCAGCCAATCAGGAGGAGAGTCCCGGACGGCCCAGGACACTCGTGGACAGAGAAGGGGCTCGGGTAAGTATTGGCGGGGGGGGGGGGGCGGCTGCTACACACAGCAGATTTGTTATCTTAATGCATAGACAGACTGCACCCTCTGCCTTTACAACCACTTTATTTATGATAAAAATAACAATAAATAGCCTCAAAGTGCTTCCTGTTCTTCCGTCTCAACAGTGGCGGCCCCGTCCATTAGGGGTGCAAGGGCGCGGCCCCCCCTATCCATGCGTCCAGCCCCCCGATCTACATATCAGGGTGCCAGACTATGGATTCCAATGGGGAGGGGGAGTGTTTTTGAAGCAAGTGATTAGAGCCAGAGGCTCTAATAGGCTTAAAAAAAAGGGTGGGAAGTTGTGTGAGACAGCGAATGAATATTCGCTATTTTCCCACTAAATATCCTCCCTGCCAATCAGGCAGGTTTGAGACCCATTTTCTGATTGGCCAAAACGCCGGGCGATCCTATTGGACACCTAGTACCAGGAGGAGCAGAGAGGAGATGCACGGCGGAAGCTGCTCCAGGAGAGGGCACCAGAGCCGCTTTCCCCGAGCTCACCAGGCTTAGGGACACCGGACCTGGAGGGGGGGCTGTACTAGTGCCGGTCACCCGGGGGGGGGGGGGTGCTAGTGGCGCTCCACCACTGAGAGAATTTGGTCTGAAAACCCGCTCTGCAGTGACCAAACCTCTCATTAGCAGAAAGAATCAAAGGGTTAGACCAACCTTTGCTGAGGAGCACGTTGGGTGGACAGAGCCTAACTTTCCAGTTTTCGCTGACTTTACAAGATGGAGAGCCGTTCTAAAGTGACTGAAACCCTCTGGCACCAGGTTGTCCAGATGAAGGCCAAAGGGATGACCCTTTCAGCCATAGCAAGAGAAGTTTGTGTTTCCACATCTGTGATTTCTAGAATATTGCATCTTTACAACGTCACAAACCCATCCAAGTCCCCCAAGAAGGCTGGTCGTCCCCGAAAGACAAATGCAAGAGAGGACAAGATAATGCAGAGAATCTGAATGGACAATCAAGATTGCTCACCAGTTCAGCGCTGATCCGTCTGGTCATACGGTGTCTCATCATTTAGGAGAATTTGGACTGAATAGCCACTCTGCAGTGACCAAACCTTTTATTAGCAGAAAGAATCAAAAGGTTGGACTAAGCTTTGCTGAGGAGCACGTTGGGTGGACAGAGCCTAACTTTCCCGTTTTCACTGACTTTACAAGATGGTGAGCCGTTCTAAAGTGACTGAAACCCTCTGCCACCAGGTTGTCCAGATGAAGGCCAAAGGGATGACCCTTTATAGCAAGAGAAGTTTGTGTTTCCACATCTGTGATTTCTAGAATATTACATCTTTACAACGTCACAAACCCATCCAAGATCCCCAAGAAGGCTGGTCGTCCCCGAAAGGCAAATGCAAGAGAAGACAAGACAATGCGTAGAATCTGAATGGGCAATCGGGTCAACACTGCAGCTGCGATTGCTCGCCAGTTCAGCGTTGATCTGTCTGGTCATACGGTGTCTCATCGTTTAGGAGAATTTGGACTGAAAACCCGCTCTGCAGTGACCAAACCTCTCATTAGCAGAAAGAATCAAAAGGTTGGACCAACCTTTGTTGAGGAGCACGTTGGGTGGACAGAGCCTAACTTTCCAGTTTTCACTGACTTTACAAGATGGAGAGCCGTTCTAAAGTGACTGAAACCCTCTGCCACCAGGTTGTCCAGATGAAAACCAAGGGGATGACCCTTTATAGCAAGAGAAGTTTCTGTTTCCACAACTGTGATTTCTAGAATATTGCATCTTTACAATGTCACAAACCCATCCAAGTCCCCCAAGAAGGCTGGTCGTCCCCGAAAGACCAACGCAAGAGAGGACAAGATAATGCAGAGAATCTGATTGAGAAATCGGGTCAACACTGCAGCCGCGATTGCTTGCCAGTTCAGCGCTGATCCGTCTCGTCATACGGTGTCTCATTGTTTAGGAGAATTTGGACTGAATATCCACTCTGCAGTGACCAAACCTTTTATTAGCAGAAAGAATCAAAAGGTTGGACCAACCTTTGTTGAGGAGCACGTTGGGTCAGTGTATACAGGGGGACTGTGTGTAGAGAGGATGGACAGTGTGTACAGGAGGACGGTGTGTAGAGAGGATGGACAGTGTGTACAGGAGGTGGATTTCATTCTATTTCCCTGGTCCCTTTTCTCTCTTCCTAAAGTGAGACATCAGGGGTCAGTTTAGGCCCCTGATATCCCATCAAAGACCCTCCCAAGAGGGCTGTAAAAAAATGTAAGAAAATAATAAAAAAAATTGTAAATCGTTTAAAAAAATAATATAGGGGGAAAAGAGCGTCAGTGTATAGATAATTAATAAATTGTAAAAAAAATAATGAAACAATTTAAAAAGTAAAAAAAATAAATAAATAAAAAACTAATACAGGGGAAAAGAGGTAGTGTAGGGGGGGGGGGGCAGTGTGTGGCAGTGTTTAATGATACATAATTCCCTGGTTTTGTTTATTTGTTGATCAGACTAAAAAGCCACACCCAACATGTAATTTAATTTAGGCTCACTGTCAGGGCTGGGCTCTCAGCCCTCCCTTCTCAGCACTCAGGTTGCTCAGCTGTCGGTTAATTGCCAGCACTCATCGTTCCACTGTGGCTCACCAGGTGATCATTTCCTGCCCGTCAGCCAACCCCTTCTGGCTATTTAAACTGCCTGGATCACATCTCCTGTGCCTTCGCCTTGGTCAACATATCTAGAGATTCTCTGATGTGTCCCTGTTAAAGACTCCCCTGGCTGATGTCCCTTCAGGTTCCTGATCCTGTCTGCTGCCTCTGACTACGCTGATCTCTGGCTTCCTGATTTACTGGCTTGCACTGACTATCCGCTTTGATTACCGTACCCCGGCTATGTTTTGACTACGTTTACTATTTGTACCATTGTATTAAAAGTTGTGATTTTTTTACTGCATTTTCTGTCTCCATCTGATTCATGGCTCCTGACACTCACCTACTTTTGATCTCCATGGCAGGGGCCCCAGTGCATTCCTTTTCCCAGGAGCCCATGATGGTATGAAGATGGCACTGCCTGTTGGTTAGGCATAGACCAGTGTTTGTCAACTCCGGTCCTCGGGACCCACGAACAGGCCAGGTTTGCAGGATAACTGAAATGCATCACAGGTGATATCATTTGCTGCCCAGTGATTGCAGCATTCTAATCTGCATCTCCCCAAGGTAATACTTAAAATCTGGCCTGTTGGTGGGTCCTGAGGACCGGAGTTGAGAACCACTGGCATAGACTGTTGAGCTAAAAGCCACCCGTCCAGCTCGTCTCTAACATAGCTGTTAGTTTTGCACCGGGGCCGACGTTCCTTGTTTATTTAGAAGGTTATAAAGAACATTACAAAAATAATGGAGTGCAAAAAATCCCATTTGATGATTTTCCTCTTAACGGCGCGTCCTTCATCTCTCCGCGTTATAAAAGGTGCAAAGGTGTATGCAGTCAATCTCGGAGGTAAATTGCCACCTCTTCCTGTAAGATGAGATGGAGGTCACAAGGTCCTGATATCGATTGGGCAATTCAGGCCATCGTTTTTTGTTTTTTTTTCCGGTACTTTCATCAATTTTACAATGCTTGCCCTGCAGGAGAAGGGGGTCAGCAGGTAATGTTTTATTTCATCCCGTGAGTAGACGTCAAAGCAAATTAGACCAGCTGCTGGGGGGGCCGATACCGCGCTGGCATCACGCTTCCACATATATGGGAGGCACGGTGATAACAAACGTCATCTCTCACCTACTTGACAAGTGTGACTTAGGTACTTTGCGAACAATGTGACCCGGATCTTTTACGTCGTTTTATTATAATCTGCAGTCGCACATCTCTCTCTCTGTATTGATTAACCACTTCAGCCCCGGAAGGATTTCACCCTTCACTTTTTGCGATTCGGCGCTGCGCCGCTTCAACTGACGAAATTTGCATCCTTTTTTTCCCCACAAATAGAGCTTTCTCTTGGAGGTATTTGATCCCCTCTGCGTCATTTCTGATCGCCGCTATAAACAAAAAAAAAAAAGCGACAATTTTGCAAAAAAAAAACAATTTGTTTTTCTTGCTTTTTGCTAAAATACAAATCCCCGAAAAAAATATAAAAAAAATTTTTTTTCATCAGTTTTGGCTGATTTATATTCTTTTGGTAAGAAAAATCGCAATCGGCGTTCATTGATTGGTTTGCGTGTTTACGAATGCTGAGAATTAATTTCTGTTTTTTTTTTTACTAGAAATGGCGGCCATCTGCGATTTTTAGCGGTACTGCGATATTGCGGCGGACACGTTGGACCATTTTGACACTTTTTTGGAACCATTGGCATTTATACAGCGATCAGAAATGCACTGATTACTGTGTAAATGCCATTGGCAGTGAAGGGATTCATTTGGAGGGGGCACTCTAAGGGTTAGCTGTGTTCCCTCAGTGTGTTCTAACTGTATGGGGGCTGGGCTGGCTGGAGGAGGGGAGTGATCACAGCTTCCATATACAGGAAGCCTGCAATCACAGCCCTTCCCCCTCTGTCAGAACGGAGATCCATGTTTACATGCACGGACCTCCCTTATCTCACTCCGGGGGAGCCATCGCGGGTAGCCGGTGGAAATCGAGTCCGCCCTACCCGTTCCCTGGCCTCCCCGGAACACAGTGAGCGTGCAAGCGCGCCTTCACAATACTAGTTGTGGCGCCGATCTGCGATTTTTAGCGGTACTGCTATATTGCGGCGGGCATGCCAGACCATTTTGACACTTTTTTTGGGACCATTGGCTGTGTAAATGCCATTGGCAGTGATGGGGTTAATTTGGAGGGGGCACTCTAAGGGTTAGCTGTGTTCCCTCAGTGTGTTCTAACTGTATGGGGGCTGGGCTGGCTGGAGGAGGGGAGTGATCACAGCTTCCATATACAGGAAGCCTGCGATCACAGCCCTTCCCCCTCTGTCAGAACAGAGATCCATGTTTACATGCACGGACCTCCGTTCTCTCACTGCGGGGGAGCCATCGCGGGTAGCCGTTGGAAATCGAGTCCGCACTACCCGCTCCTTGGCCTCCCCAGAACACAGTGAGCGCGCAAGCGCGCCTTCACAATACTAGTTATGGCGTCGATCTGCAATTTTTAGCGGTACTGCAATATTGCGGCGGGCATGTCGGACCATTTTGACACTTTTTTGGGACCATTGGCATTTATACAGCGATCAGTGCTATGAAAATGCACTGATTACTGTGTAAATGCCATTGGCAGTGAAGGGGTCAACCTGGAGGGGGCGCTCTAAGGGTTAACTGTGTTCCCTCAGTGTGTTCTAACTGTATGGGGGCTGGGCTGGCAGGGGGAGGGGAGTGATCACGGCTCCCATATACAGGAAGCCTGTGATCACCGCCCTTCCCGCTCTGTCAGAACGGAGATCCCTGTTTACATACAACGACCTCCATTCTCTCACTGCAGGGGGAGCCATCGCGGGTAGCTGGTGGAGATAGCGTTCGCCCTACCCGCTCCCTGGCCCCCTGGGACACAGTGAGCGCGCGAGCGCCTCCGGCGGCGCGCGTGCGCTCACAATACTAGTTATCGTGGCCGCCGTCAGGTGACGGCAGTTCGCGATAACGAGCCACTTTGCCGCCAGCGGGCGGTCGGCAAGTGGTTAAAGTCATTATCAAGATAAAATTTTACATTTGAGATTTAATGGGAACATTTAATTTCGATTGTTTTGAGATTGTGCAAACATTAATGTTTAACACTTACAATTGCTACATTCAGGGATGAAATAGAAAGGCTAGACTGCTCCGTGTCCCCTTACCTACCGGCACACGGCCAGCAACAAAGGAGGCCGGGAGGAAAATAAACGCTGGTGTCAACTGGGCGATATCCTACCAGATGGGTATAAGGCTGGGGGTGGGGGACAGGAAACTATACCAAAGGTTCAAGAAGGGACACTGACCTCAGCTTCTGACCTGTTTGCCTAGGCACAGATGATGTCACCCAAGTGACGGGTGTAGGATGTCATTGGGAAAGCTGAGGATCTGCCACTTACCTGATAGGAGTCTGAGTTGATGAGGTCGGCCTCTCTTATATCTCCCGCCCTGGCCCCGCTGAAGGTGCAACAGAGGAAGCCGAGGGACAGAAGGGACGCGAGGGCCTGAAGTTGTTTGCGACTTCGACTCCAAGGGAACCGTGGAACCAGAGGAGCAGGAACAGTGGCAATGTTCCGAGAACTGGTCCAGGTTAAAGGGGCACTCCACTTATGCTGAAGGTTCTGGGCTGGCAGTATAACAGGACCTGGAGGGCTGAAACATGCAGCGATGTGCAGCACTGGTGCAGCAGACAGCTGGGCAAGCACTTGAGGGTTAACGGGAACCAGGATCAAAGACAGAAGCAGAATCATGGGAATAGCCGAGGTCATCAACATGCGGGTAGCGAGGTACCAAGTCGTTAGCAAAGCCGGAGTCAGGAATGGAGCAAAGGTAAGCAGCAGAACAGAAGCAGGATCCAAAACCAAGGTCAAGGGACACGCAGGGTTATCAACAGTAAGGGCATACAGGATTGGTCAGGGTACAGGACACAGCCGAAGTTCAGTCAGCAAAGATCATGGGAATGAGCTCCATTTAAAGTACAATTGTGTCCCCGCGCGTGCGCATGCGTGTTTGTGCGCCTGTTAGCCGGTCTTCTGGAAACACCATGCGCACATCTGCGCGCCAAAGGTATAGGAATTCCCTGACAGGATTCTGTTCCTCACCAGAATTCTTGCCTGCAAGAGAGATATGGGATCCTCAACATCAGCGGCGGCCGGTCAATAAGGGGCGCTTGGGCCCGCCCCCCCCCGCTGACAAGAGAAAAAATAAATCAGCCCAGCCCTCTACAGGAGGCGCCAGTATATTGACTTTTTTTCCTCGGCTCCTTGCTGTCTACGGACAGCAAGTAGTGGGCCGATTGGTCAGTCATGAAAGACTATGTATGAGCGCCGAACAGGCGCACACACACATAGTCTGATTGGCTACCCTGAGCCAGTGACTGACTGGCATTGGATGCGGTGTGCGGGACTGTGGCGGATGTGCTGGCTGCATGATTACTCGCGCAGGCGCAGCACTTCGCTGGGTTTCAGTCCCGACTCTCAAATCTGCACTCCAGCACGCTCACCGGACTCTGCACTCTGCCAGCCTGCCTATTAGATGGGGTAAGTGCAGGACTTTGTCCCCGACTTTGGGGGGTCTGTCAGTGCCGCAAGCCCCTATCTGGGGCTCTGTATACTGATAACTGGGGATCTGTATACTGCTACCTGGGGCTCTGTATACTGCTATCCGGTGACTCTGTATACTGCTATCTGGGGCTCTGTATACTGTTATCTGGGGCTCTGTATACTACTATATGGTGACTCTGTATACTGCTATATGGTGACTCTGTATACTGCTATATGGTGACTCTGTATACTGATATCTGCTGGCTCTGTATACTGCTATATGGTGACTCTGTATACTGCTATCTGCTGGCTCTGTATACTGCTATCTGGGGCTCTGTATACTGCTATATGGTGACTCTGTATACTGCTATCTGGGGCTCTGTATACTGCTATATGGTGACTCTGTATACTGCAATATGGTGACTCTGTATACTGATATCTGCTGGCTCTGTATACTGCTATCTGGGGCTCTGTATACTGCTATATGGTGACTCTGTATACCGCTATATGGTGGCTCTGTATACTGCTATCTGGGGCTCTGTATACTGCTATATGGTGACTCTGTATACTGCTATGTGGGGCTCTGTATACTGCTATTTGGTGGCTCTGTATACTGCTATCCGGGGCTCTGTATACTGCTATATGGCGACTCTGTATACTGCTATCTGGGGCTCTGTATACTCCTATCTGGGGCTCTGTATACTCCTATCTGGGACTCTGTATACTGCTATCTGGGGCGCTGTATACTGCTATATGGTTACTCTGTATACTCCTATCTGGGGCTCTGTATACTCCTATCTGGGGCTCTGTATACTCCTATCTGGGGCTCTGTATACTGCTATTTGGGGCTCTGTATACTGCTATCTGGGTCTCTGTATACTGCTCTCTGGTGGCTCTGTATACTGCTATCTGGGGATCTGTATACTGCTATATGGTGACCAGAGGCGGCTCTAGGCTTTGTGAGGCCTTGGGCAAAACCTAGGCCCTACTCACGCCCATAATGGGAAAAATAATTCTAGCGATAAAAAAATTAACTTAAATGGCATATATTAAGACCTTTAAAGTGCTGTTGTCAGTACTCTCTATCTCGGTGCTGGTGTCAGTGTCAAATTAGGCGGTTGTGAGGCCTCTGTGAGCGTGAGGCCTTAGGCGACCGCCTAATTTGCCTAATTAGAGAGCCGCCTCTGATGGTGACTCTGTATGCTGCTATCTGGGGCTCCTCTGTATACTGCTATATGGTGACTCTGTGTACTGCTATCTGGTGACTCTGTATACTGCTACCTGGTGACTCTGTATACTGCTATCTGGGGCTCCTCTGTATACTGCTATATGGTAACTCTCTATACTGCTGTCTGGTGACTCTGTATACTGCTGTCTGGGGCACTGTATACTCCTATCTGGGGCTCTGTATGCTGCTATCTGGGGCTCTGTATGCTGCTATCTGGGGCTCTGTATACTGCTATCTGGTGGCTATGTATACTGCTATCTGGGGCTCTGTATGCTGCTTTCTGGGACCCTGTATACTGCTATCTGGGGCTCTGTATACTGCTATCTGGTGGCTCTGTATACTGCTATCTGGGGCTCTGTATACTGCTATCTGGTGGCTCTGTATACTGTTATCTGGTGGCTCTGTATACTGCTATCTGGTGGCTCTGTATACCCCTATCTGGGGCTCTGTATACTGCTATATGGCGACTCTGTATACTGCTATCTGGTGGCTCTGTACACCCCTATCTGGGGCTCTGTATACCCCTATCTGGTGATGCTGTATACCACTATCTGGTGATGCTGGGCTGTATACTCCTGACACAATGGGTGGAAACTATAAGGGGTGGGGCTTATGGGAAATGGGATGGGTCAGAAAGGAAGGGCGGGGTCTGGCGCCCCCCATCCTAAAATTTCACCAGTTGCCACTGCTCAACATGCCAGGATTTCGCAGTGAGCCTCAGTGACATTATTGGCACCGTGTGGGGTTGTGCTAAAAGCTGTGGTCTAAGGTGTCTGTAACTTTTTTTTGTCTAGGTTTTACCTAATGCTTTTACATGGAGGGATTGGGGACTAAATACCATACTTCTGTAGAATGCCATCTACCAGTTTCTATTATTATAAATTTAAAAAAATATTCTACACTGTAGCAATAGTCAGAGAAAGCCAGGGACTGGGGTACACAAGGCAGACCCCTTTCTTGAGGAGGCCTGCCAAAGCATGACCAACCCAAGCACCAGGTGGTGCTCCCCCGAAGGAACACTCCATGGGAAGGGGAGAACCTGACCAAAGGCCATGTACCCTCCCCTCCCAATATTTTCAGGGCAGGCCCAAGGACCTGCACCCTACTAGTCAGGAGGTAAGGAAGTGCATACAGAGCTGTGGAAAAAGTGCTGTGACAAACAACAAAAATAAGGGAAAGTGGATTAATGCCTCAGTTGCCAAAGTAATAGACCATGGCACACCTTTTGGCCAGAAATAAAAAAAAATCCTCTGGTACTAGCCAAAAGGCCCAGCCCTAGAGACAGGTGAGAAAGAATTGTGCAATCGTGTAGTGACCATGGTGCCAAAAAACTCATAGTGGGCTCCCCCACGGTGAGAATTGGATTGCCACTCCAGGGGCACTTACACCATGGGCTAATTTCAGCCCGGCCCCTGGCCAGACCAGCACAGCCCCTTTCCTACCAGGGAGGCATTAGAACTTGGGGAAAGCGCTGGTCAGATTCAATCCTGGGGGAGGAAAAGGGTCCCTTCCTACGTTCCGTACCTAAATTACATCAGGAGGGGTTCTATCCAGCTCCCCCACTCAACAAGACACCACCATTCTTCCTCCTGAAAAACTGATACTACACTTGATCTTAGCCAGGGCTGGTGCAAGGATTTTTGACACCCTAGGCGAAACCTCATTTTGCCGCCCCTTTGGCCCCGCCCCTGACTCCACCCCCTTGTCCTGTTCATGTATACGATGAAGGTGGCGGAGGTGGAGATTTTTGCAGAGCCTCTCTACCCATTTCTTTAGCCGTGGTCCACAGGCCTGCACCTGTGCCCCCTGGATTCGCCTCATTTTACCACCCTGGTGTGCTGCCAGCCGCGGCTCTCCAGTGACATGAGTGATCGATGCAGAGCAATGACGGATCAACCTAGTGGTAGAGCCGGCCCTGATCTTAGCCAAAAGGCAGAGAAGCAATATAGAGCCTGGAGAGAAATACCTGCTGCACAGTCTACTGGGTGATATCCCACCAGACTGGGGGGCAGGTGGGTACAAGACTTGCAGGTGACTGGGGGTGGGGGAGAGGGCACTATAAACATATCTGAACCAAAGGTTCAAGAAAGGATACTGACCTCAGCTTGTGGCCTGCTTGCCTAGGCACAGATGACGTCACATAGGTGACATCTGTAGGACGTCACTGCGAAAGCTGAGGATCCTGTTTCTCATCAGAATATTTGCCTGCAAGAGAGACCCTCAAAATCTTGAGGTGTGGAGTCTGCAGTGTCCGGCATACATTGGCTGTGCCGGTCATCCACCTTGTGGATGCTTGGTGCTGAGCTCCCATACTGTGCTGTACCAGTGTCCTGTTGGTGTCCCCTGGCCGAGCTGTCCCAGCTCGCCCCTGGCGGCTGCCCAGCCCATATGCCGTCCATCCTCGGGCATTTTGCACCATCACACAGGACTTTTGGCTCATGTCATTATTGCCCATTCCACCGCAGCATGGTCAAGGCGCCCCTCCTTGCTGCTTTTGGCTATCAGCTGGACCCTCATGACCTGCAGTCAGCCACGGTACAGTGTGTTCATTTTATGCAGTTTTTATCATCTTCATATACATTTTATCCCTGTGTCATCAAGGCTTATTGGAATGCTCTACTAAGCTATTTGTCACCACCCTCCAAGAAACATTTGACTGTATTTTCAGAGATTGGATCCTTATTTTGTTATTGCTGATCATAGCTTAGCCTATAGAGTGCTACCTCTGTTTGTTTTTTCCCTAGTTATCAGTTTTGAATGGACTCAAGCTCATCCCTAGTTATCAGTTTTAGATGGACTCAAGCTCATTGATAGTTATCAGTTTTGGATGGACACAAGCTCATCCCTAGTTATCAGTTTTAGATGGACCCAAGCACAACTCTGGGTATCAGTTTTGGATGGACACAAACTCATGCCTAGTTATCAGTTGTAGATGGACACAAGCTCATCCCTAGTTATCAGTTTTAGATGGACCCAAGCACAACTCTAGTTATCAGTTTTGGATGGACTCAAGCTCATTGATAGTTATCGGTTTTAGATGCCACAAGCTTATGCCTAGTTATCAGTTTTAGATGGACACAAGCACAATTCTAGTTATTAATTTTAGATGGACCCAAGCTCATCCCTAGTTATCGGTTTTGGGTGGACCCAAGCTCATCCCTAGTTATTAGTTTTAGATGGACACAAGCACAACTCTAGGTATCAGTTTTGGATGGACTCAAGCTCATTGATAGTTATCCGTTTTACATGGACACAAGCACAACTCTCGTTATCAGTTTTAGATGGAATCAAGCTCATCCCTAGTTATTAGTTTTAGATGGACCCAAGCTCATTAATAGTTATCAGTTTTAGATGGACACAAGCACAACTCTAGTTATTAGTTTTAGATGGACCCAAGCTCATCCTTAGTTATCAGTTTTAGATGGACTCAAGCTCATCCCTAGTTATCAGTTTTAGATGGACTCAAGCTCATCCCTAGTTATCGGTTTTGGATGGACACAAGCACAACTCTGGGTATCAGTTTTGGATGGCCTCAAGCTCATTGATAGTTATCCGTTTTATATGGACGCAAGCACAACTCTAGTTATTAGTTTTAGATGGACCCAAGCTCATCCCTAGTTATCAGTTTTAGATGGACTCAAGTTCATCCCTAGTTATCAGTTTTAGATGGACACAAGCTCATTCCTAGTTATCAGTTTTGGATGGACTCAAGCACAACTCTGGGTATCAGTTTTGGATGGACACAAACTCATGCCTAGTTATCAGTTTTAGATGGCACAAGCTTATCCCTAGTTATCAGTTTTAGATGGCACAAGTTCATCCCTAGTTATCAGTTTTAGATGGACCCAAGCACAACTCTAGGTATCAGTTTTGGATGGACACAAACTCATCCCTAGTTATCAGTTTTGGATGGACTCAAGCTCATTGATAGTTATCCGTTTTATAAGGACACAAGCACAACTCTCGTTATCAGTTTTAGATGGACACAAGCACAACTCTAGTTATTAGTTTTAGATGGACCCAAGCTCATCCCAAGTTATCAGTTTTAGATGGATTCAAGCTCATTGATAGTTATCAGTTTTAGATAGACACAAGCTCATCCCTAGTTATCAGTTTTGGATGGACACAAGCACAACTCTGGGTATCAGTTTTGGATGGACTCAAGCTCATTGATAGTTATCAGTTTTATATGGACACAAGCACAACTCTAGTTATTAGTTTTAGATGGACACAAGCTCATCCCTAGTTATCAGTTTTGGATGGACCCAAGCACAACTCTGGGTATCAGTTTTGGATGGACACAAACTCATGCCTAGTTATCAGTTTTAGATGGCACAAGCTTATCCCTAGTTATTAGTTTTAGATGGCACAAGCTTATCCCTAGTTATCAGTTTTAGATGGCACAAGCTTATCCCTAGTTATCAGTTTTAGATGGCACAAGCTCACCCCTAGTTATGAGTTGTAGATGGACCCAAGCACAACTCTAGGTATCAGTTTTGGATGGACTCAAGCTCATTGATAGTTATCGGTTTTAGATGCCACAAGCTTATGCCTAGTTATCAGTTTTAGATGGACACAAGCACAATTCTAGTTATTAGTTTTAGATGGACCTAAGCTCATCCCTAGTTATCAGTTTTAGATGGACCCAAGCTCATCCCTAGTTATCAGTTTTAGATGGACCCAAGCTCATCCCTAGTTAACAGATTTGGATGAACCTTTTGGAAAAGCAGGCATGTGTCAACCTGAACCAGGAATAGTCACTTGGCTTCCGATGACATCAGACAGTAATATGGCGGTATGGACCCCAGTGCATTACATGACCAAGGATTTAGGGAAGTCAAAGTGCCATTTATATTAGCAATTTAATATGGGGGAGGAAAGAACGTCTTGGTTGCAGCATAGCTTTAAATGAATACGTAACATTAGTACATGTTTTAAATCTGGCCGGAGTTGAGCTTTAATGCTTGAACCCCCCTTTACATGACATTTAATTCTACAGCTGCCATAATCTTTCAATTCCATCACATGTACTACAGGGAAGATAAACTGCTTATTCCCTGTCCTTCCTCTTCCTCCTGATAACTGTAGGGTGGCTTCATGGAAGTGTAAGTGTCCTGGCATAATTCACTCTCCACACTCCAATCTTCATGATAAGATTAAAGATCCGTGTGACAGATGGCTTCTTATGAACTGGTTCATGGGCTATAAATATCCTGCGAGTGCTGCAAGGAGGGTGAAATAAATCTTTTACCTCCATAGGAACCACACAGGAGAGGAAGCAGCAAGAGACCCACTTTGCCCGGGTGGTGCATGGGCCTACGTCTGCTTTAAGTGCTTATTACTCACCTAATGGCATTTCATTTTAAGAGATTGGTTTTGGTCAATTTTATTTTTTTTTGGCAAATGTTGACACATTTATAAACCAACGTTTTATATCATTTCAGTTGTTCTTTATAAAATCTTTACAAACAAATACTTATTGACACTGCTCAGAAAAACATGCTAGCCTTGCTACCTTCATTCTTTCTAGCAAACGGTGTAATCAAATACTTAAAGTAAACTCAGTCTTTAGAATCTTTAGAGCTTTAACAAAAAAAATACCCCCCCTTGCCCCCTATACTGCAACGGTTAAATGCTTGTTATGTCTTGGGGAGCCGGAATAAGGAGAAGTACCTACCTTATTCTGTATTCCAGAGGGCGCCCTCTATTTGTGTGAGTGGGTCACTGCAGATTTTTATCTAAGCCAATCACCATCGTGGTTGCACACTCTCCCCCTCTACATACAATGCAGGACTAATAGCTGGGGAATCCCCTGACTGCAATTCATTGACCTGGCAGTTTGGTCACACATGGGTTCAGATAGAACCCAGAGCCAAACCCATTCTCAACCCTCAGTTTTAGATGGACCTACACTTATCCCTAGTGATCAGTTATGGATGGACCCAATCTAAGAGTTTTAGATGGATCATGGATCCAAGCTCACCCCTAGTTAGGAGTTTTAGATGGGAACCAAGCTCATCCCTAGTTATCAGGTGGATGGACCCAAGCTCATTTCCAGTTATCAGTTTTAGATGGACCTACATGTATCCCTAGTTTTCAGATTTGGATGGACCAAAGCCCATCCCTCATTATCTGTTTTAGATGGACCCAATCCCATTTCTAGGTATCAGTTTTAGATGGACCCAAGCTCATCCCTAGTTATGAGTTTTAGATGGACCGTGGATCCAAGTTCACCGCTAGTTAGGAGTTTTAGATGGGAACCAAGCTTATCCCTAGTTATCAGGTGGATGGACCCAAGCTCATTCCCAGTTATCAGGTGGATGGACCCAAGATCATTTCCAGTTATCATTTTTAGATGGACCTACATTTATCCCTAGTTTTCAGATTTGGATGGACCAAAGCTCATCCCTAATTATCTGTTTTAGATGGACCCAATCCCATTTCTAGTTATCAGTTTTAGATGGACACAAGCTCATGCTTAGATATCAGTTTTAGATGGACCCAAGCTCATCCCTAGTTATGAGTTTTAGATGGACAGTGGATCCAAGCTCACCCCTAGTTAGGAGTTTTAGATGGAAACCAAGCTCATCCCTAGTTATCAGGTGGATGGACCCAAGCTCATTCCAAGTTATCAGTTTTAGATGGACCTACACGTATCCCTAGTTTTCAGATTTGGATGGACCAAAACTCATCCCTAATTATCTGTTTTAGATGGGCCCAATCCCATTTCTAGTTATCAGTTTTAGATGGACACAAGCTCATGCCTAGTTATCAGTTTTAGATGGGCCCAAGCTCATCCTCTAGTTATCAGTTATGGATAAATTCAAGCTCATCCCTAGTTATCAGTTTTAGATGGAGAAAACCTCATCCATTTTTATCAGTTTAGATGGGCCAAAGCTCTTTCCTGATTATCAGTTTTAGATGGACCCAAGCTCATTCCTAGTTATGAGTTTTAGATGGACCATGGATCCAAGCTCACCCCTAGTTATGCGTTTTAAATGGGAACCAAGCTGATTCCTAGTTATCAGGTGGATGGACCCAAGCTCATTTCCAGTTATCAGTTTTAGATGGACCCAAGCTCATGCCTAGTTATCAGTTTTAGATGGACCCAAGCTCATCCCTAGTTATCAGTTTTAGATGGAGAAAACCTCATCCCTTTTTATCAGTTTAGATGGGCCAAATCTCTTTCCTGGTTATCAGTTTTAGATGGACACAAGCTCATCCCTAGTTATCAGTTATGGATAAACTCAAGTTCATCAATAGTTATCCATTTTAGATGAACCCAGGTTCATCTCTAGTTGTCAGTTTTAGATGGACCCAAGCTAATCCCTAGTTATCAGTATTAGATGGACCCAAGCTCATTCCTAGTTATGGTCTTTGGATGAATCCTTTGAAAAAGCTGTGTGTGGCTACATGAACTGGGAACAGTCAGCTGGCATCTGATGACATCAGAAGCTAATATGGTGGTATGGAACCTGGTGCAGTGGCACAGTGAAGCATAGCAGGACAACACTGGATTTATTGGGCAGGTGAGTATGTTGATTAGGGATGTCCCCAACTAAAGTCATTGGCCAAGCACTGACAGCTGGGGTGGCCGAACATGGGTTCAGACTGAACCTAGAGCCAAACTTAAGCTCATCCCTAGTTTTCAGTTTTGGATAAACCCAAGCTCAACCTAGCTATCAGTTTTGGATGGACCCAAGCTCAACCCTAGTAATCAGTTTTGGATGAACCCAAGCTCAACACCCAACTGCAGTTCATTGGCACGGCACTGGAAGCTGACTTTCAGGATTCGTTGAACATGGGTTCAGACCGAACCTAGAGCTGAATCCAATCTCATTCCTAATTACCAGTTTTGGATGGACCCAAGCTTATCCCAAGGTTTTCATTTTGGGTCAACTCAAGCTCATCCCTCTACTGCATTGCATTGCCCCTGCACTGAAAACTGACTTCCGTGTTTGGCCTAACGTGGGTTCAGACTGAACCTCGAGCTCAACCAAAGCTCATCTCTAGATGTCAGTTTTGAATGGACCCAAGGTTATGCCTATTTATCAGTTTTGTATGAAACCAGCTCATGCCTAGTTATCAGTTTTAATACGGACCCAAGATTATGCCTAGTTATCAGTTTTATATAAACCCAAGCTCATCCCTAATTATCAGATTTAGATGGACCCACGCTCATCCTTAGTTGTTGGTTTTGGAAGGACCCATTGGAAAAGCTGCATGTGGCTACCTGAACCAGAAAGAGGCAGTCAGATATCAGTTTTTGGACTGACCCAAGCTCACTAGTTTTGGATCAAACCAAGCTCATGCCTAGTTATCTGTTTTTGGACTGACCCAAGCTCATACCTAGTTATCAGTTTCGGTTCAAACCAAGCTCATCCCTAGTTATCAGCCTTTGTGCTAACCTAAGCCTGTGCCTAGTTATGAGTTTTGAATCAAACCAAACTCATGTCTAGTTATCAATTTTTGGATCAAACCAAGCTCATCCCTAGTGATCTTTTTAGATTGACCCAAGCTCATCCATAGTTGGCAGTATTTGGATTGAACCAAGCTCATGCCTAATTATCAGTTTTGGATCAAACCAAGCTCATCCCTAGTTATCAGTTTTGGACTGAACCAAGCTTATGCCTGGTTATCAGTTTTCAATGAACCAAAGCTCTTCTCTAGTTATCGGTTTCAAATGGACCCAAGCTCTTCTCTAGTTATCGGTTTCGGATGGACCCAAGCTCTTCTCTAGTTATCGGTTTTGGACAGACCCAAGCTCTTCTCTAGTTATCAGTTTCGGATGGACCCAAGATCTTCTCTAGTTATCGGTTTCGGATGGACCCAAGATCTTCTCTAGTTATCGGTTTCGGATGGACCCAAGCTCTTCTCTAGTTATCAGTTTCGGATGGACCCAAGATCTTCTCTAGTTATCAGTTTCGGATGGACCCAAGCTCATCCCTAGTTATCGGTTTCGGATGGACCCAAGCTCTTCTCTAGTTATCGGTTTCGGATGGACCCAAGCTCTTCTCTAGTTATCAGTTTTGGATGGACCTTTTTTTAAAAGCTGAATGGTGCTTCACCTCCACTGAATATGAAAATGTTAAACTTGTAATGGAGAAAAGAAAGCGATTGTGTCTACCATCCATCAGAGAAGCGTTGACCTCGGCGTGCCCGGTATCTACATTCTCTTCACTTTGTGATCCAACATATTTCGGTGTGATCTGATCATGTTGAACCTAATAATGAATTATAGTTCTTCTTTGATCTAGTTATCAGTTTTGGATCAAACCAAGCTCATGCCTAGTTATCAGTTTCGGATGGACCCAAGCTCTTCTCTAGTTATCAGTTTCAGATATACCCAAGATCTTCTCTAGTTATCACTTTTGGATGAACCCAAGCTCACCCCTAGTTATCAGTTTCGGATGAACCCAAGCTCTTCTCTAGTTATCAGTTTCGGATGGACCCAAGCTCTTTTCTAGTTATCGGTTTTGGATGGACCCAAGCTCTTCTCTAGTTATCAGTTTTGGATTTACCCAAGCTCATCCCTAGTTATCAGTTTTGGATTTAACCAAGCTCATCCGTAGTTATCAGTTTCGGATGGACCCAAGATCTTCTCTAGTTATCAGTTTCAGATATACCCAAGATCTTCTCTAGTTATCGCTTTTGGATGGACCCAAGCTCTTCTCTAGTTATCAGTTTTGGATTTAACCAAGCTCATCCCTAGTTATCAGTTTTGGATTTAACCAAGCTCATCCCTAGTTATATCAGTTTCGGATGGACCCAAGATCTTCTCTAGTTATCAGTTTCAGATATACCCAAGATCTTTTCTAGTTATCGGTTTTGGATGGACCCAAGCTCTTCTCTAGTTATCAGTTTCGGATGGACCCACGATCTTCTCTAGTTATCGGTTTCGGATGAACCCAAGCTCTTCTCCAGTTATCGGTTTTGGATGGACCCAAGCTCTTCTCTATTTATCAGTTTTGGATGGACCCAAGCTCATCCCTAGTTATCAGTTTCGGATGAATCCAAGCTCTTCTCTAGTTATCGGTTTCGGATGGACCCAAGCTCTTCTCTAGTTATTGGTTTCGGATGGACCCAAGCTCTTTTCTAGTTATCGGTTTTGGATGGACCCAAGCTCTTCTCTAGTTATCAGTTTTGGATTTAACCAAGCTCATCCCTAGTTATCAGTTTTGGATTTAACCAAGCTCATCCCTAGTTATATCAGTTTCGGATGGACCCAAGATCTTCTCTAGTTATCAGTTTCAGATATACCCAAGATCTTCTCTAGTTATCGCTTTTGGATGAACCCAAGCTCATCCCTTGTTATCAGTTTCGGATGAACCCAAGCTCTTCTCTAGTTATCAGTTTCGGATGGACCCAAGCTCTTTTCTAGTTATCGGTTTTGGATGGACCCAAGCTCTTCTCTAGTTATCAGTTTTGGATTTACCCAAGCTCATCCCTAGTTATCAGTTTTGGATTTAACCAAGCTCATCCGTAGTTATCAGTTTCGGATGGACCCAAGATCTTCTCTAGTTATCAGTTTCAGATATACCCAAGATCTTCTCTAGTTATCGCTTTTGGATGGACCCAAGCTCTTCTCTAGTTATCAGTTTTGGATTTAACCAAGCTCATCCCTAGTTATCAGTTTTGGATTTAACCAAGCTCATCCCTAGTTATATCAGTTTCGGATGGACCCAAGATCTTCTCTAGTTATCAGTTTCAGATATACCCAAGATCTTTTCTAGTTATCGGTTTTGGATGGACCCAAGCTCTTCTCTAGTTATCAGTTTCGGATGGACCCACGATCTTCTCTAGTTATCGGTTTCGGATGAACCCAAGCTCTTCTCCAGTTATCGGTTTTGGATGGACCCAAGCTCTTCTCTATTTATCAGTTTTGGATGGACCCAAGCTCATCCCTAGTTATCAGTTTCGGATGAATCCAAGCTCTTCTCTAGTTATCGGTTTCGGATGGACCCAAGCTCTTCTCTAGTTATTGGTTTCGGATGGACCCAAGCTCTTTTCTAGTTATCGGTTTTGGATGGACCCAAGCTCTTCTCTAGTTATCAGTTTTGGATTTAACCAAGCTCATCCCTAGTTATCAGTTTTGGATTTAACCAAGCTCATCCCTAGTTATATCAGTTTCGGATGGACCCAAGATCTTCTCTAGTTATCAGTTTCAGATATACCCAAGATCTTCTCTAGTTATCGCTTTTGGATGAACCCAAGCTCATCCCTTGTTATCAGTTTCGGATGAACCCAAGCTCTTCTCTAGTTATCAGTTTCGGATGGACCCAAGCTCTTTTCTAGTTATCGGTTTTGGATGGACCCAAGCTCTTCTCTAGTTATCAGTTTCGGATGGACCCACGATCTTCTCTAGTTATCGGTTTCGGATGAACCCAAGCTCTTCTCCAGTTATCGGTTTTGGATGGACCCAAGCTCTTCTCTATTTATCAGTTTTGGATGGACCAAAGCTCATCCCTAGTTATCAGTTTTGGATGAACCCAAGCTCTTCTCTAGTTATCGGTTTCGGATGGACCCAAGCTCTTCTCTAGTTATTGGTTTTGGATGGACCCAAGCTCTTCTCTAGTTATCAGTTTCTGATGGACCCAAGCTCATCCCTAGTTATCAGTTTCGGATGAACCCAAGCTCTTCTCTAGTTATCAGTTTCAGATGGACCTAAGCTCTTTTCTAGTTATCGGTTTTGGATGGACACAAGCTCTTCTCTAGTTATCAGTTTCGGATGGACCCACGATCTTCTCTAGTTATTGGTTTTGGATAGACCCAAGCTCATCCCTAGTTATCAGTTTCGGATGGACCCAAGCTCTTCTCTAGTTATCGGTTTCAGATGGACCCAAGCTCTTCTCTAGTTATTGGTTTTGGATGGACCCAAGCTCTTCTCTAGTTATCGGTTTCGGATGGACCCAAGCTCTTCTCTAGTTATCGGTTTCAGATGGACCCAAGCTCTTCTCTAGTTATCGGTTTTGGATGGACCCAAGCTCTTCTCTAGTTATCAGTTTCTGATGGACCCAAGCTCATCCCCAGTTATCAGTTTCGGATGAACCCAAGCTCTTCTCTAGTTATCGGTTTCGGATGGACCCAAGCTCTTCTCTAGTTATTGGTTTGGGATGGACCCAAGCTCTTCTCTAGTTATCAGTTTCTGATGGACCCAAGCTCATCCCCAGTTATCAGTTTCGGATGAACCCAAGCTCTTCTCTAGTTATCAGTTTCAGATGGACCTAAGCTCTTTTCTAGTTATCGGTTTTGGATGGACACAAGCTCTTCTCTAGTTATCAGTTTTGGATGGACCCACGATCTTCTCTAGTTATTGGTTTTGGATAGACCCAAGCTCATCCCTAGTTATCAGTTTCGGATGGACCCAAGCTCTTCTCTAGTTATCGGTTTCAGATGGACCCAAGCTCTTCTCTAGTTATCGGTTTCAGATGGACCCAAGCTCTTCTCTAGTTATTGGTTTTGGATGGACCTGTTTTTAAAAGCTGAATGGTGCTTCACCTCCACTGAATATGAAAATGTTAAACTTGTAATCCTTCAGAGCAGCATTGACCTCGGCATGCCCGGTATCTACATTCTCTTCACTTTGTGAGCTGACACATTTCGCTCTGATCTGATCATGTTGAACCTAATAATGAATTATAGTTCTTTTGATAGAAATGTTCACGGAGGCTTTAGAGCTCTTGCTAAGAGATAAAACAAGAGCCCCTCAGAAGATTCTACAAAACCCACCTGAATAATAATTCACAGGGCTGATCTCCATCAGTCATCGGGGACTTCATTGCCGCTCATTGTAGCTTCAATGAAAACCCGTTGAACGCGTCAGCTTATCTATGGCGGGTGCTTGTTGGGCGACGTGGTTACGCGATTCCGCAGATTCTCTGCTATTCCCAGGTTCTTCGTTAACATTCCTAATTCACAAACAAGAAAACAGAATCAGTTCAGGGCTCTGGGGAGAGAGTCGGCGAGTATCAGGAGGGGAGCGCGCGGCGCTCAGTCGCGCAGCAACACCGGGAAACACGGACAGCCTGGAATAATTTATCAGGGCTGAGCTGAGAACATCTTGGCTAAAATAGGTCATGGAAAAAAAAATAAAAACCCACGGTTACACTGCTCATTCTGCAAGACTCCGCGTGCCCTACATAGGCAGCTGCCGGGCTGAACGCTGACACCTTGAAGCTGAGCTCCGGGCAAATCTAAAAGACACAAATGAAGGTGAACTCCACCTATGGTCAGAATTACACACAGGGCCTCCATTATCAATCACCTGGCCCAGCACAGGAAGGCTCTCCATGAACAGCCAAAGGATAATAATGAGGCAGCAGTGACACCGTGGTGGATTGTGGGTGTGGCAAAATTGTGCAGCGGGAGGGGCTTAGAACTTGAGCCTACATACAGGGTGCAGGTGTCAGGAGTATGCAACAGAGTATGGGGATCAGGAGTATGTAACAGAGTATGGGGGTCAGGAGTATGCAACAAACAGACAGCAGGGGTTAGAAGTATGTAACAGTGTGTGGGGTTCTGGAGTATGCAACAGAGTATGGGGGTCAGGAGTATGTAACAAAGTGTGGGGGTCAGGAGTATGCAACAAACAGACAGCAGGGGTTAGAAGTATGCAACAGTGTGTGGGGTTCTGGAGTATGCAACAGAGTATGGGGGTCAGGAGTATGTAACAAAGTGTGGGGGTCAGGAGTATGTTACAAGTAGACCGCAGGGGCAGAAGTATGTAACAAACAGGGTGCGGGGGCCAGGAGTATGTAACGAACAGACTACAGGGATCAGAAGTATCTAACAGCTTGCGGGGTTCTGGAGTACGTAACAAACAGCGGACGGGGGTCAGGAGTATGTTACAAGTAGACTGCAGGGGTCAGAAGTATGTAACAAACAGACAGCAGGGGTTAGAAGTATGTAACAGTGTGCGGGGTTCTGGAGTATGTAACAAACAGTGTACAGGGGGCAGGAGTATGTTATAAGTAGACTGCAGGGGTCAGAAGTATGTAACAAACAGGGCATGGAGGTCAGAAGTATGTAATAACCAGTGTGCAGGGGGTCAGGAGTATGTAACAAACAAAGTGTGGGGTTCTGGAGTATGCAATAAACATGGTATGGGGGCCAGGACTATGTTACAAGTAGACTGCAGGGGTCAGAAGTATGTAACAAACAGTGTGCGGGTTACTGGAGTATGCAACATGGTATGGGGGTCAGGAGTATGTAATAAACAGTGTGCGGGGGTCAGGAGTATGTAACAAACAATGTGGGGAGGTCAGGAGTATGTAACAAACAGTGTGCTGGGGTCAGGAGTATGTAACAGTGTGTGGGGGTCAGGAGTATGTAACAGTGTGCTGGGGTCAGGAGTATGTAACAATGTGCTGGGGTCAGGAGTATGTAACAGTGTGCGGGGGTCAGGAGTATGTAACAGTGTGCTGGGGTCAGGATTATGTAACAATGTGCTGGGGTTAGGAGTATGTAACAAACAGGGTGTGGGGGTCAGGAGTATGTAACAAACAGCGTACGGGGGTCAGGAGTATGTAACAGTGTGCTGGGGCCAGGAGTATGTAACAGTGTGCTGGGACTGCAGGGGTCAGAAGTATGTAACAAACAGTGTGCGGGTTACTGGAGTATGCAACATGGTATGGGGGTCAGTAGTATGTAATAAACAGTGTGCCGGTGTCAGGAGTATGTAACAAACAATGTGGGGAGGTCAGGAGTATGTAACAAACAGTGTGCTGGGGTCAGGAGTATGTAACAGTGTGCGGGGGTCAGGAGTATGTAAAAGTGTGCTGGGGTCAGGAGTATGTAACAATGTGCTGGGGTCAGGAGTATATAACAAACAGCGTGCGGGGGTCAGGAGTATGTAACAGTGTGTGGGGGTCAGGAGTATGTAAAAAACAGTGTGCGGGGTTCTGACATATGTAACATAGTGCAGGGGTTAGGATTATGCAACACCCAAAGGATAATAATGAGGCAGCAATGACAATATGGTGAATTGTGTGTGTGGCAAAATTGTGCCATAGGAGGGGCTTAGAACTTGAGCCTACATACAGGGTGCAGGTGTCAGGAGTATGTAACAAACAGTGTGCGGGGGTCAGGAGTATGTAATAAACAGTGTGCGGGGGTCAGGAGTATGTAATAAACAGTGTGGGGAGGTCAGGAGTATGTAACAAACAGTGTGCTGGGGTCAGGAGTATGTAACAGTGTGCGGGGGTCAGGAGTAATGTAACAAACAGTGTGCAGGGGTCAGGAGTATGTAACAAACAGTGTGCGGGGGTCAGGAGTATGTAATAAACAGTGTGCGGGTGTCAGGAGTATGTTATAAACAGAGTACGGGGATCAGGAGTATGTAATAAACAGTGTACAGGGGGCAGAATTCAGAAATATGTAACAAACAGTGTCAGGAGTATGTAACAGTGTGCGGGCGTCAGGAGTATGTAACAGTGTGCGGGGGTCAGGAGTATGTAACAGTGTGCGGGGGTCAGGAGTATGTAATAAACAGTGTGCGGGGGTCAGGAGTATGTAATAAACTGAGAAGAACAGAAGCCGATGTGCTGGCGGTTGGATGTTCGCTGACACCCGCCGATCGTTGGGAAAGCACACAGAATGGAGCTCTAGCTGTGTACACAAGGCAGAGCCTCGTTCTCACAGGGGGAAAGGAATGGATTTTGTGTTCCTGCAAAGAAGGGAATTAAAATCCATCACATCCCTTAGTAAAAGCAGCACACACAGCACGCACACAAACACTGGCTAGTCACACAGTTAACCCTTTGATCGCCCTAGATGTTTAACCCTTTCCCAGCCAGTGTCATTGGTACAGTGACAGTGCATATTTTTAGCACTGATCTCTATATTCGTGTCACTGGTCCCCAAAAAAAGTGTCAAAAGTGTCTGTTGGTGTTCGATTGTCCGCCACAATATCGGAGTCCCGCTGATTGCTTACTAGTATTAAATAAATATTCCATTAATATGGAGATGCTATAACGTCTGCGTAAGCCAATCAACATACGCTTATCGGGATTCGCTGAGAGATCACTTTTATCAGCGGCCGGACAGGTGCCCCCCCTCCCGCCGGTTTCCGGGCACCTCCGCCGCTTACCGGACCCCGCTGGCATTGGCGGAGACGATCGGTCCCCCCCCCCCCCCCAGGGTCCTTGAGCTGAGTGAGTAGCTGAAGCCGTTCACCCGGCTCCATACCATGGCAGGGCGGAAGCGACGTCACGAGTCACTTCCGCCCAACGCTCTTAAAGGGCCCTTTTTTTTTCAAATTTTTTTTTTTTTTTTTTGCATTTTAGTGTAAATTTGAGATTTGAGGTCTTTTTGACCCCCAGATCTCATATTTAAGAGGACCTGTCATGCTTTTTCTATTACAAGGAATGTTTAAAAGTGATCAAATATTTTTTTTTTTAAAAAGAACAGTGTAAAAATAAAAATTAAAAAGTAAAATAAATAATAATAAAAAATTTTTTTAAAGCGTCCCGTCCCCGCGAGCTCGCGCGCAAAAGCGAACGCATACGTAAGTCCCGCCCACATATGAAAACGTTGTTCAGACCGCACATGTGAGGTATCGCCGCGATCGTTGGAGCGAGAGCGATAATTCTAGCAATAGACCTCCTCTGTAACTCAAAACTGTTAACCTGTAGAATTTTTTAAACATCGACCAATGGAGGTTTTTACGTTGCAAAGTTTGTCGCCATTCCGCGAGCGGGCGCGATTTTGAAGCACGACGTGTTGGGTATTGTTTTACTCGGCGTAACGTTATCTTTCTCAATATGGAAAAAAATTGGCCTTACTTTACTGTTTTCTTATTTTTTAACTCATAAACCAGAATTTAAAAAAAAAAATCGCTCTTGTAAGAGTGGCCTAGCCGGTCTCCAGACCTTAATCCCATAGAAAATATGTGGAGGGAGCTGAAGGTTCGTCAGCCTGGAAACCTTAATGACTTGGAGATCTGCAAAGAGGAGTGGAGACAAAATCCCTCCTGAGATGTCTGCAAGCCTGGTGGCCGACTACAAGGAACGTCTGACCTCTGTGATTGCCAACAAGGGTTTTGCTAAAGTCATGTTTTGCGAAGGGGTCAAATATTTATTTCACTCATTAAAATGCCAAATCAATTTATAACTTTTTTGAAATGCGTTTTTCTGGATATTTTTGTTGTTATTCCACCTCTCTAAACCGACCATTAAAATTATAGAGCGATCGTTTCTTTGCCAGTGGGCAAACCTACAAAATCAGCAGAGGGATCAAATTATTTTTTTCCCCTCACTGTATTCTATTTAACCACTTGCCAACCGCCCGCTGCAGCTTGACGGCGGCAAAGTGGCTCGTCATCGCAAACCGCCGTCACCTGACGGCGGCCGTGACAACGAGTATTATGATTGCGGAGGCGCGCTCGCGCGCTCACTGTGTCCCGGGGGGCCAGGGATCGGGCAGGGCGGACTCGATCTCCGCCGGCTACCCGCGATGGCTCCCCTGCAGCGAGAGAACGGAGAAACAGGGATCTCCGTTCTGACAGAGGGGGAAGGGCTGTGATCACAGGCGTCCTGTATATGGGAGACGTGATCACTCCCCTCCCCCTGCCAGCCCAGTCCCCATACAGTTAGAGCACACTGAGGGAACACAGTTAACCCTTAGAGACGCCCCCTGCAGGTTAACCCCTTCACTGCCAATGGCATTTACACAGCAATCAGTGCATTTTTATAGCACTGATCGCTGTATAAATGCCAATGGTCCCAAAAAAGTGTCAAAATGGTCCGACATGTCCGCCGCAATATCGCAGTACAGCTAAAAATCGCAGATCACCGCCATTACTAGTAAAATATAAAAAAATAAAAATAAAAACCCCAGAAATTAATTCTCAGGGTTCATAAATGCGGCAACTTCCGTTTGGGTACAACGTCGCATGGCCGCGCAGTTGTCAGTTAAAGCGACGCAGCGCCGGATCGCAAAAAGTGCTCTGGTCCTAAAGAGGGAAATCCTTCTGGGGCTGAAGCGGTTAAAAGAAAAAATAAATAACAATTGCATAGAACGCACAGCAAACTAAAGGCACCCAGAAAGGCATTACATCTGTGCGCCGAATAGCGGTTTCGACCTTGAAATCCAGATTTCATCCCCCGACCCCGGAGGCCCTTCCTATTGTTGGCTTCCCCCCCCCACAATTTGAAATCAATCTAGATGAAATCCTCGACATTTTTTGGACGGCTTCCCGCCATGTCTTGTCCGGCATTCGCTTGTCGGGGATAATAGCGTTTTACAACCGGCAATTAGCTCGCCAAGAGAGCGATTGTTGTTGGACGGGCCGTTGTCACCTCGACACAAATTTTATAAACAGCAGCTGTCCGGAAACACGGCGAACATCTGTCAGATGGAAGAGCGAAAAATGCAGTTTCCATTTAAAAGTCGGATTCGCAACGCTGTTCATCGCGGATGGGCTGATTGAGATTAGCGCAGTGCGGCCGGTCACCGCCATGTATAATAGGCCTGAAGTCTTGATGCATGGACTGCAGGCAAAGGACTACAGACACAACCCTTCACTATTTAACTGCTATAGACTCACAAGGTAAGGGCCTGCACACTCACCGGGCACTGTATTAGCTACACCTTGCTAGTGCCGGGTTGAATGCCCTTTATTAGGTCCACCTTGCTAGTACCGGGTTGGATGCCCTTTATTAGCTACAACTTGCTAGTACCGAGTTGGACGCCCTTTATTAGGTCCACCTTGCTAGTACCGAGTTGGACGCCCTTTATTAGGTCCACCTTGATAGTAGCGGGTTGGAGTCCCTTTCTTAGGTACACCTTGATAGTAGCAGGTTGGACGCCCTTTATTAGGTCCCCCTTGCTAGTACCGGGTTGGACGCCCTTTATTAGGTACACCTTGCTAGTACCGAGTTGGACGCCCTTTATTAGGTCCACCTTGCTAGTACCGGGTTGGATGCCCTTTATTAGGTCCACCTTGATAGTAGCGGGTTGGAGTCCCTTTCTTAGGTACACCTTGATAGTAGCAGGTTGGACGCCCTTTATTAGGTCCCCCTTGCTAGTACCGTGTTAGACGCCCTTTATTAGGTCCACCTTGCTAGTAGCGGGTTGGAAGCCCTTTATTAGGTCCCCCTTGCTAGTACCGTGTTGGACGCCCTTTATTAGGTCCACCTTGCTAGTACCGGGTTGGATGCCCTTTATTAGGTCCACCTTGCTAGTACTGGGTTGGAGTCCCTTTCTTAGGTACACCTTGATAGTAGCGGGTTGGGCGCCCTTTATTAGGTCCACCTTGCAAGTACTGCGTTGGACGCCCTTTATTAGGTCCACCTTGCTAGTCCTGGGTTGGACGCCCTTTATTAGCTACAACTTGCTAGTACCAGTTTGGACGCCCTTTATTAGGTCCACCTTGCTAGTACTGGGTTGGACGCCCTTTATTAGGTTCACCTTGCTAGTACCGGATTGGACGCCCTTTATTAGCTACACCTTGCAAGTACCGCGTTGGATGCCCTTTATTAGGTCCACCTTGCTAGTCCTGGGTTGGTCGCCCTTTATTAGCTCCACCTTGCTAGTACCGGGTTGGACGCCCTTTATTAGGTCTCCCTTGCTAGTACTGGGTTGGACGCCCTTTATTAGGTCCACCTTGCTAGTACCGGGTTGGATGCCCTTTATTAGGTCTCCCTTGCTAGTACCGGGTTGGACGCCCTTTATTAGGTCCCCCTTGCTAGTACCGGGTTGGACGCCCTTTATTAGGTCCACCTTGCTAGTCCTGGGTTGGTCGCCCTTTATTAGGTCCACCTTGCTAGTACCTGGTTGGACGCCCTTTATTAGGTCCCCCTTGCTAGTACTCGGTTGGACGCCCTTTATTGGGTCCACCTTGCTAGTCCTGGGTTGGTCGCCCTTTATTAGGTCCACCTTGCTAGTACCGGGTTGGACGCCCTTTATTAGGTCCATCTTGCTAGTACCGGCTGCACATCCATGATGCCAATTTTCCATTCCACCACATCCCAAGTGCTGATTGACTTCTCTTTGTCATAAGACAAGAGAGTCAACGAGGTTTGGTAAGTAGGGATCTTACCTGCACATGGGGATTTGGCACATCGCAGGCACAAGCACTTTGGTTTCCCTATGCATGGACATCTTTTGAATGAAAGAACAGTTAAAGCATTAAGCTATTTATGAATTGGATTGCACTTTATATGTGGCACTGGGACTTTTATAATATACTAATTTTGCACAAATACTTTTGCACATTATCCAGAGCATGATTTTTATTGCACAGTGATTTGGAAAATTGGTGTATAATTATGTTTACATTGTTTGAAGCAATATACAGTCAGGTCCATAAACCTCATCACCTGATTTGGATGTAAATACCCTCAAATTAAAGCTGAAAGTCTGCAGTTAAAGTTCATCTTGTTCCTTTCATGTCAAATCCATTGTGGTGGTGTATAGAGCCAAAAAGATTAGAATTGTGTTGATGTCCCAATATTTATGGACCTGACTATAAGTGTACACATTCACAATACAATAGAATCAAGGTGCAGCATTCTAACAAGCAAGCGCTGTTAACACAGGATTATTATCTTAGTGTAAATTATATAACCCCCCCCCCCTTTAAAAGGATATAACAGCAGCAGCAGAAAAGTATTAAAACTGTGGCGCGGGAGTTTATTCACACAATACAACTTACATAATGCCAAGTCTGAGCGTTAACCTATACGGTGAATCAGGGAGCTCTTTTCTCTTTTTCTCTCTGGACCACTTGGAAGACCACCATGCCATGGACGCTGCTGGAGAGCCTGCACCTTTAGTCAGAAATGCTGGACTGACGCGTTTCACCCACCATTGGGCTTTATTGTAGAGACAAGTGCCCTCATTCCCCTCCAGATTGAGCCCAGTTGTGGATGAAACCCATCAGATGCGGAGATCCAAGGAGGATTCCTCCATTCAGGCTGTTGGTATGGACAGAGGAAACAAATGGATAAGGAATCCAAAAGGCTGAACAAGAGAAAACGATGGGCCACTGGAGTGTATATTGGTTTTCTTAGAAGAAAAGAAGTACAATTTACATAATGTCAATTCTGAGCATTAACCTGTATGGTGAATCAGTGAGTTCTTTTCTCTCTGGACCACCCCATGAGCACTCTGGAGATCTTGCACCTTTAACCTATACAGTGAATCAGGGAGCTCTTTTCTCTTTTTCTCCCTGGACCACTTGGTAGACCACCAGGACATGAACACTGCTGGAGAGCCTGCACCTTTAGTCAGAAATGCTGGACTGACGCGTTTCACCCACCATTGGGCTTTATTGTAGAGACAAGTGCCCTCATTCCCCTCCAGATTGAGCCCAGTTGTGGATGAAACCCATCAGATGCGGAGATCCAAGGAGGATTCCTCCATTCAGGCTGTTGGTATGGACAGAGGAAACAAATGGATAAGGAATCCAAAAGGCTGAACAAGAGAAAACGATGGGCCACTGGAGTGTATATTGGTTTTCTTAGAAGAAAAGAAGTACAATTTACATAATGTCAATTCTGAGCATTAACCTGTATGGTGAATCAGTGAGTTCTTTTCTCTCTGGACCACCCCATGAGCACTCTGGAGATCTTGCACCTTTAACCTATACAGTGAATCAGGGAGCTCTTTTCTCTTTTTCTCCCTGGACCACTTGGTAGACCACCAGGACATGAACACTGCTGGAGAGCCTGCACCTTTAGTCAGAAATGCTGGACTGACGCGTTTCACCCACCATTGGGCTTTATTGTAGAGACAAGTGCCCTCATTCCCCTCCAGATTGAGCCCAGTTGTGGATGAAACCCATCAGATGCGGAGATCCAAGGAGGATTCCTCCATTCAGGCTGTTGGTATGGACAGAGGAAACAAATGGATAAGGAATCCAAAAGGCTGAACAAGAGAAAACGATGGGCCACTGGAGTGTATATTGGTTTTCTTAGAAGAAAAGAAGTACAATTTACATAATGTCAATTCTGAGCATTAACCTGTATGGTGAATCAGTGAGTTCTTTTCTCTCTGGACCACCCCATGAGCACTCTGGAGATCTTGCACCTTTAACCTATACAGTGAATCAGGGAGCTCTTTTCTCTTTTTCTCCCTGGACCACTTGGAAGACCACCAGGACATGAACACTGCTGGAGAGCCTGCACCTTTAGTCAGAAATGCTGGACTGATGCGTTTCACCCACCATTGGGCTTTATTGTAGACATAAGTGCCCTCATTCCCCTCCAGATTGAGCCCAGTTGTTAGGAAAATGGGCTTTCTGGCCGTTTCTGGCTTTCCGTTCACGCGCGTCTGCTTATGGCGCCAATATCTAAACAATCTGCGCCCTATCTCCTTGCTCCCCTTTTCTTCCAAACTCCTAGAACGTCTGGTCTACAACCAACTGAGTGACCACCTTGTTAAGAATAACCTTCTGGACCCCCTTCAATCTGGATTTCGCCCTCAACACTCCACAGAAACTGCCCTTCTTAAACTCACAAATGACCTACTAACCGCAAAAACCAATGGACACTTCTCTGTACTCCTGGATCTTTTGGCTGCCTTTGATACTGTCGACCACCCCCTCCTCCTCAAAAAACTTTACTCCCTTGTTCCCCGTGACTGTGCTCTTCAGTGGCTCTCCTCCTACCTATTCCATTGCACTTTCAGCGTAACCTACTATTCTACCTCCTCCTCTCCTCTTCTCTTCTCTGTTGGGGTTCCCCAAGGTTCCGTTCTTGGACCCCTCTTATTTTCAATATACACCTCTTCTCTGGGTCAGCTGATAGCCTCCCACGGCTTTCAATATCACTTCTACGCTGACGATACCCAAATCTACCTCTCCACCCCCCAACTCACTCCATCAGTCTCCTCACGTATCACTAACTTATTAACAGACATATCAGTCTGGATGTCCCACCACTTCCTCAAACTCAACTTGTCTAAAACCGATCTCATAATATTTCCTCCCCCACGTTCCATTTCCCCCGACTTCTCTGTCAAGAGCAATGGCACAACCATCCACCCATCCCCACATGTCAGGGTGCTTGGTGTTATTCTGGATCCTGAACTCTCCTTTTGGCCCCACATCCAATCACTTTCTAAGGCTTGCCGTCTCAATCTCCGCAACATCTCTAAAATACGTTCCTTCCTAACCAATGAAACGACAAAGCTCCTGATTCACTCCCTGGTCATCTCTCGTCTCGACTACTGCAACTCCCTCCTCACTGGTCTACCTTTAAATAGACTATCCCCTCTCCAGTCCATCATGAATGCCGCTGCCAGACTCATCCACCTTACAAACCGCTCAGCGTCTGCCACCCCCCTCTGCCAATCCCTCCATTGGCTGCCACTCGCCCAACGAATTAAATTTAAAATGCTAACAATCAGCTACAAAGCCATCCACAACTCTGCTCCCAGCTACATCACCAACCTTGTCTCAAAATACCAACCTAACCGTCCTCTTCGCTCCTCCCAAGACCTCCTGCTCTCCAGCTCCCTCATCACCTCCTCTCATACTCACCTCCAAGACTTCTCCCGAGCCGCTCCCATCCTCTGGAACTCCCTACCCCAATTGGTCAGAATGTCCCCAAATCTATCCACCTTCAAGCGATCCCTGAAAACTTTTCTCTTTAGGGAAGCCTCTCCTGCCACCACCTAATAACTACACTCCTTTTTCTCAATCCGCTCATCCCCCGCAGTTTACTGCCCTTTCGTATCATTTAACCCTCCCTCCTAGATTGTAAGCTCTAACAAGCAGGGTCCTCTGATTCCTCCTGTATTGAATTGTATTGTAATTTGTACTGTCTCCCCTAATATTGTAAAGCGCTGCGCAAACTGTCGGCGCTATATAAATCCTGTATAATAATTTAAGCAGGACAGCACCAGGAAGCAGGTACTGTCCGTTCTACAGCGTTTGTGTGAGTTTCCTTGCTTCCTGATTGCCCGATACCTGTTCCTGTGACCCGGCCTGTTTGACCCTGCTCTGAACTTTGCCTGCACCGACCTGGGGCTTCCACGACCACTCTTCTGCCTGCTGTTGCCGACCCAGCATGTACCCGACCATCAGTCTGCCTGATCCTTCTGTACTGCACCGCCCGCCAGTTACTGACCCGGACTGCCTTACTACTCTTCTGCTTGCACGAGCTCCAGCGGACACCTACCTGCCACCTGAGAATTGTCCATCCCTCGTGCCCCCCTGTGCTCCTGAGCTCTCTGTCTGCACTACCAGGGACTCTTGTACCAGGGCCACAAGAGAGGTTACCCCTGCATAAGCCAGATTCCATCACCAGGTACATGACACCAGTTGTGGATGAAACCCATCAGATGCGGAGATCCAAGGAGGATTCCTCCATTCAGGCTGTTTGGTATGGACAGAGGAAACGAATGGATAAGGAATCCACAGGCTGAACAAGAGAAAACGATGGGCTACTGGAACCCTGGAGTCTATATTGGTTTTCTTAGAAGAAAAGAAGTACAATTTACATAACGTCAATTCTGAGCGTTAGCCTGTATGGTGAATCAGTGAGTTGTTTTCTCTCTGGACCACCCCATGAGCACTCTGGAGAGCCTGCGCCTTTAGTCAGAAATGCTGGATAGACGCGTTTCACCCACATTGGGCTTTATTGTAGAGATAAGCGCCCTCATTCCCCTCCAGATTGAGTCCAGTTGTGGATGAAACCCATCAGATGCAGAGATCCAAGATGGATTCCTCCATTCAGGCTGTTTGGTATGGATAGAGGAAGCTAATGGATAAAGAATCCACAGGCTGAACAAGCGAAAACGACGGGCCACTTGAACCCTGGAGTGTATATTGGTTTTCTTAGAAGAAAAGAAGTACAATTTACAGAACGTCAATTCTGAGCGTTAACCTGTATGGTGAATCAGTGAGTTCTTTTCTCTCTGGACCACCCCATGAGCACTCTGGAGATCCTGCACCTTTAGTCAGAAATGCTGGACTGACGCGTTTCACCCACCATTGGGCTTTATTGTAGAGATAAGTGCCCTCATTCCCCTCCAGATTGAGCCCAGTTGTTAGGAAAATGGGCTTTCTGTCCGTTTCCGGCTTTCCGTGCGCGCCAGCTCGCGTTCACACGCGCCCACTAATGGCGCCAATAGTGCCCATTTAAGCAGGACAGCACCAGGAAGCAGGTACTGTCCGTTCTACAGCATTTGTGTGAGTTTCCTTGCTTCCTGATTGCCCGATACCTGTTCCTGTGACCTGGCCTGTTTGACCCTGCTCTGAACTCTGCCTGCACCGACCCGGGGCTTCCACGACCACTCTTCTGCCTGCTGTTGCCGACCCAGCATGTACCCGACCATCAGTCTGCCTGATCCTTCTGTACTGCACCGCCCGCTAGTTACTGACCCAGACTGCCTTACTACTCTTCTGCTTGCACGAGCTCCAGCGGACACCTACCTGCCACCTGAGAATTGTCCAGCCCTCATGCCCCCCCTGCGCTCCTGAGCTCTCTGTCTGCACTACCAGGGACTCTCGTACCAGGGCCACAAGAGAGGTTACCCCTGCATAAGCCAGACTCTCTGGACCACTTGGAAGACCACCACCCCATGGACACTGCTGGAGAGCCTGCACCTTTAGTCAGAAATGCTGTACTGACGCGTTTCACCCACCATTGGGCTTTATTGTAGAGACAAGTGCCTTCATTCCCCTCCAGATTGAGTCCAGTTGTGGATGAAACCCATCAGATACGGAGATCCAAGGAGGATTCCTCTATTCGGGCTGTTGGTATGGACAGAGGAAACTAATGGATAAAGAACCCAAAGGCTGAACAAGAGAAAATGATGGGTCACTGGAAGCCTGGAGTGTATATTGGTTTTCTTAGAAGAAAAGAAGTACAATTTACATAACGTCAATTCTGAGCGTTAACCTGTATGGGGAATCAGTGAGTTCTTTTCTCTCTGGACCACCCCATGAGCACTCTGGAGAGCCTGCGCCTTTAGTCAGAAATGCTAGGTTGACGCGTTTCACCCACCATTGGGCTTTATTGTAGAGATAAGTGCCCTCATTCCCCTCCAGATTGAGCCCAGTTGTTAGGAAAATGGGCTTTCTGTCCGTTTCCGGCTTTCCGTGCGCGCCAGCTCGCGTTCACACGCGCCCACTAATGGCGCCAATAGTGCCCATTTAAGCAGGACAGCACCAGGAAGCAGGTACTGTCCGTTCTACAGCATTTGTGTGAGTTTCCTTGCTTCCTGATTGCCCGATACCTGTTCCTGTGACCTGGCCTGTTTGACCCTGCTCTGAACTCTGCCTGCACCGACCCGGGGCTTCCACGACCACTCTTCTGCCTGCTGTTGCCGACCCAGCATGTACCCGACCATCAGTCTGCCTGATCCTTCTGTACTGCACCGCCCGCTAGTTACTGACCCAGACTGCCTTACTACTCTTCTGCTTGCACGAGCTCCAGCGGACACCTACCTGCCACCTGAGAATTGTCCAGCCCTCATGCCCCCCCTGCGCTCCTGAGCTCTCTGTCTGCACTACCAGGGACTCTCGTACCAGGGCCACAAGAGAGGTTACCCCTGCATAAGCCAGACTCTCTGGACCACTTGGAAGACCACCACCCCATGGACACTGCTGGAGAGCCTGCACCTTTAGTCAGAAATGCTGTACTGACGCGTTTCACCCACCATTGGGCTTTATTGTAGAGACAAGTGCCTTCATTCCCCTCCAGATTGAGTCCAGTTGTGGATGAAACCCATCAGATACGGAGATCCAAGGAGGATTCCTCTATTCGGGCTGTTGGTATGGACAGAGGAAACTAATGGATAAAGAACCCACAGGCTGAACAAGAGAAAATGATGGGTCACTGGAAGCCTGGAGTGTATATTGGTTTTCTTAGAAGAAAAGAAGTACAATTTACATAACGTCAATTCTGAGCGTTAACCTGTATGGGGAATCAGTGAGTTCTTTTCTCTCTGGACCACCCCATGAGCACTCTGGAGAGCCTGCGCCTTTAGTCAGAAATGCTAGGCTGACGCGTTTCACCCAACATTGGGCTTTATTGTAGCGATAAGCGCTCTCATTCCCCTCCAGATTGAGCCCATTTGTGGATGAAAACCATCAGATGCGGAGATCCAAGGAGGATTCCTCCATTCAGGCTGTTTGGTATGGACAGAGGAAACTAATGGATAAAGAATCCACAGGCTGAACAAGAGAAAACGATGGGCTACTGGAACCCTGGAGTGTATATTGGTTTTCTTAGAAGAAAAGAAGTACAATTTACATAACGTCAATTCTGAGCGTTAACCTGTATGGTGAATCAGTGACTTCTTTTCTCTCTGGACCACCCCATGAGCACTCTGGAGAGCCTGCACCTTTAGTCAGAAATGCTGGATTGACGCGTTTCACCCACCATTGGGCTTTATTGTAGATATGAGTCCCCTCGTTCCCCTCCATATTCCAGTGGTGGGTGGAACACATTGGAGGTGGAGATCCAAGGGACATTCCTCCATCCATGCTGTTTGGTATGGATAGAGGAAACGAATGGATAAAAAATCCACAGGCTGAACAAGAGGAAACAAAGTGCGTATGGCAAGCCTAAGTCTGTGTTACTTGATACTCGATAAGTCCTAGTTATTAGAGAAAGGGAAAAAAAAACATTGTTTGGTGTGGTAATGGGCCTGCCGGGACTCTGGGGCCTAGAATGATTGTCTTAGAAGTTAAGAAGTACAACTTACAGTATGTAACTTCAAGTCCAAGCGTTAACCTATACGGTGAATCCGCGAGTTCAAAAAAAAAATTGCAGGGCAAGAGGTGTTCGCAACGCGTCGAGGGAAAGCAAAGTGTCATCTAATTCCAAGAAGAAATACAATGTGTCTTCACACTAAGGAACCTGCCATCAGAAATGATTCCTGTTTTCTTCCTTTCGGTGATAGGTGAAAGCACATCCTACCCATTACCGGCCGTCTCCTCGCACTCAGATGTACAGTAGCCCTTTGTTGATGGGAGCAATTTCCAGACGAAATGTAATAGAAGGGGAAAAATATATATATATATATATAGTTTTGACATATGTGTCATTTTAAAGTGTGGCTGCCTTTAATTTTTGCTTTTTATCTGAAACTTCTTTTTCTGTTTTCCACAAATATACGTAGGCAGAAAAACGTATCTTTCTCAACAGAGCCTTTGGGCCCCAAAGCATTGTTTCAATGGGGCCCCTGGCATCCTCTCTTTGTGGAACCTGGTAGGGTCCTCCTGGGTCACCATAACTAAGGCTGACCCATAGACGAGTCGAAAACCAATTGTTCCGTCGATCGAAAAACTAAAATGGTGCGATTGTGCCATCATCTGTTTCGTTATTCGAAGCAAAGTCCAACATGTTGGATCAGGCACTTTCGATTGGCGTGTCGTAGCTCGCACACGAATGATGCGATAAACCAACAAACTAGAATTTTCATTCGGTTTTTGACTCGTCTATGACCTGCCTTAGTCAAGGCCAAAAGCTTGATGTGTGTGTGAGAACGTTGGACTGCTAGAAGTGAAGGCTGGTTCTGAAGGTTCTACCATTAAGTTATCTTTCCTTCATAGAAGCAGATCTGTGGTTGAAATATAATATGGGTGGAGCCTGTTCTAGTTCTAGGCCGATTCCACTTTGATAGCGCCAAAGGGAGCACTCACCAGATGGTAATTTCCTGGCACTCACCAGATGGTAATTTCCTGGCACTCACCAGATGGTAATTTCCTGGCACTCACCAGATGATAATTTCCTAGCACTCACCAGATGGTAATTTCCTGGCACTCACCAGATGGTAATTTCCTGGCACTCACCAGATGGTAATTTCCTGGATATGTATTGAGGAGCATCTGGTGCAAAAGTCTATCCCACTTGAAGGACTTTTTGAAACATTTATGGTTAAGGGCATCAAATACTGCCAACAGGGGGTTGTAAATTCATGGATGTGTACGGAGGAGCATCAGGTACAAATGTTCATTTCACTTGAAGGATGTTTTGGAAAATGTCATGGTTAAGAGCAGAAAATGCAGTCAACAGAACCTGTGTTAAGGCTTGATGAAGGCTAACATCTCCAGCCCTTACGACCATCAGGAGATGCTAGTCTACATCAAGCCTTAACACAGGTTCCTTAGTGCATTATGTCATGATTTTATTAATATGGACTACTCAAGCCCAGAAGAAGGTTGGGAGGCTTTTCCTCCTGAGACACGTTGGCTATATTTTTGATGTAATATATTTTGATGCTTTTAATCATCAAGGTTTCATAAAGTCTTTCAAATGTGATGAACTTTTGTACCAGGCACTCCTTCGTGCACAGATCCAAAGAATCTAAGTCAAGGACAGGACAGACAGGTGAGCTGACAGCATAATATTATGTGACTTAAACATTTGGAACTTTCTAGAGCAGTGGTTCTCAGCCCTGTCCTCAAGTACCCCCAACAGGCCATGTTTGCAGGTTCTCCTTTATCTTGCACAGGTGCTTTAAATCCGAGTTAATGGCTTGGTGTTTTGGACAGCTATTTTATCTAAGAGAAATTCCCAAAACATGGCCTGTTGGGGGTACTTGAGAACCACCGCCCCAGAGGAACCCTTGAGATAATTTTCAGATCCCAGGGAACCCCTGGTAGGATCAGTCCATTGGTTGTCATTGGGAAAATGTTCCTACATTGTGTTGTTCATGGTTAGAATTCCGTCCCTTACGGAGGTAACCAGAATGACTCCCTCGCAGTCATGCCACTGGTGCTGCCAAGTGACGTTCGACCTGGAACTATGCAGGCACCATCAGATGGAGGTCAGTTAGCCACAGCTCATGGAACCCCTAGCCAAACCTTGAGGAACCCTGGTTGAGAATGGCTACTCTAGAATGTCTGCTTTCATTCTGGGGGTTTTACATAATCTTCAGGCCTAAAATTATTATTTTTTAAACCTGTGCCACAGAGAAAGGGTTAAAAGGTCCACCAGAAGGGGATAAACCTGCGTTTCCCAACAGGGCTGGATTAAGAGCATCATGGGCCTGGTGCTGAGGAAGTTGCATCCTCCTCCTTTGCCGGGGCTTGTGCTTGCACTTGATTGGTTGCTAGGATGCTAGGCGGTCCAAGTAACCAATAATTTTCACAGCAGTGGACACTGGGCAGCGGTGGCCAGTGGTGACGCAAAGTTCTTGGGCAGCTGGGCCTATATTAACCACTTCCTGCCCGGCGCATTGACAAATGACGTCAGAGCGGGTGTTTCACTACCCTGAGTGGACGTCTATTGACGTCCTCAGGATAATCCGCGATCGCGCGCCCCTGGGGGCCCGCATCGCGGCGATCGGTGGTGCCGTGGGTCAGTCTGACCCACCGCATTACCGACCAAGGTAAAAGGCTTCGATCCGAAGCCTTTTACCATGTGATCAGCCGTGACCAATCACGGCTGATCATAGTGTAAATAGGAAGAGCCGTTTATCGGCTTTCCTGTACTCAGGTCTGCAGACCTGAGCAGTGGAGAGCCAATCGGCTGCTCTCCTGACAGGGAGGGGCTGCGCTGAACGTTTATCAGCACCCTCAGGATCACCCCCACTGGACCACCAGGGAGCCGGATCAGGACCACCAGGGAGCCCCCTCCTCCCGGACATCACAAAGAGGCCGCCCAGGACCACCAGGGAAGGCGCACAGAGGCCGCCCAGGACCACCAGGGAGCCCCCACTAGACCACCAGGTAAGGGCAATATTATGCACTGTAGGGATGGCACTGTGCCCATGTATGATGACTGCCAGTGCCATCCCTATCAGTGCTTGTTCCACCAGTGCCCACCACTGCCACCTATAAGTGCCCACCTGTGCCACCTATCAGTGCCCACCTGTGCCACCTAAAAGTGCCCCCTATCAGTGCCCATCAGTGCCCAGTGCCACTTATCAGTGCCGCCTTGGAGTGTCCATCAGTGCCGCATATCAGTGCCACGTATCAGTGCCCGTCAGTGTTGCTTGTCAGTGCCGCCCATCAGTGCTGCATATTTGCCCCATCATCAGTGCAACGTTATCAGTGCCACCTCATCAGTGCCAATCTGTACTGCCTCATCAGTGCCCGTCAGTGTAGCCTCATCAGTGCCCATCAGTGTAGCCACATCAGTGCCCGTCAGTGAAGGAGAAAATGTACTTTATACAAATTTTTGTGACAGAAAAAGAAAAATGTTTTTTTTTTTTTTTCTAAATTTTTGGTCTTTTTTTTGTTATAGCGCAAAAAATAAAAACCGCAGGGGTGATCAAATACCACCAAAAGAAAGCTCTATTTGTGGGAACAAAATGATAAAAATGTTGTTTGGGTACAGCGTCGCACGACCGCGCAATTGTCATTCGAATCGCAACAGCACTGAAATCTGAAAATTGGTCTGGGCAGGAAGGGTTCTAAGTGCCCGGTATTGAAGTGGTTAAGGTAGGGGCCTGGAGCTGCAGCTCCAATAGCCCCTATGTTAATCTGGCCCTGGTTCCCGAGCCTTGACTTCTGAATATTCGAAATATCGGGTGGAAGTACTCAGTTTGGTAAAGTTTGAGTTTCTTTTTTTTGTACCTTTCCCCAAAATAGATACTTTTATAGGTTCCGTCTCTTTACATATAGGCAGGTTGTTTGCATTTCTCAAGTGAAGTTCGGTAGGAAAGGTGTTTGACGGCTCTGACAATACCGGTGGAGCTCTCGGGAAAACGTCTATAAATAAAAGTAAATATGGGGAGTGGAATTTACAAGTACACCGTGGTGCTAATTTCTATTTGCGGCACCTCGTGGCGCGGTGATGTCGCGCGCCGAGCTGTTGCGGACCAGATGAATAAATTCAGATAATTATAAAATCGGTCACTCGCAGAACCCGAGCCGCGTTGAAGGCGACTTCACATGCAAACGTTCCCACCAAAGCAATTTAATCAAGATAATTAGTTGTAATTATTTTGCCTTGCCAAAAAAAAACCAAGAAAAATGACAGCCGCGGTAATGAGCTCAGACACCGGGGTTCATCATTTAATAGATATGTGGGATGATTTGTACTCAGAACAATACAAACGCAGATCGTATGATATGACTCATTCTACGAGTGGAGGATGAACAGGGCCATGCGTGGTCTTTCCCTGGGATACAGCCCTCCGGGGGGTCCTGGAAATCTGCATCTCCTCCTTTGGATTATGCATTTAGACAAAAGCAGATTAAAATATATAAAATATTTTGTTCTCTTTCATAGTTGCTTTATGCATAGACAGGCCTCCTTAGACCCAGTTGGTTTGGACAACATGGTCACCTGCTGACTTGGCACCATCCACAGGCGGCTTAACTCTTCAGTAAGACACAGTTGAACCCGGTACCAGGAGAAAGGTCCCCTAGAACCCAGGGCAAACATGCCAAACTACGCCCCCCCCAAGATATATGAGCATTATGTGCCAGCAACCCCCCTCCGAAAAAAAAGAGCAGTAATGTCACGCACCTGATGGTGGAGTCTGTCTTGTGCAGGAAGCAACCACTCTTACGACCCTGGTTAGGGAACCCCTGATAGAGCAGACAGAGGGTTCCAGAGCACAGAGGGGCACGAGGGCTGGACTGGAACACTGGTGGCAAGATAGGTCCATCAGAGGCTCGTGCAGGTGTAGAGTAGTGAGGCAGGCTGAGGTCGGCAACTGGCTGGCAAGCGGTACAGAAGGATCAGGCAAAAGGGTCGTCAGGTACAGGCAGGTTCGTTAACAAGCAGGCAGCGAGGTACAAAGGGATCAGGCAGAAGAATGGTCGTGGGCAAGCTGGGGGTCGGTGCAGGCGGAAGTCAATCAAAGGTCAAACAAGCCGGGTCTCAGGAACAGGTCAGGATACAGATTCAAAGGATAGGTAGCTCTCCAGATACACTCCAACGCTGTAGAATGGACAGCACTTGCTACAGGAAGCAGGAAGTTTAAATAGAGCTGCTCATCCAGGGAATAGAGGAAACCACAACCAAATGCAATTAACCCTCAGCACAGTCTTTTTCTAACATTGCCCCCCCCCCCCCAAGGGGCAGCCTCCGGATGCCCAAAGGGGCTCTCTTGGTTGGGTTGCTCCCCAAAAAAGTCCGGATAAGTTCAGGGGCATGAAGATTGCTCTCCGGGTTCCCATGAGTTTTCCTCGGGGCCAAACCCCTTCCATTTTATCAAGTACTGTGTGGATCCGGATCTCCTCCGACAGTCCAGAATGGTTTCAACCTCAAACTCCTCCTCTCCATCCACAAGCACTGGTTCCGGTGGTCCCTTTTTCCGACCCGGGAACGGATCTGGAGGGACTGGCTTAAGCAGAGATACATGGAACACCGGGTGCACAAGTGGCGCACGTGCTCACATACTTCTGGCAGTCTTCTTCTGCCAATGGCCACCAGAAGGAACGTAAGATCAGCTCCAATGTCTTACGCGTTCCAAAATGCCCCACCAACTTGTGGTCGGGGCAAAGTTCCAACACCGTGGGGCATTGCTCTGCTGGAATAAAAAGCTGCTGACCGTGCCACCAAAGGCCATCCTTCTCCGACAATCTGGGGTCCCGGGAGCCGGTAGCACTAGCCAGGGACCGTCTAATTTGAGCCAGGAGGTCCTCCTGGGACAATAAGAAGTTCCGTGACGGAAGAATAGTGTCTGGGACAGCACAGTTGCCGGAATCGTTAAACATCCTCGAAAGGGCATCAGGTTTGACATTCTTCGACCCGGGCCTGTATGTTAGATGGAAGAGAAACCTTGAAAAGAAAAGTGCCCAACGAGCTTGACGTGGTTTCAGCCTTTTGGCCGTTCTCAGATACTTGAGGTTTTTGTGATCAGTATATATTAAAATAGGGTGTGTGGCTCCTTCCAACAAGTATCGCCATTCCTCGAGTGCTGCCTTGATGGCCAAAAGCTCTCTATCCCCCACGTCATAATTCCTCTCCGGGGAAGACAGTTTCCGAGAGAAGAATGC
>BLSH010481359.1:120308-132744 GCA_018402905.1 Glandirana rugosa
CCCCCCCCCCCCCCCGGCAACTTCTCCTCAGGCAGCAGCATTCTGTTTTCTTGACTGCAGGTGGCGCTCAGGAAGTTATGACAACCATGGTTCCTATGGCTTCCTGGGTGAATGGGGCAGCAATCTGGTTGGATGCTGGCAGCCCATGTGACTCTGGCCCTTTAGGGTTGGAGATTGCGTTGGACTGACTCAATCAATGGTAGGCCAACCAACCTTTGGTAGGTCTACTTTAGCTCTTGGTTGGCAGAATTGCCGGTTTGAATCAAAAAGAAAAAAAATTCTTGCCTTGCAGCTATGAAACAAAAAATAAGTGCTTATAATTCCAGGCTCATATGGAAACCTTCAAGGTAAAACCTTATTGTTCTGGTTGGATGCTGGCAGCCCATGTGACTCTGGCTCTTTAGGGTTGGAGATCGTGTTTGACTGACTCAATCAGTGGTAGGTTAACCAACCTTTGGTAGGTCTACTTTAGCTCTTGGGTGGCAGAATTGCAGGTTTGAATCAAAAAGAAAAAAAAATTCTTGCCTTGCACCTATGAAACAAAAAATAAGTGCTTATAATTCCAGGCTCATATGGAAACCTTCAAGGTAAAACCTTATTGTTCTGGACCAATGACATGAAGCCCCCCCCCCCTGGCAACTTCTCCTCAGGCAGCAGCATTCTGTTTTCTTGATTGCAGGTGGCGCTCAGGAAGTTATGACAACCATGGTTCCTCTATGGCAGGGGTAGGCAACCTGGGGCCCTCCAGCTGTTGCAGAATTGCAAATCCCATCATGCCACTGGGAGTAATTGTAACCTCCAGCCTTGCAATGCCTCATGGGAAATGTAGTTCCAGAACAGCTGGAGGGCTACTGGCTGCCTACCCCTGCTCTATGGTTTCCTGGGTGAATGGGGCAGCGATCTGGTTGGATGCTGGCAGCCCATGTGACTCTGGCCCTTTAGGGTTGGAGATCACGTTGGACTGACTCAATCAGTGGTAGGTTAACCAACCTTTGGTAGGTCTACTTTAGCTCTTGGGTGGCAGAATTGCAAGTTTGAATCAAAAAGAAAAAAAAAATCTTGCCTTGCACCTATGAAACAAAAAATAAGTGCTTATAATTCCAGTCTCATATGGAAACCCTCAAGGTAAAACCTTAGTGTTCTGGACCAATGAGATGAAGATCCCCCCGGCACCTTCTCCTCAGGTAGCAGCATTCTGTTTTCTTAACTGCAGGTGGTGCTCAGGAAGTTATGACAACCATGGTTCCTCTAAGGTTTCCTGGGTCAATGGGGCAGCGATCTGGTTGGATGCTGGCAGCCCATGTGACTCTGGCTCTTTAGGGTTGGGGATTGCGTTGGACTGACTAAATCAGTGGTAGGTCAACCAACCTTTGGTAGGTCTACTTTAGCTCTACTTTAATCAGGACTTTTTTTCTCAGAAAATAGGTGCAGGAACCCAACAATGGCCCCCCCAAAACCACCCACACCCTCCACATCAAATATTGGGTGTGATCAGGATGGGAGGATCGGAGGGAGGATCTTAAAGGGGCACTAAATACCAGGAGTGCATTATTTACCAAGTTCAGACTTCGGGGGGGGGTTGGGGGTTTACACACGGAGTTCAGGGGTGCGCTTGCATATAAAGGTCTACTCTACTACCTTCCCGCACAGTAGGCCGCTCGGCTTTTCTCACTTGCATGGAGGTCATCCAATTGGGGTGTAGGCATTTGAACTGCACTCTGGGCACCTGCATCTCCCTTGTCCCCATCCTGCACTCAGTGGGAACCATTCAAGAGACCAGATCTGTGGGAGTGTTGGGAGACAAATACAGAAGTCGGTCTTTTGTGTTTACAAGTGATAGTGGCAAGCAGGGAGCAGAGGGCCTGAGCCAGAGGTGGTGGAACTGAGTTCCACCAAGGCCCAGCTGAAAAAAGCCTAACTTTAATCATGTTTGGATTATTTCACTGATGTAAAAATGCCCCCCCTCCCCCCCGTCCCTCCTTGTCTGTAAGACTTAGCCCAATATTTGGTGAAACAAGTCAGAGGAGGACGATCCAGACAAGGCTTCATATCAGTTGGTGTAAAGGACCTCAAGTGGCCAACACAGAGCCCTGACCTCAAGCGTACTGAACGCCTTTGAAATTAAGTGGAACTCTTTTTTTTTTTTTTTTAAAGTCAAATAATTTTTATTGAAAAAGGTTTTTCCTTTTTTCCATCCATACAACACAAAACAATAACGACATCTAACGAAAAAAAAAAAAAATCCAATATATTAATTCAGGTACCAACATTTCCCCGTGAATAAACATCATTATTCCTATTCAATATTATAATGTAATGAATTATTTTTAAATACAACTTACAATTCTTATCTTTTTACTTTATATCAAAGTGTATTTTTATCTTAATTTTTTACTTTTCCTACCAAACTCCCATAACCCATAAAATTCAAAGTTCCTTATACACTTTATTAATTATACCTAAAACCTACTAACCACCAAGTCTCGAGAGGCTAATCCCGCAATGTCCTGCCAGGGTCCCCATTTTCTTAGACTTCCTTAAACATCTCCATTTAGTAATACAAATTCCTCCTTTTCTTATCATATCGTTAACTACTTTTGACCACTCCATGTAGGCGAAACGCGTTGGAGCATGAAGACCTTCTTGTACCAGAATTAACGAACGCAAAGCATATCCATATCCTGGTATAAACACATAGCACAGTAAATCTATGTTACTGGCTAATGGGTTTTCAGTAAACAATCTTTTGTATGGATTGTTTTAATAATTCTGTTACATAATAACATTTTGTGATTTTATATAGTTTTGTGCCTTTTCTCTTTTTCCAAATAGGTTGGTGGAGTAGATGCCAACCCCCTCTGCGTGATGAGGTTTGAGGTTTGGCCCTAAAGTGACAACCCTTGTTCCTCCAGAGATACAGTACACTCAGTGAGTGTGGTCACCATAGATCAATGGTGTCATTGGGAATTTATCTGAGAGATTGACCATTGCTCAAGGAACCCCTAGCAACCTCTGGAGGAACCCTGGTTGAGAAACCCTGGTGTAGAGACAGGTCACCCATCTGCCAGGGACAGTAATAGCATTAGGGAAAGGTTCCAAGCAAGTAGGGAAACCTAACAAGAGGAAGGAAAATGATAAATGATACAAATAAATCTGTGAAAAGTGTGGGGGGGCATTTGTATGGTGCCCCCTTTACTCCGATACCCCTAACTAAATTCTAGTGGAACCAATTGCCTTCAGAAGTCACCTAATTAGTAAATAGAGTCCACCTGTGTACTATTTAATCTCAGTATAAATACAGCTGTTCTGTGAAGCCCTCAGATGTTTGTTAGAGAACCTTAGTGAACAAACAGCACCATGAAGGCCAAGGAACGCACCAGACAGGTCAGGGATAAAGTTGGGGAGAAGTATAAAGCAGGGTTAGGTTATAATAAAATCTCCCAAGCTTTGAACATCTCACGGAGCTCTGTTCAGTCCATCATCGGAAAATGGAAAGAGTATGGCACAACGGCAAACCTACCAAGACAGGGCCGTCCACCTAAACTGACCGGCCGGGCAAGGAGAGCATTCATCAGAGAAGCAGCCAAGAGGTCCATGGTAACTCTGGAGGAGCTGCAGAGATCCACAGCTCAGGTGGGAGAATCTGTCCACAGGACAACTATTAGTCGTGCTCTCCACAAATCTGCCCTTTATGGAAGAGTGGCAAGAAGAAAGCCATAAGAAGTCCGGTTTGTAGTTTGTGAGAAGCCATGTGGGGGGCACAGCAAACACGTGGAAGAAGAGGCTCTGCTCAGATGAGACCAAAATTGAACTTTTTGGCCAAAAACCAAAACGCTATGTGTGGCGGAAAACTAACACTGCACATCACCCTGAACACACCATCCCCACTGTGAAACAAGGTGGTGGCAGCTTCATGGTGTGGGGATGCTTTTCTCCAGCAGGGACAGGGAAGCTGGTGAGAGTTGATAGGAAGTTGGATGGAGCCAAATACAGGGCAATCTTAGAAGAAAACCTGTTAGAGTCTGCAAAAGACTTGAGACCGGGGAGGAGGTTCACCTTCCAGCAGGACAACGACCCTAAACATCCAGCCAGAGCTACAATGGAATGGTTTAGATCAAAGCATATTCATGTGTTAGAATGGCCCAGTCACAGCCCAGACCTAAATCCAATGGAGAATCTGTGGCAAGACTTGAAAATTGCTGATCACAGACGCCCTCCATCCAATCTGACAGAGCTTGGGGTATTCTGCAAAGAAGAATGGGCAGAAATGTCCTCTCTAGATGGGCAAAGCTGGTAGAGCCTTCCCCAAAAAGACTTGCAGCTATAATTGTAGGGAAAGGCGGTTCTACAAAGTATTGCCTCCAGGGGGCGCCATACAAATGCCCCCCACACTTTTCACAGATTTATTTGTATCATTTATCATTTTCCTTCCACTTCACAATTATGAGGCACTTTGTGTCGGTCCATCACATAAAATCCCAATAAAATACATTTACATTTTTGGTTGTAACATGAGAAAATGTGGAAAATCTCAAGGGGTATGAATACTTTTTCAAGGCACTGTATAAAACTCTGCCTGACCCAAGATGGCTGCCGGAGGCACATGGCCTGTCAGGATCTCTGCCCCAGTGGTCCCGGAAACCATAGAGCAGGGGTCCCCAAGCTTTCTACACAAAGGTCCAGTTTACTTTTCTTCAGACTTTAGGGGGGGGGGGCGGCTTGATTGTGGCCAGCAGGAATATATATTTTTTTTCAGCATCAGCTGAGAATAAACAATGCCTAATCTTGGGTAATAGGGGGGGAGGCATAGTGGCCCATTGTTGGTGTCAGTGGGCAAAATAGTGCCACCCACATCGTTGAGGTCAGTGGCATGAATTATGCCCCATTGTTGGTGTCAGTGGGCAGAATAGTGTGTCACTTACCTGATGGTTGAGTCTGGCTTATGCGGGGGCAACCTCTCTTGCGGCCCTGGTTCAAGACCCCCTGGTAGTGCAGACAGGGAGCTCAGGGGGGCACAAGGGCTGGACAAGCCTCTGATGGCAGGTGCAGGTCCACAGAAGGCTGAAAAGTAGTGGGGCGGTCCGGGTCGCCAACTGGCAGGTAGCGAACTACAGAGGGATCAGGCAGACGGGTAGTCGGGTGCAGGCTGGGTCAGTAACGTGCAGGTGGCTGAAGTACAAGGAGGAACAGGCAGAAGAGCGGTCGTAAACAATCTGAGGTCGGGGCAGGCAGATAGCAACAAAGTTCAAAAAGTAGCCGGGGTCCCTGGAACAGGAAATCATTCAGAACAGACACTGGGGGTCACAGGTGCAGGAACGCTGTAGAACGGACAGCACTTGCTTCCTGGTGCTGTCCGCTTAAATGGCCGCTGTTGGCGCCATTGCCGGCACAGGAGCGCGCGAACGCGTACAGGCGGCCACGCATAGGTCTGCCAGAGATGATTCCTTACATAGTGTCTCATATCAGTTAGATGAATAGTGTCCCAAGGGCCGGATAAAGACAACCAAAGGGCCACAGTTTGGAGACCCCTGCCATAGTGGAAACCATGTTCCTCTTGACTTCGTCTCCCTCTGCACTGCCACTGCGGTTGAGCGCCACCTGCAGTGGAGAAACTAGACTGCACCTGACTACAAGGGGGGGACAACTTCTTCCTACTTCAATCCAAAGCTGTTCCATAGAAACTCTTCTCAGCCAGTGGATATCTGCAGTCTTCCTAGCTGAAGCAGGGCCGTCTTTACTGTTGATTGGACCCTGGGCAAATATTTTCTTGGGCGCCCCCCCCCCCCCATGCAATTTCACCATCCACCTGCTCTGAGACATACAATAAATAGCAACTAGACTCAAAATCAATTTACTGAATCAGATCAGCAGTGATTCTGATTGATTGCCAGAGGTTACAGCTTATCATTGCCTCTTACTGACTGGTTGCTAGAGGTTACAGCACACATTACTGCTCACTGATTAGTTGCTAGAGGTTACAGCACATGCTTTCTGCTTGTTTGGTTGCTAGAGATTACTGTACATCAATACTGCTCACTGATTGGTTGCTAGAGGTTACTGCACATCATTACTGCCCACAGATTGGTTGCTAGAGGTTACAGCACATCATCTCCTCACTGCCTGAACACCATGGACTGGGGACCACAAAGTCACTTTCCTGAAACCACAGAGATGTGCTGCCCTTTAGCAGATGCACAGCAGTGCCATCAATTAGTAATGGAACCCTCATGCATCTGTTGACCTGTGCTGTGGAGTTTCAAGCATGCCTTTGTCTCCCCAGTGGGCAGCATCCAGTATAGGGGATGGTGAATATGACCTGAGGGGGGCATGATATACATATGAATGCCACCTTTGTTTACATATCAGTGCAGCTGGCTGCCACTGTTTACATATCAATGCCGGTTATTTACATGTAAACATAGGGTCTGCAGGTGAGTCATCTGTACACAACAATAGGGCAGAGTTGGGCAGCTTTAGTAGCAGCACTTAGATATCGGGACACAGCACAGGTCTAAAACTTCAAGGGACAAGGCAATTTAAACCAGGATAGTTGGCAAATACGAGGCAGCTGCTTTGGGCCCCACAACAATGACAGGGCCCAGGGCAGCTGCCCCTTTTGCCCTGCCTTAAAGACGGCCCTGAGGAGTACGTGGCAGCAAACTCAGGTTTCTCAAAAATGCTTTAGGGGCAATTTAGAAATAAACATAAAACAGATGGGGGGGGGGGGACAAAATCTGCCAGAAATGGACTTTAGATAGAACCCATAATAACCGTCCACATAAGTTGTCTGAACGTGAGTTAGTCCTGCATTGCCGGCTCCTTCATTCCGAGAACTATTTGACCTTGTCAGACATCTGCAGATGCTTCACCTGCATAATTCAAGCAGTCAAGGTCCAAATCCAGCGCTAAATGCATCTCCGATAGAGCAACGCGTCTTTAGAAAACAAACCGAAATATTGGCAAAGGCATTATCCTATTGTGTTATTTTCCCTCTGAGCTCTCGTACGAGGACGCAGCTATTCAGACATGTTTAGAAGGATTTTAGATATACGGAGATTAGTCATCTCATTAGCTGTCAGAAGCCGAGAGAATGTTTCTTTTATTCCTGGCTTCTCGTCAGCTCTTCCAACAATGGCAAACATCTGCTCCTGGTGACGGATTGCACTCGGTTAGTTTGGCTTCTTGCTGTAGAAAACATTATCTCACGGAATATTTTAGTATGCTTTGTTTCAAAACCTCATACGTCACATTGAAATATTTGTTTTATGGCTTGCATTGTATGGTCAACCCGTTCTAGTAAATATAGGATGTACTCATTAAGGCTGAACTCTAGACCAACAGCTAAATACACAGATAAAATACATATACACTGACCGGGCACTGTATTAGGTACACCTTGCCAGTAGCAGGTTGGACCCCCTTTATTAGGTCCACCTTGCCAGTAGCGGGTTGGACCCCCTTTATTAGGTCCCCCTTGCTAGTAGCGGGTTGGACTCCCTTTCTTAGGTCCACCTTGCCAGTAGCGGGTTGGACCCCATTTATTTGGTACACCTTGCCAGTAGCGGGTTGGACTCCCTTTATTAGGTCCACCTTGCCAGTAGCGGGTTGGACTCCCTTTCTTAAGTCCACCTTGCCAGTAGCGGGTTGGACCCCATTTATTAGGTCCACCTTGCCAGTAGCGGGTTGGACCCCCTTTATTAGGTCCACCTTGCCAGTAGCGGGTTGGACTCCCTTTATTAGGTCCACCTTGCCAGTAGCGGGTTGGACTCCCTTTATTAGATCCACCTTGCCAGTAGGGGGTTGGCCCCCTTTATTAGGTCCACCTTGCTAGTAGCGGGTTGGACCCCCTTTATTAGGTCTACCTTGCTAGTAGCGGGTTGGGCCCCCTTTTGCCTTTATTCTTCGTGGCATAGATTCAATAAGGTGTTGGAAACGTTCCTCAGAGATTTTGGTCCTTAGTGACATGAGAGCATCACGCAGTTGCTGCAGGTTTGTTGGCTGCACATCCATGATGCCAATCTCTCCACCACATCCCAAAGGTGCTCTATTGGGTTGAGATCTGGTGAGTGTGGAGGCTATTGAGATCTGGTGACTGTGGAGACCATTGAGATCTGGTGACTGTGGAGGCCATTGAGATCTGGTGAGTGTGGAGGCCTTTGAGATCTGGTGAGTGTGGAGGCTATTGAGATCTGGTGACTGTGGAGGCCATTGAGATCTGGTGACTGTGGAAGCTATTGAGATCTGGTGAGTGTGGAGGCCATTGAGATCTGGTGAGTGTGGAGGCCATTGAGATCTGGTGACTGTGGAAGCTATTGAGATCTGGTGACTGTGGAGGCCATTGAGATCTGGTGACTGTGGAGGCCATTGGTGTACAATGTCCTCATTGTCCAGTGGTGAGATGATTGGAGCTCTGTGACATGGTGCATTATCCTGCTGGAAGGAGCCATCAGAAGAAGGGGACACTGTAGTCATAAAGGGATGGACATGGTCAGCAACAATGCTCAGGTAGGCTGTGGTGTTTAAATAATGCTCAATTGGTACTAAGAGGCCCAAAGTGTGCCCATCCCCTACAGCATTACACCTCTACCACCAGCCTGAACTGGTGATACGAGGCAGGATGGATCCATGCGCTGAATTCTGACCCCCACCATCTGAATATCGCAGCTGAAACCCAGGCTCATCAGACCAAGCAATGTTTTTCCAATCTTCTATTGTCTAATTTTGGTGAGCCTGAGCCAATTGTAGCCTCAGTTTTCTGTTCATAGCTGACAGGAGTGGCACCGTTGTGGTCTTCTGCTGCTGTAGCCCATTTGCTTCAAGGTTGGATGTGCGTTCAAAGAATATATTCTGCATACCTTGGGTGTAACGAGCGGTTGTGTACATTCTCCTCTGACCTCTGACACCAACAAGGCATTTTCCTCCACACAACTGCCGCTCACTGGATATTTTCTCTTTCCCCCAACATTCTCTGTAATCCCGAGAGATGGTTGTGCCTGAAAATCCCAGAAATACTCAGACCAGCCAGTCTGGCACCAACAACCACGCCACACTCAAAGTCACTTCAATCCCCTTTCTTCCCCATTCTGATGCTCGGTTTTGAACTTCAGCAAGTCGCCTTCACCACGTCTAGATGCCTAAAGGCATGGGGTTGCTGCCATGTGATTGGCTGATTAGCAATTTGTGTTACCCAGCAATTGAAAAGGTGTACCTAATAAAGTGGCCGGTAAGTGTATATTAAGGTAAATACCGAATCTGAGATCTGGCAAACCGACTCAGCTAATACGGGTAATGCATTTGTAAGTGGTGCGGCGGTTGCCTCCAGAGTCCGCAGCGACAAACTAATTGCTCTAAAATTGCTACAAATCCGTCACTGTCATTTTCTTGGCACATTTCAAGTTCGGTGGAAGACCCAAAAAGAAATGTTAAGTCAGCTTTTTTTTTTAAAAAGTACAAGAGCGTTTTAAATATTGAATTGTACAGTAATGCTCTGTATTTAAAGTGCACCTAAAGAACGAAAAATGTAACAAATTCGATTTTAGCACAACTTTGCCGGGGGGGGGGGCACACAAACCACCCGAACCCCCCCCCCACGGGTGGTACTCATGCGGTCGGGCTCTCAATCGGCGCAGATGCAGAGCACTGAGGGACCGCTCCTAGGGTGGCCACACTCACTCAGTGTACTGTATCTCTGGAGGAACAAGGGTTGTCAGTCTAGGGCAGGGCTACACCACTATTCTCGTCTTCATAACATAAGGGGCAGTGGCGGCTGGTGCTCAATATTTTGGGAGGGGCGGCAAGCAAACCTACCCCCCCCTCACTCGCACAACCGCCAACCCTCCCCCCCCTGCTGTGGGACGAACGGGAAGGCGGCGACCAATCTGGCCTTACCTGCTCCTCGCTCCAGATTGCTTCTCCTCCCGGCCAAACAGGAAGTGGGTCCTGAGACCCGATTGGCCAGGAGTCCTAAGACTCCCTGGCCAATTGGGGCTCAGGACCCGGTTCCTGATTGGCCGGGAGGAGAAACAGAAAGAAGACATTAGAGAATATTAATTCTCTAATGCAGGGTTTCTCAACCAGGGTTCCATGGAACCCTAGGGTTCCTCCAGAGGTTGCTAGGGGTTCCTTGAGCAATGGTCAATTTCCACCTCTCAGATAAATTCCCAATGACATAATTGATCTTTTTAGCTATCTGTAAGGGGGTGATTCTTCCCAATGACCACAAGTGTAAGGAGCATTCTTCCCAATGACCACCAACGTAAGGAACATTCTTCCCACTGACCACCAATGTAAGGAGCATTCTTCCCACTGACCACCAATGTAAGGAGCATTCTTCCCACTGATCACCAATGTAAGGAACATTCTTCCCAATGACCACAAGTGTAAGGAGCATTCTTCCCATTGACCATCACACTAATGTATCATGAGTTGTAGATTTGTAGACCGGAGAACTATTTCAAGGGTTCCTCGGTGTTGAAAAGATTGAGAAAGGCTGCTCTCATAGGCGTGCACAGGGGGTGTGCCAGGTGTGCCTGGGCACACCCTAATCACTCCAGGCACATTAGCATTACTGCTCTTTGTGCCACTGGAGAGATGGGAAGTATCTCCCTCGGACCAGTTCCACCATTATTGAAGAGCTACCATACTTCTATTTCACTGAACTGGCTCTGCTATAAGAGTGTGTATGTCTATGTGTGTATGCATGTATATAAATATACTGTTAATGTGTGTTTGAGCTTTGGGGTGCACACCCTAATGCAATAGGCTGCGCACCCCTATGGCTGCTCTAATGTCACACAACTGGGTGGGCTCGGGGCACAGTGCTCTGCGCCCCGAGCCCACCCTTTTTTGAAGCCAATTAGAGCCTCTGGCTCTAATCACATGCTTCTAAAAATAAAAAAACCTACATTGAAATCCATGCGTCCGGTGCCCTGCATGTAGATTAGGGGCCAGGCGCATGGATCGGGGGGGGGGGGAAGCGCCCCTAATGGAGCAGCCGCCACTGATAAGGGGAGATCTATACACATAGATAGCTGAGAACAATGTAACCAATAAGAATGCAGCACAGGCAAAGGGCACAGGAAGTAATAAGCTTACCAAGATTTCAAGAGCAACAAGTATTTTTTGCACTTAATGAACAGATATATCAGAAGGCTTTCAATTGTATATTTAACAAGCCAAGGGGTATTGTAAATAAAAAATAAACCTTTTATCCTATAATTTGTCCAAATTTGTCCCATTAAAAAATGACTCTAAAATATGTCCGGTACAAAACATGGAAAAGCAGTTTGACATTATTTTTTTTCAATTTTGCATATTTTTTATGCAACACTGAAAAACAAAATAAAATAAAGCAATGAAAGAAGAAACTATAATAGTAAAAAAAATAAAAAAATAAAAACTATTAGAAAAATAATATCTAAGAAGAAGAAATTACTACAGCCAATTAAGTTTAACCAAAGGGTTAATGGGGGTTAAAAAACAAAGCAATATAATAAAAAAAACAAAAACAGAAGGGTTTCTTTAACTGAGGTCAAATGCAGAGCAAAGGTCACACCTATGATCTCTATATGAATAAAATAGTAAATACAATGTAACAATATATTTTTACACTATATTGCTCATTGACCAACACATGGAAAAGCTGTTTGATTTTTTTTTTTTTTTTGCATATTTTTTATGCAATACCGAAAAAAAACTTAAATATTAAAAATGAAATAAAAAAAAACTGCCAGAAAAATAATAACCAAGGGTAGAATGGAATTATTATAGCCGATTAAGGTTAAGCAAGGGTTAATGGTGGTTAAAATAAAAAAAATTAAAAAAATGTTTTTAATACTGATGTCAAATGCAGATAAAAGGGTCACACCTATGATCTCTATATGAATAAAATAGTAAATACAATGTAACAATATATTTTTACACTATATTGCTCATTGACACTTCCAGGCTATCTGCAAGTGTCATTTTCCATGGGAAGGGAAGGCTGCGTTTTGACAATCTGCTATATAATACATAGCAATTCCTTCCTGTCATTTTGACAGCTGAAAATTGCCGCTAGTAATAGTAATGTATGGGGTGGTGAGAAGGGAGAAGAGCTGAATGTAGAAGATACATCCTAGATCAGCCAATCTCAACCAGGGTTCTATGGAACCCTAGGGTTCCTCAAAAGGTTGCTAGTGGTTCCTTGAGCTATGGCTGATCGACCTCCCATATGATGGTGCCTGCATAGTTCTGGGATCAATGCCACTTGGCTGAGCCAGCTGCATTAACCCAGTGATCTTTTCACCTGCCTGTAAGGGAGGCATTGTGACCACCACTGTAAGAAAGACATTCTTCCCACTGATCACCAATGTAAGGAGCATTCTTCCCACTGATCACCAATGTAAGGAACATTCTTCCCACTGATCACCAATGTAAGGAGCATTCTTCCCACTGA
>BLSH010481364.1:26281-56874 GCA_018402905.1 Glandirana rugosa
ACGTTTCAAACTGCGGTATGGCGCTCGCCTGCGTTAAAACTTCGAACTGTACAACCCATAGTAAAAAGCATTCTGTTATACCTTTTTAACCGGATTGAAATGACAAAAGAATAAAAAATTGATTTCTTTGACTTAAATAAATTTTTTTCGTACGAACCTTCTGGCGACGCGTTTATGCCACACTGTATTTCAAAACGTTACTGGCGGTAAAATAAGAGATCCCACAATCTTTTTTTTATATATTACAAACCCCCCAAGATTCATTAAAATACCGTTTTGAAAAATTGAGCATTGATCTGTTCGGGGTCCGGGACAAAGTTCGGGTTCTGTCCGGACCCGAACCCGGACTTTGTCCCGAAGTTCGGCCGAAACAGCAGAACCCGGACTTCTAGAAGTTCGCTCAACTCTAGTTACGAGTTAAAAAGTTTTGCCATAAAATTACTTAGAACCCCCCAAACATTATATATTTTTTTTCTAACACCCTAGAGAATAAAATGGCGGTCATTGCAAAACTTTATGTCACACCGTATTTGCGCAGCGGTCTTCCAAGCATGCTTTTTTTAAATAAATTCAGTTTCTTTAGTTAAAAAATAAGAAAACAGTAAAGTTAGGCCAATTTTTCCATATTGTCTTACGAAAAATGATACCCAACATGTCAAGCTTCAAAATTGCGTCCGCTCGCGGTATGGCGTCAAACTTTGCAACTTAAAAATCTCCATTGGCAAAGTCTAAAAAATTCTACAGGTTAGCAGTTTGAGTTACAGAGGAGGTATAGAATTATTGAGTTCGCTCTACCGATTTCGGCGATACCTCACATGTGTGGTTTGAACACCGTTTTCATATGTGGCCGGGACTTATGTATGCGATCGCTTCTGCACGCGATCTCTGCGGGACAGAGCGTTTAACATTTTTTTTTTAATTATTTATTTTGCTTTTTACTTTTTATTTTTACACTGTTCTTTTTTAAAAAATAATTGATCACTTTTAGTCCTATCACAAGAAATGTAAACATTCCTTGTAATACAAAAAAGCATGCCAGGACCTCTTAAATATGAGATCTGTGGCCAAAAAGACTCAGATCTCATATTTACAGTAACATGCAAAATAAAAAAAAAATTTTTGAAAAAAATGACAGCCCAAAAAAAAAAAGGGCCTTTTAAGACCGTTGGGCGGTACTGACTTCTGACGTCATTTGCGCCCTGCCGTGCTATGGCTGCCGGCGGGTCCAGTAAGCGGCAGAGATGATGGGAAAGCGTCAGAAGGGGGGACACCTCTCCCGCCGCTGATAAAAGTGATCTCGCGGTGCATCCACTGCTAAGACCCCTTTTATCTGAAAGAATCGCCAGAAGAAAAAAACGGTATCTGAATGCTGCCTGCAGCTGCAGACACCATTCAGATACCACCACTCAAACCCAAGGATGTCATAAGATGTCCAGCGGCACAGAAGTGGTTAAAGGGGGCTTCCAGATTCCAATAAGCCCCCTACCCGCAGACCCCCACAACCACTGTCAAGGGTTGTGGGGATGAGGCCATTTTCCCAATCAACATAGGGACAAAGTGCTTTGGGGGCGACCTCAAAGCATCCTCCTCATGTTGAGGGCATGTGGCCTGGTATGGTTCGGAGGGGGGCGTACGCGTGTTCCCTCCCCCTTCTGCCATGCCAGGGCTGCGTGCTCGCATAAGGGTCTGGTTTGGATATTTTTTAAATTTGGCGCAGGGTTCCCCTTAATATCCATACCAGACCATGAGGGCCTGGTATGGACTTTGGGGGGGACTCCGCGTAATTTTTTAAAAATGTTGGCGTGGGATTCCCCTTAAAATCCATACCAGACCTAAAGGGCCTGGTTTGGATTTTAGGGGCCCCCACATTATTTTGCTTTTAAATTTTGGCACAGGGTTCCCCTTAACCCTATGCAATTTTTTTTTTTTAATTTTCGTGTTGGCCCTGCTGTTGTAAATTTTTTTAAAAATTGTGATGACATGTCCCAGTCAAACAGGTGCTGAAAAATTGGGCCTTGGGTGTTGGCAGTTGGTAGTTACTCTTGTTGGGCACAGGAAAGGGGCCTTGCTGTTGTTAATTAGTTTAAAAATTATGATGACATGCCCCTGTAAACCAGGTGCAGAAAAATTGGGCCTTGGGTGTTGGCGGTGCCAGAACACTGTACCCCCTTGCAGTTACTCTTGTTGGGCACAGGAAAGGGGCCCTGCTTTTGTAAATTATTTTAAAAATTGTGATGACATGCCCCTGTAAACAAGGTGCTGAAAAATTGGGCCTTGGGTGTTGGCGGTTCCAGAACACTCTACCCCCTTGCAGTTACTCTTGTTGGGCGCAGGAAAGGGGCCTTGCTGTTGTAAATTAATTAAAAAATTGTGATGACATGCTCCTGTAAACCAGGTGCAGAAAAATTGGGCCTTGGGTGTTGGCATTGCCAGAACACTGTACTCCCTTGCAGTTACTCTTGTTAAGCACAGGAAAGGAGCCCTGCTGTTGTAAATTACTTTAAAAATTGTGCCCTAAATACAAAATATCGTTCTGGATTATGGACAGGAGGAATAGGAGCAGTGGCAGTCTTAAGGGATCCCAAGCAAATTTAATCAATTGCATCAGCATCAGGGGCTTGATAGCTGCTGATCCAGGACTGATTCATTTTTATAAAAGTGGGCCTATTAACCGAGTCTGTGGACAGGCACACTCTTTGATCGGTTACGAACCCTCGAGCAGCACTGAATGTCCGCTCAGAAAGCACGCTGGACGCAGGACAGGCCAACAACTCAGTTGCATATTCAGCAAGTTCCGGCCAGTGGTCCATCCTCAAGACCCAGTAACTCAGTGGATTCTCAGTTGGAAAGGTCTCCAAGTCTGCTCTTGCCCCTATATATTCCTGCACCATATAATGCAGATGCTGATGATGTTTGCTTGAACCTAACTGGCCTGGGTGCTGAGGACTGAATTTTTTTTTTTTTTAATTCTGTTTATTCGATTTTGTTAAGAGGTTACAAAACAGAGCCTTTGGGCATACCCTGGCTCAGCAAATAACAGTATAAATGAGTACTAGTCATATGCTCAAGTTATCATTACATCGTCAGATCAAGAGAAAATACACTTTAGTGTAGATGGTTGTTATCTGTTAATCAAAAGGAAAGGAGGAGTGAGAAGCACCATGTCGTTTGTCATCAAAAATGGTCATGGGACGTTGATATATTTGTTTTACCAGCGATTCCATGGTTGCCATGAGCTAAGAAGTTTGTGTCTATTGGGTTTGCCATAAGACATCATACATTCGTATGTGAAGTGAGTCTGCACCAGTGAAGTGATATCAGCAATAGTTGTGGTGGAGGGTTTTTTCCAATTTCTGACTATTAGTAGCCTAGTTGCTAGAAGGATGTGAGTAGTTATTAGTCTATAGTTTGAAGGGACTTGTTCTATATTCAAGTTTCAGGCTAAGGGGGTCAGGCTAATGTTGCAATTCGTGATGTCAGCGATCAAGTTAGAGACTTTGCGCCACATGTTTGATAGCAATAGGCATGACCATAGTATGTGTGGTAATGTACCTGTGTGGCCGCAATTTCTCCAACAATCTGGTGGCTTGTCTGGATACATTTGATTCAGTTTTTGAGGTATGAGGTACCATCTCAGAGTTATTTTCTGGGGGACTTCCCATAGTGCCGTGCAGCAGGTGGATTTGCAAATTGTTTTGAGGGCAGTCGTCCATTGATTTTCATTTAATGTCATGTCCCAATCCTTCTCCCAGTCCTTGAAGGGTTTGGACTAGGAGAAGGATTTCTTTTCATGAAGGGTGTTGTAGAATACGGATATTAAATACAAAAATAGAGATAGTATTCCCGCACTAGTAGATGGGTCTCTATTACCTGCGCCTAATATGCTTCATTCAACAATTTCCGTAAATGTAATATTTATCAGCAGCTACCTTTAAAAAAGATTATAATCTGCACAAAACATAAGTTATACTAATCCAGAATTGCTGAATCTGCATACACAAATGTGGTAGCGCTCATAATTAGATAAGTTAGTCCATACACACACAGTTCCTTTTATGGTGCATCAATGGTTAATATTCAAGTAATCCACCAGTCAGAATTCCACCTTGTGCAAATGAAGACAAACAAGTGATTCCCTTCACCCGTGGATGGACTCTTACCAGAGATGAATGCCTGTCACTCTCGTATACAGGCTAATTCGCTTTTTGTGCTTTCTCAATGCACATGTCCACTTTGGGTTTCCAGTTCACTCTGTTGATCACCCGTACTCCTCATATAGGCATAGATTTAGGAAAAAATATAGAGCCACAATAGTGTAATACTGTTTCTCAATTTATTGTAACATAAATGTATTAAGATGTATTTTAAAACCAAAAACAATTAAAAAAGTTGCCACTAGGGGTCACTGTCCCCTTAGGTAATCTCCTTACCAGAGACTCAAGTCAATACAGCTTTTTTATGAGAAGGACGCCAGCTGATCCTGGAGCCTTATCTCAGACACCGCTCCCCGCTCGTCACTAGATATCCCGACCCGCAGGACACAAGAAACAGATCAGGGTGCCTCCGTCCTCCTTTGTGATGGTCGCCACCGCACAGCTACAGCCTCAGACGCGTTTCGTCTATCCAGACTTCCACCTGTGAGTGTAAGAGTCCATCCACGGGTGAAGGGAATCACTTGTTTGTCTTCATTTGCACAAGGTGGAATTCTGACTGGTGGATTACTTGAATATTAACCATTGGAAATGGAACTGTGTGTGTATGGACTAACTTATCTAATTATGAGCGCTACCACATTTGTGTATGCAGATTCAGCAATTCTGGATTAGTATAACTTATGTTTTGTGCAGAATACGGATATTCCCTTGTGTTTATCACTGTTGTTATAAAAATAGTTCCATGTCTCTATGGGTATTGCGCTTTCTAGATTGGGGTAGGCGGCCAGGCAATGTTGAATTCTGATAGTTGTGAAGTAGCCCTTATTGGGAGCTTTGGTTATAGCTTGAATCTGTTGGAATGATTTATGTTGTATCAGTATACAAAGTTCCCTAGTATTTTGAGCATACCCGGATAGCCATCCAGGTATGTACAGATCTGGGGATAAGAGCTTGAGGGTTTGTATATGTACTGGGATGGGTTTGGTTGATAAAGATGTCCATTTAGTATGGTGCAAGATGCCCCATGCTTTTACGGACGCCTGGATCGGTGGGGGAAGATGTGAAAGTGATGGTCTTTTTACTTTAGTGCTGTATAGCCAGTCTTTGAGATTGGAGCCGCCGGGGGTCGTCTTGTTTTCTATGTCACCCCATAATGTGTTAGGTGTTTGTTGCATCCAATCTTTCAATTGGGCGAGAATAGACGCTAGGTAGTAATCCCGTATATTGACGTATCCCGTACCGCCTGCAAGGCGATGTTTTATCAGCCTCGAGTGATTGCTTCAGGGTTTTTTCCCTTGCCAGATGAAGTGATGAATTGTAGATTGTAGAGATTTAAGGAATATTGTTGAGAGTGGCAGTGGAAGTGTGCGGAATAAATAAAGCAGTTTTGGTAAAGTCATCATTTTAAAGGCTGCTAGGCGCCCTGACCAGGAAAATTCAAATTTGGATAGTTTCGCTACCTCTTGTGCAAGCATTGTTTTAGCTAGTAGATAGTTATGTTTAAAGAGTGAGCTTCTGGATTTCGTTAATGTTATTCCTAGGTACGTGATGCCCGCGTCTGCCCAGGAGTAGGGATATATGTTGCGTATCAGCTTGCTAGTCACTCCATCCATTCCTAGGTCTAGTATAGAGGATTTGGTATCGTTCACTGTGTAATAAGAAACATTGCTAAACATTTGTAATGTAGCTTGTACCAAAGCCAGGGAAGCTGTTGGGTTAGAGATCATTAAAACTACGTCGTCTGCGAGCAGATTAATTTTATGTTCTAGTTTTCCAATGCGGAAACCTGTAATTTGATTGTTATTCCTAATATGTTCAGCTAGGGGTGCCATTACCATGTTGAAGATCAGGTGGGAGAGAGGGCAGCCCTGCCTGGTTCCATTAGTTATGTTAAACGGTTTAGATAGCATTTCTGATGTGTACACCTGGGCTGTCGGGGTGGAGTACAAGGCCATAATGGCTGAAAATATATTCTCGTGTAGTTCAAATTTGTTTAGCGTCGCTTTTAGGTACGTCCAATGGACTCTGTCGAACGCCTTCTCTGCATCTAGTGAAAGAAGCAGAGAAGGCATTCTGGAGACCTCTGAATGATATTAATTAGTCTGTGGGTAGCGTTGGAGGATTGTCTTCCTTTTATAAACCCCAATCGATCTCGGTGTATGAGGTGCGGCATTAGCTCCATCAGTCTGAGTGCGATAAGTTTGGAGTAGATTTTTGTATCTATATTAAGTAGGGATATTGGTCTAAAGTTTTGTGGAAGAGATTGGTCCTTCCCTGGCTTCGGCAAAGTGATAATAATAGCTTTTAACATTTCAGGAGGTAGAGAAGAGGAGGAGGCAGCATCATTACATACTTGTGTCAGATAAGGAGCTAGAGTGTTTTTGAATTGCTTATAGTATTCTCCAGTGAGACCATCTGGTCCCGGTGATTTATTGTAGGGGAGAGATGCTATGGTGTTAACTATTTCTTGGGTGGTGAAGGGAGCATTTAGTACAGCTTGGATGGATAGAGTGATCGGTGCATGATCCGACCACGTTATTGTTATGATGGCAGATTCTATTGTGTTGGGTAAAGACCACTTGTCCACCAGGAAGTAGTCTATACGTGAGTATGAGTTGTGCGGGTTGGAGAAGAATGTGTAGTCATGTTCTGTGGCGTGGTGGCATCTCCACGCGTCATATAGGCTGTTGCTTCTTATGAAGTTGCCCATTGGTGAGGGGTGTCTCATTGAGTTGGAGGACGTGTCAAGTTGGTTGTCGGGTACAATGTTGAAGTCCCCACACATGATAAGGTGACCATTTTTAAAGGAGTTGATCTTTTTCATGAGGTTATTCAAAAATTTAATTTGTCTTGTGTTGGGGGCATATATGTTGGCGATCGTGAATCTAGTGTTGTTCATGGTGCAGTCTATTACTAGGTATCTGCCCTCTTGGTCAGTTAAAGAGTTGTGGATTTGGAGGGAGATAGAGTATTTAAACATAGTGATCACTCCATTTTTCTTATGTGAGCCTAAAGCCTGAAATATATGTGGAAAACATTTGTTGGATATTTTCGGCTCGTGTCCGCTTTTGAAGTGAGATTCTTGGATGCAGATGACATCACTATTGTTTTCCTTAATTGTACGCCAAAGAGACGATCTCTTAGCTGGGTGGTTCAACCCCTTGGAGTTCAATGATAGGAAGTTTACCATGGTATGTGAGGTTGAGTAGTGGACAGGTAGTTTTAAATCGTACTCACGATTTGAAGTATTGTCTGTTACCCCTTGTTCTGGTGAATTGTAGTAGATGGGCTTCCAGGGCCCTGAGGTTCTAAGGTCAGATATGTAGCGACAACAAACTACTGTGGTGCTGAAATAGAAAGTTATAATCAATAAACTAAGTAAAGTTAGTTAGAGTTATCCTGGGGGTCTACCCCGGTGTATTAGTTATTTGCTATATAAGCGTAGAGCATATTATGAAAGTAACAAAGGAATGCTTGAACATCAAAAAAAAAAAAAATCAGCAGCGAAAATGACAACTGTGCTGCTGTTCAACTAGAGAAAGAGTTTGTGGATGTGTGACAGTGACATACTGGACACCGATTCGGAACGTATGATGATGGTTAGAGTATGGTGTTCAACGTCTTGTTTCTAAGATGGGAGAGGGATTCAGGCTTTTTTGCCCATACGCAGGTGAGGAATTGTTTTTCTGATTGTGGTTAGGTCCACTTGGGGGATCCGGTATTATTCCCCAAATCAGAAGAAGTTGGAGGCCTTGATCCAATGTGGTTATGCGGTGTTTGACCCCGTTCTTTGTGACCATTATCTTAGTGGGGAAGCCCCATTGATATGGGATTTTGTGATTGTTGAGGGCTTTTGTAATCGTGTTAAGTTGTTTTCTCAGCTGCCGAGTGTATTGGGACAGGTCTGCATATAGCTGGATTCTGGTGTAAGGAGCTGGTAGTTGACCTAGTTGTCTCGATTTGTGCAGCAATTGGTCTTTCGTATGATAAAAGTGAACTCTCATCAATACATCCCGTGGTACTTCATCTGGGAGGTGGGGGGGTTTGGGTAGACGGTGTATACGGTCTATGACAGTGTCCATGGGAGTAATGTCCGGTAGTATTGTGGTGATTTGTTTTCTTGCATAGGCATTGAGGTCGTTGGGTAGAACGTTTTCTGGGATGCCCCTTAGTTTAATGTTATTTCTACGGGATCTATCTTCGAGATCCGCCATTTTGGCTTTCAGCCATTGCTGTTCATCGCGTGTGTTTTCAATTATATCTACTAGGTCATTGACCGTTTCGGTCATTGCTCCCAGTTGTTTCTCTGTATGTTGCACTCTTCTAGAGATAGTGTGTATTCCTACATTGAATTTGTTGAATAGTGCCAGAATGTTGTTATGCATGGCTGATTGTAGTGAGACTAACATATCTTTCATGGTGGTATCTAGTACCGGTTGGCCAGAAGTAGGGAATTCTGCGATCGGGAAGAGGTGGTTGTTTTGTTCTTTGTCAGCCTCATTACCCTGCTCCTCCGAGTCTAGCCGTTGTCTAGACTTCACTGGGCTGTTGCTCGTGGAGGATGTTGGTGAGGAGAGGGGATCTTGGGTAGAATCTTGAAAAATGGTCGGGTCCATATCCTCGGCGTCTGGAAGGTCTGTGTATGAACCTTTTCCGTGCACTGCATCATATTGGTCTGTTGGGGGTCTGCCTTTCTGGGGTTGGGAGAAAAATTCTGTAAGTTTCTTTGGTGGCCTGTATTCTTTTCTTTTGCGTGTAATCATGGCCATTGTATGGGTTATTTATTCTTCCACTTGCTGCTTTCTCTTTATTATTTTTTCTCCTCCTTTTTGATTAATAATAAAACTGTAGGGTGTTTATATGAGAGTTAGGGATAGACGTTGGTTAAAGGGAATCTCCGAGCAGGTGTGCAGTGCAGGGGTTAAGTGTTCATCCTTCTGCTCATTGGTCAAATAGGTAGATAGGCCCGGGTGGATCCAAGAGGGTAAGGAATATTTGATTTCTTGAGATTGAGTAAACCGGAGGCCTTCTATTGTAAAAAGGTGTGCTGGAGGAAATGTTCTTTGTAATGTGGCCTTTAGGTATTATGTTTTCTTTGTATCAGTTCTTCGGCCTAGGGGGCCGGGTGTACCAAGATGGCGGATGTGCGTGCAATTTGTAGGCCGCATACAGGCCTCGGCCTCGTGTAGTGGAGGGTACCGCCTGGAATCGCTGGATCGTCTGGGAGGGAGTTAATATTTTCGTTTGCCCCTGGGGTCTGGTGATAGTATTCCCCACTCGGGTGGATGTTGGTCCCCGGGCGGGTGCGCGTTCAGTCCGAAGGTGCAGGCCATGAGGCATCAGTCCGTGGCACCGTTGATCTGAAAGCCGGGCCTTGGGTGAAATTTCACCACTCCAAAACGGGTTGGTGGTGGGTGACCAGGGAGCAGGAGGGTGTGGTGGATGCCTCTTACCGATCCTTGGAACGGGCAGATGCAGAAGGATTCTCTGACTTGGGTTCGGAGCTCTGAGAGAAGACGTCCACTCTCCGTTGCGTCAGGCCACACTCCCTGAACATTTTTTTAAAGACATCGGTCAGCCGGTTACCTTCTCCACCGCTCTGCCTCTGAATGACCAAAGCTTCAGAAACACATTGTCCAGCACCAGGACATGCTGGCCTCCCAGGGTCTGGAAAAGTGTTGCACAAACTTTTCTTCAAGGTATCCTGGAAATTTTTCATCCTCTGCTCCCTCTGTGCAGGCAGGATGAGCTCTGCAACTTTACCCTTGTAACTTGGATCAAAAAGGGTTGCCAGCCAGTAATGATCCTTCTCCTTGATACCATGAATCCTAGGGTCCTTTTGCAGGCTTTTCGGAATAGGGAGCCCATGCAGCGTATGTTTGAGGAGGCACAAGTGTCCTCTGGGTCACTGAGGATGACATTATCAGAAACTACCTCCTCCCAGCCACGTACAACTCCTTGGGTTTCTGGGGACTAAAAATCATGATCCCTTGAAGACTGCTGCGTGTTATTGTCCACATCCATGCTGACACAATAATCTTCCTCCTCCTGTGGGTTTGGTGGCTCTGCAGGAATGCTCTTTGCATAAAGGGGACCTTGAGAGGAAAGGAAGTCCTCCTCTTTCTCACGTTGTTCTGCCTCAAGTGCCCTGTCCGTGATTCCACAAAGCGTGTGCTCCAGAAGGAATATTAGAGAGACAGTGTCACTGATGCATGCATTGTGGCCTCTCACCATCCTTGTGGCCTCCTCAAATGGTGACAGGACAGTGCATGCATCCTTGATCAGTAGCCACATGGCGAAAAGAAGCCAAGCTCCCCTGAGCCTGTCCTGGTGCCATGCTCACAGAGGTACTCATTGATGGCCCTCTGCTGTGCGTGCAGCCACTGCAGCATTGCCAATGTTGAGTTCTACCTGGTGGGCATGTCACAAAAGAGGCAGTTGGTGGGCAGGTTGAATTCCTGCTGAATGTCAGCCAGCCAGGCACTGGCATTGTATGAACGCTGGAAATGACCACAGACTTTTCTGGCCTGCCTCAGGATATCTGGTTACCTGGTTAAGAAATGCTGCACCACCAAATTCAAGACATGTGGCAAGCATGGAACATGTGTCAAGTGTCCCTGTCAGATGGCAGAGAGAAGGTTGGTGCCATTGTCGCATTCCTGGCTCAAGCTGCCGTGGCATCAACCACCTCTGAGCCTGCCCCCACAGAGCTGACAGAATCTCCTGTCAGGTGACTCCTCCGTGTATGATGGTGGGGCTACAGAAGGAGTAACTGTGGACAAAGATCTGGTTTGCCAGCTGCGTTGGAAGGCAAACTTGTATGAGCCTGGGTGACAGAGGATGATGAGAATGAGGATGGCTTACTTATCCACTCCACCAACTCTTCTGTATGTCGTGGCTGAATAGCATGGCCAACAGCAGAAAAAAAGGACAAGCAGAGGATGCACCATGTCTGCCACCACCACTTTTCACTGAAGACACAGAGGCTGCTTGCCCTCTTTTAGTGGCCTGGGAGCATCTGCCTCTCCTTTGTGGCCTGCCTGACATGATGGGGTTTTTTTTAACCACAAATGTGTGTGGCATGGCGACCCACAGTGGCATGCCTCCACCCCTGTCATTGACAAGTAGCACAAAAAGGCCCAAAGGCAAGAAAGTGGGGCTTTGAGTGAGGCGTGTCACTGTAAAGAGTCTCTACATGGCCTGTGAGCATGAAGTCCATACATTGGTGTTTAGTCATGTCGTATAAACAAACACATAATCAGATACAATAAGTATTCAGCATGTCACAGCATTCATATAAGTATCCCGAGTATTTATTTGTACATCCAAAAAGTACCCATGCATGTAAATTGGTACATTGGGTATCTTTACATAAACTGGAGACATATATAGAAAAAACAACAATCAATGGGTATTGGCAATAGCATATGCAGACAGGTGAGTCAGGTATAGTAACCAATGTTTTCAGAAGGTCCATCTTGACAAAATATATTGAATAGTAAACCCTACGCGTTTCGTGGCATTATAGCCACTCATCAGGGGTAAAGCAATGGTACTGAAAAATAGATAAAATAACAATTGATTAGATGAGTGGTCCTCCAAGGAGGGACCTATAAACATCAACCATCTATAGCTTTGTCTAGTGCATACTGACTTACCGATGCCGCCCGGTCGAGAGGTGGAGGAGGCAGGGGCAGCGGACAAACGCCCGGCCCGGGGTTGAGGTGGAATAGCTTCCCCCCCAGGAACCAGGCAGGGTGGCCACCAGACGAGGCATGCCTTCTGCCAGACAGCACATGCCAGTGTGGTATATGTAAGGTGAACTGGGCTGTGTGGAAAAGAAGAGGGGGGAAAAAATATTTTGTAGATCATGTGCATGTGGTGGGAAAAAAAAAAAAAATTGATCAATAAATACAAAACAGCATACAAAAAACTGCATCCAACTAGGATGAATAAGTGTGTGAAAGGGAGTAAAAAATACCTGTGTTGATGGTGTGGTGTGGGCATAAGCTGTAGCAGAGGCTACTCCGCTCGGTGGATAGGAGGGGAGGGAAGATGTAACAGACCCTCCGCTCACCACATCCCCCCGTCCCGGGACGGATATCCGCCAATGTCAAACTACCGCGTTGTAGCTATGGGGAGCAGTGCGGCTCACCAGCGGCTTAAATCCGCAAGGAGGCCACGCCCATCCCCACGTGGCGCGGGATGGACAGGACCAACGCAGGCAGAGGATGCACCATGTCTGCCACCACCACTTTTCACTGAAGACACAGAGGCTGCTTGCCCTCTTTTAGTGGCCTGGGAGCATCTGCCTCTCCTTTGTGACCTGCCTGACATGATGGGGTTTTTTTAACACCGCACTACATTGTATTATATACCATACACCCCTGAATGCAGTGATATATAGTGTACACTCAATACACTGTGTGTACATATATACTAGACTGTATATATTTTAAGACACCACATCAAGTAGTGTACTATATACCGTGCACCTCCGAATGCACTGATATATAGTGTTTTCTCAATACGCTGTGTGTGTGTGTATATATATATATTAGACTGTATATATTTTATGACACCCCGTCAAGTCTACTATATACCGTACTTAACCCCCCCAATGCACCAGTGTTGCCAGTGTTGTAGATTTACAGACAGCCCGTAAAAACAGGGCGCTTTTTGAGGTGTCCGTAAAAGTCCGTAGCAGCCCAAAAGTGCCAGTAAATAATGGCGACGATCGGCAAGAAGATCCGATCCTGAGCTGACTTGAAAAACATCCCCTTGCTGCCAGTCAGTGACTCTGCCCAGCTCACCCACCGCACCATGCAAATGATGTCACGGTCGGGTTGGCACTCAACAGAGATAGGACAGGTGACTCAGGGCCCAGGGGACTTTGACCGGAGTGGAGCAATGGACGCTGGATGGATCCTGATTCCTGCCTCTCTGGCTGAGCCTGCAGAAAGCCCGCCATCCCTGTGAGTGCAGTACTCCTTAGTTACAAGTTCCTTCAAGCTCAAGCAGCCAGCCAAAAAGGACGGAGTAGGGACAGTCTGTGTGTGACTGACACAAACACACTATTTGCTCTGAGAGACAGAAAGCTAGGCCGCTAGTCTCTCTCTCCATCTCCCCAGTCCCCCCTCACTCTGTTACCTCTGCCAGTTGGACTCATGGGTCAGGTCTCGGTCTCAAGGGACTGAGTGGGACTCCGGCTCAGCCTCGGCAGCAGCCTGCAGGACTGTTTCTCCTCTCAGTGCCCTCACTCCAGTGAAGTCCAGGGCAGGGTCAGAGAGGGACTCTCAGTGCCCACTCAAGCGAGTGGGGGGTATATAAAATGAATGAGAGTCACTCAGCAGATTCAGAGAGACTGAGAGGCAGGCTGATCATGATGGATGGTGAGGCTCTGACCATCACCTGTATCATGCCTATAACCTCTGACCATCACCTGTATCATGTCTATAGCCTCTGACCATCACCTGTATCATGTCTGCAGTCTCTGACCATTTCCTTTATCATGTCTGCAGTCTCTGAGGGGGTGTCACGGTCCTGGTGGTGGAGTCTGTCTTGTGCAGGTAACAACCGCTCTTGTGCACCCGATTCAAGGACCCCTGGTAGGGTAGACAGAAGTCCAAGAGTGTGGGATGGCACGAGGGATGGATGGTCACTGATGATGGTGTGTTGATCCAGGTGGTCGTGCTGATCAGAGGGATGGTCGTGCAGGCTGGGTCGGCAACAGGCATGTAGTGCGGTACAGATGGGTCAGGCAAAGGATGTTCAAGCAAGGTTCGTTAACAGACGGGCAGCAGAAGTACAAAGGGAGCAGACAATCGGATGGTCGTGGATAGCCGGGGTTGGTGCAGGCAGCAGACCAACAGGTCAGGTCAAGCCAGGTAAACAGGTGCTTTCAAGATTTAGTTCAGGTAGGAATGTGGGATGTAACCCATAGTTGGCCCAGAATGGGGACTGCTGGGTGACCAAGTGAATGGTGTTATTGTAGGCGAACTCGGCCAACAGCAGCAGTGCAACCCAATCATTCTGAGAGAACGATGAAAAACCGTGCAAGTATTGCTCTAAGGTCTGGTTCGTTCTCTCCGTCTGGCCATTAGTCCGCGGGTGGTAGGCAGATGAGAATGCAAGTTCTATCTCCAATGCTGCAAACAGAGCCTTCCAGAATCTGGATGTAAATTGGTCTGATACAATGTTACTTGGTGTTCCATGGAACTATCTCTTTGATGAAATTGTTGGCCGTTTCGGCCGCTGTGGGGGTCCCCTTCATAGGGAGGAAGTGCGCCATCTTCATCATCCGGTCCACTACTACAAAGATGGTAGAATAACCTTCAGATGGGGGTAGTTCCACAATGCAATCCATCGCCAGTTGCGACCACGGGCACTCAGGTACTGGGAGAGGGTTCAGGAGACCCCAGGCTTTGGCCTTATGTTTTATTCTGGGCACAGATGGGACAGGCACTCACGTGTTTCTTACAGTCCTCTGTGATGTTCGGCCACCAGAACGACCACGATAGGAGCTCGGCGGTCTTTTGTGAGCCAAAATGTCCGGCCAATTTGTGGTTGTGACACAGGCCTAAGATCCTGAGGCGCAGGCTTGCCGGAATGAACATTTTATGTCCGAACCACCATAGGCCGTCTCTGACGATCAATCGGGTGTCACTGATGTCAGCGGATCCGGCCAGGGCCCGTCGTTTTTAAGAGAGTATGTACTCATCGGTCAGAAGAAAGGTCCGTGCCGGGAGTATAGTGTCAGGTGGGGCGGCATTTCCTGGCTCAGAAAACATCCTGGAGAGGCCATCAGGCTTGCCGTTTTTTGATCCTGGACGGTAGGTCAAATGAAAATGGAACCTGGAGAAAAAGAGTGCCCAGCGGGCCTGCCGAGGTCTCAGCCTCTTGGCCGTTCTAAGGTACTCCAGGTTCTTATGGTCCGTGAAGATGAGGATAGGGCGTGAAGCCCCCTCAAGCAGGTACCGCCATTCCTCTAGGGCCGACTTAATGGCCAATAGTTCCCTGTCTCCCACATCGTAGTTCCATTCTGGTGCCGTCAGCTTACGGGAAAAGAAAGCCACTGGGTGGAGCAAGGCCTTAACACCTTGGCGCTGAGATAGGATAGCCCCCACTGCAGTTTCCGAAGCGTCCACCTCTAGGACATTACGGTAAAGCTGGGTCCAGACGCTTCAGAATGGGAGCGGAGGTGAAGAGAGACTTGAGTTTTTGAAAAGTGGCTTGAGCCTCAAGAGACCAACGGAATCGGGTGTTCTGTTTGGTCAATTGTGTGATAGGCTCCACGATGGCAGAGAAGCCTTTAATGAACTTCCTATAAAAGTTTGCAAAGCCCACACATCTCTGAACTCCCTTTCTGTCTGTAGGTGCGGGCCATTCCAGGATAGTGGAAACTTTCTGGGGATCCATATGAATGCCGTAGTGGAGATAATCAGTCCCAGGAAGTGCATGCTAGGCTGTTCAAAGCAACATTTCTCTGCTTGGCGTACAGGCCATGCTGCCGGAGCCGACCCAGAACCTTGGTGACATGCGTACTGTGTTCTTCAAGGGAAGCAGAGAAAACCAGGATGTCATCCAAATAAATGATCACAAAGAGGTTGAGGAAGTCCCGGAACACATAATTTACAAAGTGTTGAAATGTCGCCGGGGCATTGCATAGACCGAAGGGCATTACCAGGTACTCATAATGCCTGAAGCGGGTGCGGAACGCTGTCTTCCATTTGTCTCCCTCCCTAATACGAATGAGATTATACGCTCCCCGCAGATCAAGCTTGGTGAAAATGATAGCTGCTCCTAGCCGCTGGAAGATTTCCAGAACTAAAGGCAGAGGGTACCGGTTTTTAATGGTCACCCCATTAAGCTCCCTGTAATCTATGCACGGCCTGAGCGAGTGGTCCTTCTTCTCCACGAAGAAGATGCCAGCCCCAGCAGGAGAAGTGGAGGGTCGGATGAATCCTTTCTTGGTATTTTCGTCCAGGTAGGCCTTGAGGGCAGCTAATTCAGGCTCGGAAAGGGGGTAAATCTTCCCAAAGGGCACCTCTGCCACAGGCAACAGTTCAATGGGGCAGTCATAGGGCCTATGCGGCAGTAATTTATCAGCTGCATTCTTACTGAAGACATCCAGAAATGAATGATATGCCGGTGGAAGGAGGGTGCGGATGTTGGGTTCCATTTCAGAGTCCAGACAGAGGAGTGGGGGAACAACTTCACCTCTGGAGGTTAATCAATGTTGGCGGCAGTAAGGTGACTGGAAGCAGACTGTCCCTGTGGCCCAGTCAGCGCTGGGGTTGTGTGCCTGGAACCAGGGTAGGCCCAAGATAAAGGGACAAAGGGGAGATGTGATGGCGTCCAGCTGCAGAAGCTCTTCATGACCATCCAGGATGACAGAAGGAAGAGGGGCCTTCTCGTGGGTAACAGTTCTGGATTTTATACGCGACCCGTCGGCCAAATGGATCACCAACTTGTGCGTCTTAGGTACTAAGGGGATGCAGTGCAGTGCAGCAAAGTCCAGGTCAATGAAACAGCTGCATGCCCCGGAGCCAAGGATGGCTGGAACCGTGATATTCCCTCCGGGAAGCTGCAAAGAAAGGAGAATGGTAAGGTGAGCTGAAGAACTTGGGGAGCTAGGCAGGTCATTTGGAGCAGTAGTAGAGCACTTACCGCGCTTAGCGGGGCACATCATGACCACGTGGCCGGGTTCACCACAGTATAGGCATAAGTTCAGATTAAAGTGACGCTGCCTTTCTTCGGTGCTGAGGGATGGCCGTAGCAGCCCAATCTGCATCGGCTCAGAGGTGTCTTGTGGAGAGGAGGAGGAGGGTGTCGGGTGGAAGGCAGGCGGAATCGGGTAACTGGGAACCCAAGGAAGCATCCAGGTGGGGCGTAACTTCCCAGAAGACCTTTCGGCGCGGTGCTCCCTGAGGTGCAGATCGATGGAGATGGCCAGGTTAATCAGCTCCTCCAGGGTCTTGGGTATTCCCACTCATGCCAGCTCATCCTTTAAGGGTTCTGATAGTCCCATACGGAACTGAAATAAGAGAGCCGCGCTGACCCAGGCTGTATCTGCGCTCCAGCGCCGGAACTCAGCGGCATAGTCCTCCACTGGGCGGCGACCCTGCTGGAGTGTATGCAGGGTGGCCTCCACTGTGGCAGCCTGGTGGGGATCCTCATACAGTTGCGCCATGGCTTGGAAGAAGGTGGCTGCTGTGGCGACTTCAGGGGCGTTCTGCTCCCACAATCTAAGGGCCCATGCCTGGGGTTCGCCCTGCAGTAGGGAGATGACAAATTCAACCTTGGTGGTCTCCAGGGAGAATGTACATTGCTGAAGCCCCAGGTATAGTTCACATGTACTCCGGAAGACCCGGAACTTACGTCGGTCCCCGGAGAACTTATCCGGCAGCTGGACCTTAGGCTCAGAGGGCAGGGCCACAATGGTGTAGGCTGCTGCAGAGCTAGAGGCTAGGGCGGTTGAGAACTCCTGTACCCGTTCTTCCATCCGGGTGTATCCCTCTTGCAGGTTCTTGACGGCTTCTGTAAGACCAGCCAGGTGCGCACACAAATCGTCCATGGCGGAGCAGGTCCCCTGCGCAGACTCGGTCATGGCTGTCCGTTACTGTCACGGTCCTGGTGGTGGAGTCTGTCTTGTGCAGGGAACAACCGCTTTTGCACACCTGATTTAAGGACCCCTGGTAGGGTAGACAGAAGTCCAAGAGTGCGGGATGGCACGAGGGCTGGAAGGTCACTGATAATGGTGTGTTGATCCAGGTGGTCGTGCTGATCAGAGGGATTGTCGTGCAGGCTGGGTCGGCAACAGGCAGGTAGTGTGGTACAGATGGGTCAGGCAAAGGATGGTCAAGTTCAAGCAAGGTTCGTTAACAGGCAGGCAGCAGAAGTACAAAGCGAGCAGACAATCGGATGGTCGTGGATAGCCGGGGTCGGTGCAGGCAGCAGATCAACAGGTCAGGTCAAGCCGGGTCAACAGGAAGCAGAGTAATACAGGAACATAGGGTTTGAGCTGGGGCTCACAGGTCACAGACGCTGTAGAATGGACAGCACTTGCTGTTGGGAGCACAGGGCTTAAATGGCGCTGTTTGGCCACAAGCGTGCGCACCACCGCGGAAACAGACAGAAACCTCTGGTCAGTGTCTTTTCCTAACAGGGGGAGTCTGGAGAGGAGTCAAGAGTGGGAGCGCCGCCAGAATGGGGGCCACAGGAGAAGTCAGACTTGTGTGGAGTTCTGCACTGTGCACCTGAGAAAAGGTCAGTGACAGCGCCGCCAGACCAGTTTGGGGGGGGGGTTGCTGATGTAAGGGGGGAGTGAATACAATAATGTAAGGGGGCACTGATATATCGGTTCCCCCTATATTAGTGATCCACCCCTTTACAGATTTGTTCCTCCTTACAGAGTCTGCAGCATTCCCCCTTACAGTGCAAGGGGGAACTCAGTCTGCGGACCCTGATGTAAGTGGGAACTCTGATGTAAAGAGAACACAGTGGACTCTGATATAAGGTGGTCTCTGGTTACCAGAACCCCCCCTCTACATCAGAGTTCCCCCTTAGATCATGATCTGCAGAGTTCCCTTTCACTGTAAAGGGGAGTCCTGCAGACTCTGATGTAAGGGGGAACTCTGTGCTGGCTGGGTTATAGTAACCTGACCTTCATGTCAATGGAGAAATATGTTTTTTGACTTTTTCTATTTAACTTAAACACATTGCTAATAGCAGTAGCTATATGTTTATAGTTTAAATATTGATATTTGCACAGTTTGGCACTGAAAACTGTCATTTTAGGTACTTATTTGTAGTGATATTAAAAAATTGGTGGCATTTGTAAATTTTGGCATTCTGCCAGTAAATTTTGTTTTGGGGGGTTGGCAACACTGCAATGCACTGATATATCATGTACACTCAATACGCTGTGTGTGTATATATATTTATATATATATATTAGATTGTATAAATATATATATATATTTTTTTTTTTTTTTCTTTCACTGCCTGAACGGACACTATATACTATACACTGAATACTAAAGCAGAGATATTGCTGCGCCAAACCCTCATACACACAAAAAAACCTCTTTTGTGCAAATGCAAATGTTATGATTTAAACAAGCAGCTGACACAAACACTGTTGAACGCAATGTAAACGTATAGTAGAAAATGGTGCAGCGCTAAAAAATGACAATATAAAAGTTCATCAATGGCGTCAAAGGAGGTTTCAGATTTGTTCATAAATCCAAGAGTTATGAGGAATAGTGGAAAACCATCATCATCACCGCACACACTGACTCTTACCCCCTAGGGTGGACCCTTATTACAGGGGTCTTGAGCGCATGAAGCAAGAAAGCCACTCCGTGTCTCCTTCCACCAAACCAATTCCTTCCTCCGACCCGCTCTCAGCAGCGTATGTAAACAAACAGACCACAGTCCATAGTGCAACACGTATAGATAGAAAATGTATTCAAGTATAAAACACATTACACTCACATGTACTTAGGGTAAAATGCGCCTGATACAAATGTGTGGTAAGCGACCAGCACTTCCCACATCCCAGATGGCTGTGTTATCCTCGCTCGCCGTTCCGTCCGTACGAGTAGCTCCTCCCCTACCGGTTTCGTCACAAGATGACGTCGTCAGGGGGCGTGGTTACGAACGGACGGAAACGAGTATTCTTAAGTACATACAGGGTGGAAATAGGCGGCGTTCCAATGACCGCTTACCAACAACCAGCGACCCGGAAGTGGACAGCTTGCCAGAAATTAATGTCCGAAAAACGGAAGTATATAGCCTAGACCTCTTTGTGCAAAAAGGCCCGAAATGTATAAATAAGGCAACCGCCCACCCTGGTACTTAATATGATATATTAAATTTTAACCCAAACTCTTAGGGCAAAACTTACATGTAGATGAAATCTACTCGAACCTATTTCTATAGGCTATAGGCACGGAACAGAGAGCCAGACAACACCGCCACCCAGTGGACGAGAAATAAAATACATAACAATATAAGAAAGATGTATCCCTCTATAATACATCCTTAATAAAAATACACATTGAGCATAATTAATAATTGGGCTAAATAATCCCAAACATAAATAACAGACAAACACCACCTGAATCTAGTTGACACCATCCATTCAGCAGTACTGAACCTAAGAAGTCATTTAGGAATTGCTAATAAAGGCATTAATATCCCATTCTATATTGAGGCCCAATGGACGATAAGTCTTAGCCCTATAAATCCATTGGGTCTCAAGACGGGACAACGTCATCTTGTGACGAAACCGGTAGGGGAGGAGCTACTCGTACGGACGGAACGGCGAGCGAGGATAACACAGCCATCTGGGATGTGGGAAGTGCTGGTCGCTTACCACACATTTGTCTCAGGCACATTTTACCCTAAGTACATGTGAGTGTAATGTGTTTTATACTTGAATACATTTTCTATCTATGGACTGTGGTCTGTTTGTTTACATACGCTGCTGAGAGCGGGTCGGAGGAAGGAATTGGTTTGGTGGAAGGAGACACGGAGTGGCTTTCTTGCTTCATGCGCTCAAGACCCCTGTAAAAAAAATTACACTTTGCTGTTGTAAAGTAGTGAGTGTAATGCTTGTATAACAGTGTAGATTTGCTGTCCACTCAAAATAACTCAACACACAGCCATTAATATCTAAACAGCTGGCAACAAAAGTGAGTACACCCCTAAATGAAAATGTCCAAATTGTGCCCAAAGTGTCAATATTTTGTGTGGCCACCGTTATTTTCCAGCACTGCCTTAACCCTCTTGGGTATGGAGTTCACCAGAGCTTCACAGATTGCCACTGGAGTCCTCTTCCACTCCTCCATGATGACATCATGGAGGTGGTGGATGTTAGAGACCTCACATTCTTTCACTCTCCATTTGAGAATGTCTCTCACGCACCTGGTGGTGGAGTCTGTCTTATGCAGGAAGAAACCACTCTTGCGGCCCTGGTTCGAGGGTCCCTGGTAGAGCAGACAGGGAGCACAGGAGCTCAAGGGGGCACGAGGGCTGGACAGGATCCCTGGCGGTGGTACGGATGGTCCAGTGAAGCTCATGCAGGTGGTGTGTGGTCGTACAGGCCGTGTCATCAACAGGCTGGCAGTGCGGTACAAAGGATTCAGGCAGAATAGTCGTCAGGTGCAGGCAGGGTCATTAATGAGCTGGCAGCAGAAATACACAAGGATCAGGCTGAAGAGTTGTCATGGGCAAGCTGGGGGTCGGTGCAGGCAAAAATCAATAAGGTCAAGCCGAGTCACAGGAACAGATAAACAGTAAATCAGGTTGCTCAGGAACACTCACATGCTGTAGAACAGACAGCACTGGCTGCTGGGCGTTGTGAGCTGAAATGGGGCCCTTTGGTGCCGCTTCTGGCACAGGCGTGCGCACAAGCGCCAACACGGTGAAACACAATCCTTTTCCTAGCATTGCCCCCCAAAGGGGCAGCCTCCGGATGCCCAGATGGGCACTTCTTCCTTGGCGGTTCCTTTTGAAAGCATTAATCAGTTCCTCCGCGTGAATATTTGTTTCTGGCTCCCAGGAGTTTTCCTTGGGACAGTACCCCTTCCACTTAGCAAGATACTGGGTGGAACCGCCTCTTTTCTAGCAGTCCATGATGGCCTCCACCTAGAACTCCCCCTCTCCATTTACCAACACTGGTTTAGGTGGGTCCGTACTTCGTCCCGGAAAGGGATCTGGAGCCGCTGGTTTCAGCATAGAAATGTGGAAAACCGGATGGATGAGCAGTGAAGAGGGAAGGTCGAGTTCAAATGCCACCCTATTAATTTTCTTTTTTACAGCAAAAGGCCCAATGAACTTCGGCCCCAACTTTTTAGAGGGGCAGGCTAGTCTCAGGTTCCGGGTGAAAAGCCAGACTTGGTGGCCAGGCTGCAAATCCAGCTCCCCCCGCCTTCTCTTGTCAAAGGCCTCCTTATTTCCTTATTCAATTCCTGCGTCCTGGATGGGGTGTCCTGTAGGAGCCTGTTATTGGTCTCAAAGAAGTCCGTTGCCCTTTGGGCTGCTGGTACTGTATTCTCCATGGACAAGGCAGGAAGAAACGTGAGGTGGAACCCATAGTTGGCCCAAAACGGACTGTTTGGTGGCCGAGTGGATAGTGTTGTTATACGCAAACTCGGCCAACGGCAACAGTGAAACCCAGTCACCTTGCGAGAAGGAGGAAAAGCATTGGATGTACTGCTCCAGCGTTTGGTTTGTTCTCTCCATTTGTCCATTGGTCTGGGGGTGGTACGCGGAGGAGTATGACAGCTTGATTCCTAGGGATGAGCACAGGGCTCTCCAAAACCTGGAGGTGAATTGGACTCCTCAGTCCAAAACAATGTTGATGACAACTTCATGGGGTCGGACTATTTCCTTAATAAAAGTCTCTGCTGTTTCAGCAGCTGTAGGTGTGCCCCTCATGGGCAGGAAGTGTGCCATTTTTGTCATGCGGTCGATGACCACAAATACAGTAGAGTACCCCTGGGAGGGAGGTAACTCCACAATAAAGCCCATGGCAATTTGGGACCATGGGCGTTCGGGTACCGGAAGTGGATTCAGAAGACCCCAGGCTTTGGCCTTATCGGTCTTGTTGCAGGCACAGACAGAGCAGGTACTGACATAGCTCTTGCAGTCTTCGTCAGATTTCGGCCACCAGAAGGTGTGGGAGAGCATTTCCGCTGTCTTGCATGCCCCAAAATGGCCAGCCAGCTTGTGATCATGGCAGAGTCCTAAAACGGCCACTCGTTGACCAGCAAGTATGAAGATCCTGTTGCCATACCACCACAGGCAATTCTTCGCCTGCAACCTGGAATCAGAAGAGCTTGCCAGGGAGCGCCTTATCTGTGAGAGCAAATCTTCCTGGGTGAGCAGAAAGTTTTGTGATGGCAGGATTGTGTCAGGTGGTGTGACATCTCCAGGTTCGCTGAACATCCGGGAAAGAGCTTCCGGTTTGACATTTTTGACCCCGGCCTGTAGATTAGGTGGAATTGAAATCTGGAGAAGAATAGGGCCCAGCAGGATTGTCGTGGTTTCAATCTTTATGCCATTCTCAGGTACTCCAGATTTTTATGGTCGGTGTAAATGAGAATGGGGTGCGTGGTCCCCTCAAGTAGGTACCGCCATTCTTCCAGAGCTGACTTAATGGCCAGGAGTTCCCTGTCTCCCACGTCGTAGTTTCTTTCTGGAGCAGACAACTTGTGAGATAAGAAAGTCACCGGATGGAGCAAGGCTTTGGAGCATTGCCTTTGTGACAGGATAGCCCCCACTGCAACCTCAGAGGCGTCCACTTGCAGGACGTAAGGCAGGGCTGGATTAGGATGTTTCAGGATAGGGGCTGAAGTGAACAACTCTTTTAAAGTCTTGAACGCTGCCTGGGCTTCAGTGGACCAGTGAAATCGGGTGTTTTGTTTTGTAAGTTGAGTGATCGGGGTGATAATGGCAGAGAACCCCTTAATGAAACGTCTATAAAAAATTGCAAAGTCCACAAAACGTTGGGCCCCTTTCTTATCAGATGGTGCCGGCCAGTCCAAGATGGTAGAGACCTTTTATGGATCCATGTTGATGCCTGTTATGGAGATAACTAGTCCGAGGAAATGAATGCTGGACTGTTCGAGGGAGCATTTCTCCACTTTGGCATACAGTCCGTGTTGTCGAAGACGAGCCAGAACTGAAGAGACACGTTCACCTTGCTCCTCAAGGGAGGAGGAGAAAATCAGAATGTCGTCTAAGTAAATGATGACAAACAAGTCCAAATAATCCCGGAATACATCATTTACTAAGTGCTGGAAGGTGGCGGGAGCATTGCACAGCCCAAAGGGCATGACTAGGTACTCATAGTGCCCAAATCGAGTGCGAAAAGCAGTTTTCCACGCATTGCCTTCCCGGATACGGACCAAGTTATATGCTCCAAGGAGATCCAGTTTAGTAAAGACGACAGTGGAGCCCAGTCTCTGGAACAGTTCTTAACCGTAATTCGGTTGAGCTCCCTGTAGTCTATGCAAGGTCGCAGAGACTGATCCTTCTTTTCTACAAAGAAGATGCCAGCCCCTGCAGGGGATGTGGAAGGTCTGATGAAGCCTTTATCCAAATTATCATCCAGGTAGGCCTTGAGGGCCGCTAATTCTGGTTCGGACAAGGGATAGATCCTCCCAAAGGGTACTTCAGCTCCGGGTAGGAGCTCAATGGGGCAATCGTATGGCCTGTGAGGTGGTAGTTGCTCCGCCCCCTTTTACTGAAGACATCTAGATAGTTGTGATAGACTGAGGGCACAACTAGCCGGACGTCAGAGTCAGGATTCGGGTTCGGGCTGAGCAGAGTGGGAATAGCGTCGTTGGGGCGCTGGAAGCAGTGTTGGTGGCAATAGTTGGACCGAAAGGTGACAGTCCCGGTGGTCCAATCAATATTGGGTCATGTGTCCAGATCCAGGGCAGGCCCAAAATGATGGGGAACAAGGGGGACGCTATGACGTCTAGGTGAAGCAACTCCTGATGGTCATCAGCTGTGGTGGCAAGGAGAGGAGCGGTTTCCTGGGTGACGGTGCTGTATTTCATGGGGGATCCATCCGCCAGGCGGAGGGTCATCTGGTGGGTCTTGGTTTGAAGTGGTATGAGATGTGTAGCTGTGTAGTTTTCATCCATGAAACAACTGCATGCTCCTGAATCAACAATTGCTGGGACCTGGGTAGTCCCTCCGGGAAGCTGTAGAGAAAGGGAGATGGCAAAGTGAGAGATCTGACTGGACATGTTAGACATTCCTGCTGAAGAATCTGGCGGGCACTTACCACGCTTGGCAGGGCAGAATCTCACTACGTGCCCTGGTTCTCCACAATCCAGGCCCAGATTCAGGGAGAACCTCCGTTGCCTCTCTTCAGGGGTCAGAGAAGGCCGCAGTAGCCCTAGTTGCATGGGCTTGGGTTGGTCCACAGGAGAGGAGGAGGAGGTCATTGGCGGGAAAGGAGCCGGGCAAGGGTCCCGAGGCTCTTTCGGCGTGGCGTTCCCGGAGTCGCTGGTCGTTTGGGATCGCCAGCTTGATGGCTTCCAGGGTGTTAGGCGCCCCTACGTGGGCCAGCTTGTTCTTCAGGGACTCAGACAGGCCCAGGTGGAACTGATAACAGAGTGCAGCACCGTTCCAGGCCGTGTCTGCACTCCACCTCCGGAACTCGGCCACATAGGCCTCCACGGGCCGACGGCCCTGCTGGAGGGCATGCAATGTAGCTTCAGCTGTAGTGGCCTAGTGAGGATCCTCATAGAGCTGAGCCATTGCTCGGAAGAAAGCAGGTAAGGTGGCGACCTCCGGGGCTCTCTGCTCCCAAAGTCTGTGGGCCCAAGACTGGGGCTCATCCTGCAGAAGGGAGATAACAAGTCCCACCTTCGTAGCCTCAAGTGAGAAGGTACGGGGCTAGAGACCGAAGTACAGCTCACATGCATTTCTGAAGGCTCTGAACTTGCTCCGGTCCCCTGCAAACTTGTCCAGTAAGGGGACTTTAGGCTCCGATGGCAAGGCCACAATGGTGCAACCTGCACTCTGACCAGTTCCAGAGGCTGCAGGCGTAGCAAGCTCCTGAACCCGTTCTTCCAACCGGGTATAGCCTTCTTGCAGGCTCTGGACTGCCCATGTGAGGCTGGCCAGATGGACACAAAGTTCATCCATAGCAGAGGGTGCTCCCTGCACAGACTCAGACATGGCTGTCTGTTACTGTCACGCACCTAGTGGTGGAGTCTGTTTTATGCAGGAAGCAACCACTCTTGCGGCCTTGGTTCGAGGGTCCCTGTTAGAGCAGACAGGGAGCACAGGAGCTCAGGGGGGTATGAGGGCTGAACAGGATCTTTGGTGGTGGTACGGATGGTCCAGTGAAGCTTGTGCAGGTAGTGGGTGGTCATACAGGCCCGGGTCGTCAACAGGCAGGCAATGCGATACAAAGGGTTCAGGACTAGCCAATCATATCTCTCACAGCAGAATGCTCTGTGATTGGCCAAAGCATGCAGATCATGTGCATGCCTTGGCCAATCAGCGAGCGGCATTTCCCTCGCCATTGCAGTGCATTATGGGGTGCTCGAAGTTCCCGCAATTGCCCCATAATGTTCTAATTCTGCCAAACAGGCGAACGACCGACTTACGTTCAACTCGAACAGCTGGCCCATCCCTATTATGCAATTCGTGGAAACCAAACTGCTGGTAATAAACATTTTTACAAAATAAAAAATGAGTTAAACATATATCCACCTAAAAAGCAATTCACACAGAAAGTCTACTTGAAAACAGTGTGTGGAGAGGAGCATAAAAAAGCTCAGCAGATGGTGTCTGAACTCGGCAAGGTGATCACAGCAATGACCAACAGAAGGCCCACTGTCAGACAACAATCCAGCAGCAGAGGTATTCTCCGTTGGTATGAAGGAATGCGCCAGTGCGCATGCACAGAAGATCAGGAACAAGCAGAAAGTTCCGAACGCTAGTGCGCACGTGCGCACGTCTGTTCGTACGCAATGCGTGACAGATGTTGGCGCCCAATGCCCTATTTAAACCAGTGCAGAAGAGCCATTAGTTGCTGGATTATCTTTGGCTTCCTAATGTTCCCTGTGTTCTTGTTCCTGACTGATCTTGATCCTCGGCTACCGACCCGGCTTGTCCTGACCATTCTAATCCTGATCCCTGACTTTGACTTCTGTCTTGTCTCACTATTCTGCACTCCGGCTCCTAACCAGCGTTTGACCCTCAGCCTGGCTTTTGACTTTGTTTCCGGCTACTCCTGATTCAAGGCTATAGACTTTGCTTGCTATTCCGTGTATGACTTCTGATCCTGATTCCGGTTCTCTCTGCCACGTGTGTTCCAGTCTACCAAGGGGACTCCAGCCCAGCAGCACGTCCTGGTTCCAGCGGAGCCATCCTGGGAGACTACGCACCTGGTGTGCACCCACTGGTAACCCCTGCCTCTCCAGGCATAGCACTCCCTGTTCCACCTTCAGGGGGTGCTCTGCACCTAGCTGCAAGGGAAGCCCCTCTGCACTTTGGCCTCCAACCAGGTAACTGACACCCACACAACATATATAGGGCAATCCAACAAATCAGCTGGTACAAATGCACCAATTCCGAATTATGAAAATAAATAAATAGAGTTGGGCGAATGGTTTGCCGCACAGTGCATTGGAAGCCCTGGTTGGCTGAAGCTGAAGCAAAGAAAGCTTTGCCCAATCAGGGCACAGAGCACTGTCAGAGCCATGATTGGAGAAAGTAATGATGACTTTATCCATTCATGGCTCATTGCTCTTAGTCCCACCCCACACTATAAAAATATTCTCCCCATAGAGGCTATGATATTGGCTTAGAGAGAGATAGAACAGGGCTCTGTTCAGTGCTACTATCAAGTTAGTGTGCTACAGTGTACTATAGTGATTCTATTGACAGTGTAGAATATCACTTTAATGTGAATCTTTAGTGTAAATCTAATGATAGTGCAGCATGAGTGTAGTTTGACCATTCATTTTTACTTTAGTGTCATTTTATTTTGTCAAGGCAGGTTTTCTGCAGTATATTTCAGTGTGTTAGTGCAAATTTAATGAAGTATATTGCAGTGCCTTACTGCATGTTTAATGCTGTATGTTTCAGTGCGTTACTGCCCGTTTAACGTGGTATAGTTCAGTGTGTTAGTGCACATTTACTGAAGTATATTTCAGAATGTTACTGCATGTTTAACGCTGCATATTTCAGTGCGTTACTGCACCTTTATGTACTATATTTCAGTGTGTTACTGCGTTTTTAATGCTGTATATTTCAGTCTTATTTAGTATTTAACGCTGTATATTTCAGTGCATTACTGCATGTTTAACGCCGTAGATTTCTGTATGTTACAGCGCGTTTAACGTTCTACATTTCAATGCATTACTGCATGTTTAATGCTGTATATTTCAGTGTCTTACTGAACATTTAACGCTGTATATTTCAGTGCATTACTGCATGTTTAACGCAGTACAGTTTAGTGTGTCAGTGCATGTTTAACGAAGTACATTTCCGTGCGTTACTGCACGTTTAACACTGTACATTTCAGTGCGTTACTGCACATTTAATGCAGTATATTTCAGTGCATTAGTGCACATTTACCAAAGTAAATTTCAGTGTTTTACTGCATGTTTAACGCAGTATAGTTCAGTGCATTAGTGCACATTTAACAAAGTATATTTCATTGCATTACTGCATGTTTAGTGCCGCATATATCAGTGCATCAGTGCACAGTTAACAAAGTATATTTCAGTGCATTACTGCACGTTTAACGCAGTATAGTTCAGTGCATTAGTGCTTGTTTAACACAGTATAGTTCAGTGCATTAGTGCACATTTAACGCAGTATATTTCAGTGCATTACTGCACGTTTAACGCAGTATAGTTCAGTGCATTAGTGAACATTTAACAAAGTATATTTCATTACATTGCTGCATGTTTAAGGCTGCACATTTCAGTGCATTACTGCCCGTTTAACGCAGTATAGTTCAGTGTGTTAGTGCACGTTTACGGAAGTATATTTCAGAATGTTACTGCATGTTTAACGCTGCATATTTCAGTGCGTTACTGCACCTTTATGAACTATATCTCAGTGTGTTACTGCATGTTTAACACTGTATATTTCAGTCTTATTTCAGATTTAACAGTGTATATTTCAGTGCATTACTGCATGTTTAACGCAGTCGATTTCTGTATGTTACAGCGAGTTTAACGTTCTACATTTCAAGGCATTACTGCATGTTTAACGCTGTATATTTCAGTGTCTTACTGAACATTTAACGCTGTATATTTCAGTGCATTACTGCATGTTTAACTCAGTACAGTTCAGTGTGTCAGTGAATGTTTAACGAAGTACATTTCCGTGCGTTACTACATATTTAACACTGTACATTTCAGTTCATTACTGCACGTTTAATGCAGTATATTTCAGTGTTTTACTACATGTTTAACGCAGTATAGTTCAGTGCATTAGTGCACATTTAACAAAGTATATTTCATTGCATTACTGCATGTTCAGTGCCGTATAATTCAGTGCATCAGTGCCCATTTAACAAAGTATATTTCAGTGCATTACTGCACGTTTAACGCAGTATAGTTCAGTGCGTTAGTGCTTGTTTAACACAGTATAGTTCAGTGCATTAGTGCACATTTAACAAAGTATATTTCATTGCATTGCTGCATGTTTAAGGCTGCACATTTTAGTGCATTACTGCCCGTTTAAAGCAGTATAGTTCAGTGTGTTAGTGCACGTTTACGGAAGTATATTTCAGAACATTACTGCACGTTTAATGCTGCATATTTCAGTGCATTAGTGCTATTAGTATATTTCAGTATACTTCTGCACATTTAACACATTATATTTCAGTGCGTTAATACACGTTTAACATACTATATTTCAGTGCTTTACTGCATGTTTAACGCTGTATAGTTCAGTGGGCCTGATTTACTATAACTCCCAAATCTACTCCAGCAGTGCCTTAAAATACCTCCCAATTAAAGGCAATTAAGATTTCAACTCTCACAAACTGGGAGGAAATGTACACAGAACAGAGCTCTATTTGCCTGTCAGATCACATACGCCGCACATACTGGCCGTCAACTAGGTTCGAACCTGTAACTTCCAAATTCCTCCATTTAGCGCTTGTATGCAAGTTCATTGCCATAAAAACAACATTACCACCTCTCATCTCTAATTTTACCACCCCATCCCTAATATTACCACCCTCTATCTCTAATTTTACCACACCATCCCTAATATTACCACCCCCATCTCTAATTTACCAACCCCCATCCCTAATTTTACCACCCCCTATCTCTATTTTTACCACCCCTAATAATACTACCCCTATCACTAATTTTACCACCCCCTTTCTCCAATATTACCACCCCCATCCTAATATTACCACTCCCATCCCTAATATTACCACCCCTATCTCTAATTTTACCACCCCATCCCTAATTTTACCACCCCCATCTCTAATTTTATCACCCCTTTCTCCAATATTACCACCCCCATCCCTAATATTACCACCCCTATCTCTAATTTTACCACCCCATCCCTAATTTTACCACCCCCTTTCTCCAATATTACCACCCCATCATAATATTACCACCCCTATCTCTAATTTTACCATCCCCCATCCCTAATTTTACCATCCCCATCTCTAATTTTACGACCCGCATTCCTAATTTTACCACCCCTTATGTCTAATTTTACCAACGCCTTTCTCCAATATTACCACCCCATCCCTAATATTACCACCCTCATCCCTAATATTACAACCCCCATCCCTAATATTACCACCCTCATCCCTAATATTACAACCCCCATCCCTAATATTATCTCTAATGTTACCACCCAATCCCTAAATTTAGCACCCCCTATCTCTAATTTTACCACCCCTATCTCTAATTTTACCAC
>BLSH010481364.1:58171-68350 GCA_018402905.1 Glandirana rugosa
TACCACCCCATCCCTAATATTAGCACCCCCTAGCTCTAATTTTACCACCCCCTTTCTCCAATATTACCACCCCTATCTCTAATTTTACCACCCCATCCCTAATATTATCACCCCATCTCTAATTTTACCACCCCCTATCCCTGATATTACCACCCCCCAGAGGAAATTTCTTAAAGCTCCCAAATCTACTTCAGCAGTGCCTGAAAATACCTCCCAATTAAAGGCAATTAAGACTTCAACTCTCACAAAGTGGGAGGAAATGCAAACAGAACAGAGCTCTATTTGCCTGGATGCATACCTCTCAGATCACATATGCCGCACACTGTCCGTCAATCGGATTCAAAACTGTGACTTTCAAATGCCTCCGTTTAAACCTTCAATGCAAGTTCATTGCCCTAAAAAGTATATGGGGACCTGGGTCCTGCTCTAGGGGACATGTATCAATAGAAAAAAGATTTTAAATCAATTGTTTTTTTCCAGGAGCAGTGGTTTTAATAATGCTTAAAGTGAAAAAAATTGAAATATTGCTTTAAATATCGTGCTTGGGGGGCCCCCTTAGTATGGGTTTCTGTGATGTTTAGAACAGTGCCACCGCAAAATGACATTTGTAAAGGAAAAATTGTCATTTAAAATCGCTCTAATTAATTGCTGGTTCCTGGCAATATAGATAAAGATCATTGAAAAAGCATTGCGTTGGGGGTCCCCCCAAGTCCATACCAGGCCCTTCGGGTCTGGTGTGGATTTTAAGGGGAACCCCGGCAATTTTTTTAAAAATAGCCCCCCCCCCAAAGCCTGTACCAGGCCCTTCAGGTCTGGTATGGATTTTAAGGGGAACCCCACCCCTAATTTAAAAAAGTGGTTTAGGGGTCCCCCCCAAAGTCCGTACCAGGCCCTTTAGGTCTGGTATGGATTTTAATGGGAACCCCACACCAAATTTTAAAAAAATGGCATTGGGGTCCCCCCAAAATCCAAACCAGACCCGTACGAGTGAACCTCCGAACCTTACCAGGCCACATGCCCTCAACATGGGAAGGGTGCTTTGAGGTCTGGTTTGGATTTTGGGGGGACCCCAATGCCATTCTTTTTAAAAGACCCCCCATCCCTCCTTTACACTTCACAGTATTCAGATTGCCAAAAACGGCAATTCTGAATACTGTCATTTTTTTAAAACTGGCTCTGTTAGCCACAGAGTAAACCAGAAGTGACGTTATGACGTTGCTTTCCGGAATTTGCTGAAGGAGACCTGATTGGAGCTGATTCCGGGTTCTATCAGGTCTCCTCTGAGCCGGCGGATGGGCCGGATTGTAGCTCCGGTCTCCTGGTGGAATTATATGGACACTATGTCGGATGAATGAAGCAAGGAAGTTAAAAAGAAGTCACTATTGCACATGTTGCACTTGCACTTTAAACTCAGAGACTGTTTATTGAATATGGAATAATCACCAATGATTCATGCACAGTTTATTTGCACTAATTTGCACACAATTGTCACGATTGGCACTTTATATATTTTAACACTGGTACTAGTTGTAATATTTATTTCTGCACAGAGTAATTTGAACGGTTATCCATGGTATAGAGGGTGAATATTGATAACAGGCAAGCGCTGTTTCCAACCTATTTTTAATTATTCCTATAGGGCACAAACAGACCAGTGCACATAGGCTACAGCAGCAGCTGCACAATACAGTTTTGATGTACTGTGGCACGTAAAATTTCAACCCATTTAATCTGAAGGCAATTGTCTATGCTGTGAAGACACGAGATGTGCAGCACCTGAAACTACGGATACTGGAAGCCTGTGCTAGCATTTCTCCTGCGGTGTTGTTATCAGTGTGTGAAGAGTGGGAGAAGAGGGTTGCATTGACAATCCAATACAATGGGCAGCACATTGAACACATTTTATAAGTGGTCAGAAACTTGTAAATAACTCATGAAAGAATAAAGTTACGTTAAAACCAAGCACACCATTGTTTTTCTTGTGAAATTCCCAATAAGTTTGATGTGTCACATGACCCTCTTCCTATTGAAAAAACAAAAGTTGGATTCAAAATGGCCGACTTCAAAATGGGCACCATGGTCACCACCCATCTTGAAAAGTTTCCCCCTCACATATACTAATGTGCCACAAACAGGAAGTTAATATCACCAACCATTCCCATTTTATTAAGGTGTATCCATATAAATGGCCCACCCTGTACATTGCGAGTCACTTTTTTAACATTTTTGACATAAAAGATTGGACAAAAAAGTCTCCATTTTTAAAAACATGTTTACACTTTTTAGGTGAATGGGTACGTTGTACCCAATACCCATTCACATGGGGGGGGGCAGGATCTGGCGGCCGCCTTGTTAATGGGGGCTTCCACATTCCGATCAGCCCCCAAACTGCAGACCCCAACAACCACCAGCCACGGTTGTCGGGAAGAGGCCCTTGTCCCCATAAACATGGGGACAAGGTGCTTTGGGGCAGGGGGGGTTGCAGAGCCCCCCACCCCAAAGCACACACCCCCCTCATGTTAAAGGCATGTGGCCTAGTTTGGTCCAGGAGGGGAGCCTTCGCTTGTCCCCCCCATCCTGACTTCCAGGCTGCTTGCTCAGAAAGGGTGTGGTATCAATTTTGGGGATCCGCTGCCGTTTTGTAAAAAAAATATGGTGTGGGCTTCCCCTTAAAATGCACCCCTGAGTCAAAGGGCTGGGTATGGATTGGGGAGGACAATACATAATAGCCGCAAGCAAGTTGAAATTACATTTTTGATCAATGTGGGGGAGGATGTGGGAGCTATATTTGGTGTGGGTGAGGTTCATTGATTTGTTAATTTGGCGTCACCACACAATTGCTTCCAGCCCATGTGTACACAGCACTTCCTGTTTACAGCCACATTACACTTCCTGCTGATGTATATCTGTAAGGACTATGCAGATATAAATGAGAAGATGACTTATCAGTCCTGGTTCACACTAGTGCGATGCGGTAACCCTGCAAATTCACTGCGGGTTCCCGCATCGCCCCTGACTCGCATGGCAGTTCACACTGCTATATGTAAACTGAGGGGAATGTCAATGCAAAGTTAATGACACCTCCCTTTCAGCTCGCATATCGCAGTGTGAGCTTCCAGTTCGGACATGAATTGGATTGCATAAGTGTGAACACCCATGCAATCAGATTCTGGTCCCGACGCAAAAAAAGGTCCTGTGCAAGTTTAGCCCAGCTGTGATGCAATTTGAGCCATATTAGCTGTATGGCTGAAATGGCGTCACACAGACATCACATTCAATATCGCACATCACGCCAGTATGAACTGGGCTTGAGGGTCGGTTCACACTGCACAGTTGTCTGAGATTGCATGTGATTCGCACCGCACTGCAATGAAAATCACATGCGATTTCTGTGCGATGATATTTCAGCCATACAGAGAGTATGGCTGAAATCACATCAGTCGGACCAAACTCGCACAGGACCTTTTTTGGTTCCGCATCAGAATAAGATCGTATGCGTGTCCACACTCATGCAATCCGATTCCTGTTGGAGTTTGCAGTGCGATCTGCAAACTGATTTGGAGGTGTCCACTTTCTATTGACACTCCCAGAAGTTTGCATATGGCAGTGTGAACTGCCTGCCAGTCAGGTGTGGTACAGGAACCCTGTGAATCCACTGAGGGTTCTCACAGCGCACCAGATTTACAGGTAGTTCACACTGCAATAGGCAAACTGCTGGGAGTGTCAATAGAAAGCTAATGACCCCCCCAAATCAGTTTGCAGATCGCACTTGCGAATTCGGACAGGAATCGGATTGCATGGATGTGAACACCCATGTGATCTGATTCTGCTGCATAACAAAAAAGGGTCCTGTACTATCTGTATGGCCGAATTTGCATAGCACAGAGATCGCATGCGATTTGCACTGCGGTGCGAATCATATTCGATCTTGGACACCGCAGCAGTGTGAACCGGACCTAAGAAAAGTAATCCAAAAACCACCACCTCCCAAAACTAATAAAAAATAAGTTACAAAAGAACAACAAGCAAAATCAATTTCCTTTTATTTTGCCAGCAGAAACACAAGTATATACATATTTACTGGTATTAAAGTATTTACAGTATATATACATTTAGCAAAACAGTCAGCAATTGGGTTCTAAAGGCCCTGCTCATAGGAGCTTACAAACTAAAATTGGACTAAACCTTACAGTGGACACAGCTTTACATTCACAGTGTATTACAGCTCACACATGTGATAGAACTACTAAACACCCACATCACATTATTAGCTGCAAAATTACAGAAAGATACTTAACAGTCATTCTAACAAAGCATTACAACATAATACTAAAAAAGGCACATATTCAAATAATATCACCCACCACCCCCCACATTCTATACACATACATTGGTGAGTCTTTTTTTTCCTAGAAGAATGCATGGTAAGACAAACAATCCCAATCAGACAGCATGGTCAAATCAAGCCACTTTTGATGGGCAAAATGCACAATAGTTTCAGCAAACAGCTCTAGTGAGGCATTTGTCATTATGCACAATATCATTCTTAACCCACAAAAACCACAGCAAAAAACCTGGCCCCTTGTCAGGCCAAACCAACCCCCCTACTGAAGCCCTTTATATAAGCTAGCACACTGACACATGCACAATAGATGTACACGCCCACCAGTATCTTTCAATCTGTCTGTTCAAATTGATTTCACCTGAGGTGCTGCAATACCTAATACTATTTGCTGTGTTAACCCTTGCCTATTTTCATCAGATCAGTATAACTTTAGGACAAAATTCTAAGTCAGTGTTTCTCAACCCTGTCCTCAAGTACCCCCAACAGGTCGTGTTTTCAGGCCTTCCAATTTTGCACAAGTGATTTGATCACTTTCACTGCCTTAGTAATTACCACAGCTGTTTCATCTGAGGGAAATCCTGAAAGCATGATATGTTGGGGGGCCTTGAGGATTGGAGATGAGAAACACTGATCCAAACAACAGTTTTCTAACCAGATGTACCTGTGCAGTGTAAACCCTACAATTTGAAATGTCTAAGTCCTTGGCTGCAATGAGCTTCCAATTTAAAGTCCCAAAATAACTTGCTTACATTACCGACAATTTGGACAAGAGACAAATAAAATGCCAGCCTGTCTTTGGATATGGTGAGAAACCCACACAGGGGGAACATACAAACTTCAACACAAGCATTAGCATATCCAGGATGTGATCCAGTGACCACTGGGGTGCCAGGTGGATTTGCTCGCTACTTAGCTAGTGAGCGGTGAGCACTAGAGTTGAGCGAACTTCTAGAAGTCCGGGTTCTGCTGGTTCGGCCGAACTTCGGGACAAAGTCCGGGTTCGGGTCCGGACAGAACCCGAACTTTGTCCCGGACTCCGAACCCCATCGAAATCAATGGGGACCGGAACTTTTAGGCACAAAAATGGCTGTAAAATAGTCCTGGAAAGTCCTAGAGGTCTGCAAAAGGAAGGACATGGGGGTAAGGGTGGGACAAGTGACCTACAAAGAAATGGGGACAGGGAAATAATTTTAAATATTTTTAAAAAAATAAAAACATAAAAAAAGAAAAAATGGAGGTGAATGTGGATCATCTTCAAACTGGGTCTGAAAAGTATTAATTAACGGTAGAAGCCATATAACTGTTCTAAAATCATCTTCAAACTGTGTCAAAAAAGTATAAATAATCCGGGAGAACCCATATCACTGTTCTGCAAACATCTGGAAAATGTGTGTGTCACTTTAAATAAAACCGGGACTAACTGAACTACTGTTCTGCAAACATCTGTAAAGTCCATGTGTCACTTTAAATATAACTGGGACTAACTGAACTACTGTTCTGCAAACATCTGTAAAGTCTGTGTGTCACTTTAAATATAACCGGGACTAACTGAACTACTGTTCTGCAAACATCTGTAAAGTCTGTGTGTCACTTTAAATATAACCAGGACTAACTGAACATCTGTTCTGAAAACATCTGTAAAGTCTGTGTGTCACTTTAAATATAACCAGGACTAACTGAACATCTGTTCTGCAAACATCTGTAAAGTCTGTGTGTCACTTTAAATATAACCGGGACTAACTGAACATCTGTTCTGCAAACATCTGGAATGTGTGTGTGAAACTACAGCATAGAGAAGAACAGGTATATGGTTTCGCTCTGCTATAGTTTCAAACACAGTTTGCAGATGTTTGCAGAACACTGATATCATATCACTGTTCTGCAAACATCTGGAATGTGTGTGTGAAACTATAGCAGAGTGAAACCATATACCTGTTCTTCTCTATGCTGTAGTTTCACACACACATTCCAGATGTTTGTAGAACAGTGATATCATATCACTGGCCAGTCAAATTCCTCCAGGTTCAATCTGTATCAGCTGTGTGGCTCACAAGGTAACAGAGCTGCCTAAAAGAGCTTAGTTCCTGGGTTTGAAACCCAAACACACCACCTCATGTAGAGACGTTGTTTGTTCTCATCTATGTTGGTAAACATAACTCGTGGCTCAGGGTCTTACATTAATTATGTCTAAATGTAGTATTTATGTGTAGGAGGGTTCCACCAGCATTGCAAATCTTGCCAGATAGCCAAAAGTATTGGGACTCCTGCCTTTACATGCACATGGACTTTAATGGCAACCCAGTCTTAGGCCATAGGGTTCACATTTGATTTGGCCCACCCTTTGCAGCTATAAAAGCTTCAAATCTTTTGGGAAGGCTGCCCATAAGGTTTAGGAGTGTGTCTATGGTAATGTTTGGCCATTCTTCCAGAAGTGCATTTGTGAGGTCAGGCACTGATGTTGGATAAGAAGACCTGGCTCGCAGTCTCCACTCTAATTGAGCCAAAAGGTGTTCTATGTGGTTGAGGTCAGGACTCTGTGCAGGCCAGTTAAGTTCCTCCACACCAACCTCCCTCATCCATGTCTTTATGTATTTTGCTTTGTGCACTGGTGCACAGTCATGTTGGAACAGGAAGGGACCATCCCCAAACTGTTCCTACAAAGTTGGGATGGGATCATGACATTTCCCAAAATGTCTTGCTGATGCCTTAAGAGTTCCCTTCATTGGAACTAAGGGGCCAAGCCCAACCCCTGAAAAACAAGCCCACATCATAACCCCCCTCCACCAAATGATTTGGACCAGTGCACAAAGCAAGGTCCTTAAAGACACGGATGAGCGAGATGAGTGAGTTTGGGGTGGAGGAACTTAACTGGCCTGCACAGAGTCCTGACCTCAAGCAGATAGGACAACTTTTGGCTGAATTAGAGCGGAGATTGTGAGCCAGGCCTTCTCATCCAACATCAGTGCCTGACCTCACAAATGCACTTCTGGAAGAATGGCCAAATACTCCCATAGACAAACATCCTAAACCTTATGGACAGCCTTCCCAGAAGAGTTGAAGCTGTTATAGCTGCAAAGGGTGGGCCAACTCAATATTGAACCCTACGGACAAAGACTGGGATGCCATTAAAATTCATGTGCATGTAAAGGCAGGTGTCCCAATTGCCTAGCTAGTGCATCTGCCAAGATTTGCAATGGTGGTGGAACCCTCCTACACGTAAATACTATGCTTAGACATAATTTAGTGGAGTCAGGAGTTATGTTTAACAACATAGAGAGGACAAACAACATCTCTACATGAAGTGAAATGCTTGGGAATCAAACTCAGGATGCCTGCAATGGTAGACAGAATTGCTACCTTTTAAACCATGGGGCTACTGCATGTCAAGTCCTTCTACACATAAATACACAGATTCTGCATTTCTAGGAATATATAGAAATTACATTAGTCAGGAGGTAATCTTCTAAATTTATTCTGTGATATTTGGTGGTTCTTGCTGCGTGAGCATAGAATTGTAATGTTACACTCTGATTTTTGGTAATGACATTTTTATTTCTGATGTTGGTACACATATCACATTTTTTGGGCTCAAATTAGAATCATTTGGAAAGAATAAAAAATAAAAAAATGGGATTCATTTTAAATTTCCATAAGCAAAGGTATTGTGTGTGGTTTGTAAAGACACTTGTGTGAGTTTGGGGAAATATTTTTGTGAGATAGATATCAACAAGTGAAAGTGACAGAAAAAAATATTTTACCAAAACATGAAAAGTTTACTTTCTTAAAAACAAAATAGATTATCAAAATTGCAACATTGTTGTGGGGACAGTTTCTTTAAGAGAAAGATACATTTCATCTCAACATGAAAAGTATTTCTTTGGGGGAAATAACAATTGTACCATTAGAATGAATGGCTGAAAATTGCATTTGGGTTACATAACTCTCATGTTTACTCCTATAAAAAGCTGCGTAAAACAGCTCTACTTTTGGTATTTACTATTTACTTATGGAATTGCTCCATGAGAGGTAAAACTGAGTTGCTTTGTGTCTGAGCATGCTCAGTTGTGCTCAGCTGTGCTGAGCACCTAGTTGTAAAGAGACGGGGAATTCATCTCTTCTCTGACATTTTAAGATATTTCAGTGTAGAAATCACTTTTTCATGCAGTTTAAAAGCAGATTATCAGCGGAAGTCACAGGCCTCATACTTAGCCCGGACCCAAAAATGGCATTATTTCACATAGGATTAGAACCATTCCCCCACTCTGCTAGACATGTCATCATACACATCGTATATGCTGCAAAAATAAACATTACTAGAAAATGGAAATCTACAGATATCCCTAAAATCTCAGAAACCATAGCAGAAATCAATCACCAATATGACATGGAAAGATTGTTTGCCCAAATCACCCTCTCTTACCCAAAATTTCTCAAAAAATGGGCTCTGTGGTCAAATAGCCCCAAATGTTCAAGTAACCAAATTGACACAAGTGTAATTACATAAGAATGAAACTAAATATAGCTCCGACTTTGCAAGACACCTCTCCTCCCCACCCCCCCCTCCCCCTTCTTGTTACATGTTGACACTTTCTGAGTACCCTTACATAAAACTCAAACAACAACTGCAGTGTACTATGTATATCCTGTAATCAAGGCTAATCACATGCTATTGTAAACAATTTTAGCTCTTGAAGATCATATTCATCACTGTAATAATATGTTTTGTACTCTTATTATGTTGAGCACATTGTTGTAACACTTAAACTCAATAAAAATATCTTTAAAAAAAAATAAAATAAAATAAAATTGTTACTAAACCAACATTAAAAAAAAAAAAAAACAATAAAAACAAAAATACAGTAAAATAAATAAATACGTCGGGGCGTGGCCTGGCCTGAACGGCGATGGACGCATCTTCTTGGAGCTCCGGACCCTGAGAAGCCATCCAGCAACATCTGGCTATCCTGAAACTTGGTGAGACTGATCAATCCCCCATCCGAGCCTACACCAGTCCCCTGCACTGCCCTGAGCGGTTCTTTTCATTTTTCCAGGAGCGGGAACCGAGCGGTTCTCATCTGAAGCCGCGGGCCCGCTCCTCAGGATCCCCGCACCATCCGGCCCAATCGCTCAGCTGCACAGGGGACATAAGACTTGGGCTGACTCCTAAACCCCCCAGGTGCCATCTGAGAAGGGAACAAAAAGAAACAACATCGCCCGATCGCTCGGGCGGCACGTCCTACGCGAGCCCGGGGATCCAGCGAGGCCTGTGGAAGTGACTTACGGCGGCCATCTTGGTACACCTGCGGCCTACCACCCGCGATCTAGGCAGAACTGACTTGCAATAACACTAACACTGCCTGCAGAATCCCCAGCACAGCAACACCCCGGGCAGCCATCCCAACTCACAGCAATCAGTATAGCCCAGATCCTGCATCATATTTAGCTAACACCTACAGCACGGGCTATACCTGACAAAGACAAGCTCGCACCTCAAACACAAGACTAACACTCTCCCACAACATCTCCTGCACCAAGAATCAGATCACAAACAGGAATCGGACCACCAAGATGATTCCCTAAACATCTAACCTAGCCCCACAACCCGGATCGCAGCAACCCAAAGCGACCCGTATCCCCAGAAATCGCCCGTCAGGCGACAGGGGAAAGAGAGGACACGCAAAGGGTATGTCCAAAAAGAGACATAAGCCAACTGCTCCACGCCGTCTGACTCATTACTACTCTACCGCTGCGATTATGCAGACATCCCAAGACAACACCTGCACTGGGAGCTCCAAACCAAAGGGCACCTCAGTACCACAATCCCATAACCCAGC
>BLSH010481364.1:72714-94382 GCA_018402905.1 Glandirana rugosa
GCACCCATTAAACGACGACGATCCACCAACCACGCATCTGAATATCCGAACCTACTCCCCTCACTATCGGACAGTAACCCACAAGTCCTACGAAGAGACCAGACTCCTGGTAAAAAGGGTCCGAGACACTTTCCAAACGCATCTGTACAACCGAAATCGCTTCCTCATGAGGTAGACCATAACACTCAAGTCATCCACATACTGAAGGTTATCAACCCCTCCGACTCCCCTAAAGGTAAAAAAACGATCGCGTTCAGAACGACGTTAATCTTACACTCAGCGGTCCCAAGCACACACGGACCCGGTACTTACAGGCTATCACTCCCCTCATCCAAGCCTATAAGTCTACGCACCAACCACCTAGCAGCAGCAAATTACCCACGCCCATCGATCTCTGATAATAAGTCCCCATACCACAGGTATCAGAACTCTTGGTTTTTTTTTTTTCTCTCTTTTTCCTTTTGTTTCTTTTTTATTTAGCCTATTTCACTAGCCTTCTTTAATAAGTTGTCAATGACTACAAGGAATGTTCAAACTTGTATATGCGTGGGGGTCGCGTCCCTCCCTCGTCACAGTTTGCGCCCTTTTGGGGTGGCGGGGGTGCGACGCGGCTCCACACAACACGCGCTTCTTCGCATTTATGTTTGTATACAACATCTTGACGTACTGTTTACTGATGTTATCCTTAAAACAATGTACTACTAACCTGAATGATCAACAAAGCTATTATAACCCACTGTTGTTAATCTTCTTCAGAAAAATACAATAAAGACTATAATTGAAAAAAAATAAATAAATAAATACGTCAATGGGAGTATTGGTCATAATCCGCAGACCATGGCTGTTGGTGGGGTGTAGGGGGAAAAAATTGCCACTGGCCAGCATGCTGGTGTTGTGGTTCATATGGGTGATGAGATGGTGTCGGTGGTGGAAGTGGAGGCACATTCTCATGGAGCTCTGTGTAGAGTTGAGCGAACACCTGGATGTTCGCGTTCGATGGGTTCGGCCGAACTTCGCGAAAAAGTTTGGGTACGGTACCGAACTTGACCCGAACTTGACCCCGAACCCCATTGAAGTCAATGGGGACCCGAACTTTTCGGCACAAAAATGACTGTAAAAAAGTCCTGGAAAGTGCTATAGGGCTGCAAAAGGAAGTAAAATGATTTTAGCACAATAATCTGTCCCTTACAGCAACAGCAAGAACCTAACCCTGTAGAACTAGAAGATGATTTTAGAACAATAATCTGTCCCTTACAGCAACAGCAGGAACCTGACCCTATAGGACAGTGGTTCTCAACCTACCTAAGGCCGTGACCCCTTGATAAAATTTCCCAAGTTATGGGGACCCCTAACAGTAAAATTATCGTTACTCCTTCATTGCTGAAATTTTGCGACAAATAAAGCTTTCTTTTAGGGGTATTTGCACACCACTGTTTTTTTTTGTGTTTATTCTATTAATAAAAAAAAGACAGAACATTTTGAAAAAAAACATTTTTTTACTTTCCCGCTGTGTACAATGACTGGGGAGTAGGCGGGCGAGGAATGCGTCTGAAACCCCTGTAACAAGCAGTAACCTATGGGTACATCTTGGTGTCTGTATATGCTACCTGCGGCAGGTTGGCAAGTGATTAATTACCAATGGTATTTGTAATATGCAGCAGGAAGGGGGTTAATGTACTGCCATTGATGCATTAATGACCTGTGGCCATTAATTAATCCCTTTGTGCTGCATTAGTGGCACCAGTGTCAGTGTTAATTAACCCCTTCATGCACCAGCATGAAAGGGTTAATCAACACTGACACTGGTGCCCCTAATGCAGCACAAAGGGGTTAATTAATGGGCACAGGTCATTAATGCATCAATGGCAGTACATTAACCCCCTTTCTGCTGCATATTACAAATACCGTTTGTGATTAATTAACCCATCCTCAGCCCCCACCCATTGAAAGTGTACTTTAACTCCTTTTCAGATGGCACTATGCTTACTTGTGCAATCTGCGATGCACTCCTTGCTTCCCTCCTCCTTCAGTTCACAAAACACAGGCAGACAGCTCCACTCCCATCCAGCCTCTTGCTGACGTCACGCCATTCGGGACTAGGAAGCATCTGTCCAACGGATTAGTCCATCTGACAGGGAGGTGAAGGGTAGGGCTAGTCACAGACTTGTGCCGGGTGCAGGAATCCACTTGTCACATGCTGCAGCCATTAGCTCTGTAGCGCGGGCGATGTGTACACAGTTAGTGTACATGCCAGCCCGGTTTTAGAAGAAAATTCCAGCACTTCTTTCTCCTGCCCCCCCCCCTCCAGTAAATGGTGCCGTCCAGTACATTCTCTACTTCCTTGTACCAGCCCTGCTTGCTGGCCGAGACGGACCCAACATTACTGTATATACAGAGTCGGGTCTGTCCATATTGCAACAGCGTTCGCGACCCCCTGGAAATCGGCAATCGACCCCCCAGGGGGTCGCGACCCACGGGTTGAGAACCACTGCTATAGGAGAAGGCGATGATTTTAGAACAATAATCTGTCCCTTACAGCAACAGCAGGAACCTGACTCTATAGAACTAGAAGATGATTTTATAACAATAATCTATCCCTCTAAGCAGTAGACTCTACCTAGTCCAGTCAGATCATTCTGTAATGCAGGATGAGATGTTATTAGATCTGCAATCTGTCTCTAAAAGCAGTAGTAGTAGTAATCTCTACCTAGTCCACAATCAGATCGTTCTGTAATGCATGATGATATGTTATTATGTCTGCAATCTGTCCCTCACAGTGCCGGCAGCATCCTCTCCCTACACTAGCCAGAGAGCATGTGACATGCAACACTAAGTGACCCCAGCTTATAAAGAGGCTGGGTCACATGATGCACTGGCCAATCACAGCCATGCCATTAGTAGGCATGGCTGTGATGGCTTCTAAGGGCAAACCAGTGAAACACTTGTTGATTGTCTGCCCTGCAGCTATTAAACATGCATGATCAAATACCCGAACCCAGAACTCGAACCCAAACTTTTTTTCAAATGTCCGGGTTCGGGTCTGGGTCACAGACACGCCAAAGTTCTGTATGGACCCGAACTTTACAGTTCGGGTTCGCTCAACTCTAGCTCTGTGTACTCCTCAATGAGCCCCCTCTCCTCCCTGAAGAGCACTTGGGTCATCAGCTCCTCAGACCTGCTCCACTGGTAGGGAGTAATTTATTTTAGTTTAGCTTCTGCATAGGCAGCAAATTACTCCTCCTGGTCTAGATCCCTCTGGGGGATGGCTGTGGCCTGCTGGAAAAATGAGGAAGCACTCTCACTACATGATGGGTTTTTCTCTTCCTTTACGATTCACAAACCAGGGAAGAGCCAGCTGCCTCCTCCTCCTCAGTCACCGTCTCTGTGACAGTTTACTGTGTATAAAAAAGTGACATTATTAGAATATCTTTGTTTGTGTGGGTCTTCAATCCATTTACATTTCCTTACTGTTGCTAATTGAATAATTAGAAATACAAAACACTGGCATTCTGGCACCAGCATTTGGATTTATCCCTAAATGACTTTAGGCCACAACTGTGTTTGGATATTGAAACAAATGTGTTAAGGCTCAAATATTTGGCCAATAATGTTTAGTTATTATCATTGTATTTTATCTTTACAATATGTTCAACAACACTATACCTGGGTCAAGTGGCCTCCTCCACATCTTCATCCTCAGATCTAGGAGCCATGGCCTCAGCAGAGGTAGAGGGCAGGGTGGATAGAGATGGCCTGGCTTCAGATGGGTTTCTCAGAAACTGCAGGCTCTAAAAGTACCACAGCTTATGCACATATACGTCAGATGCTGCAGCGCCTGACATCTGGGATTCTTGGATTTTTTTGACCTCCCTCCAATATGTGGTCCTAATGTTGGCAATTTTGTCTCGAACGTACTTCACATTGGCATTGGGCTTTATCTGTTTGCACAGCTCTGCCAGTTGCTCACAAGCTGCTGGCCTTCGGACCCGGTTAAAATACACCTTGGTCTTGATGTTCCCAAGATATGGGAGTTGACGGTATAAGTCAATAAATTGGGGTAGGAACTCATATGAAAAAAAATTATCACTCATTATTCCTGCAAGACACAAGACAAAGCATAATGCTACTTCATCCAGCATACCCCTAAGCTGGACCCAATCTAGGCCTCAATCCAAGCAGTATAGCCCATTCAAACCAATCTAGACCTCAATCCAAGCAGTATAGCCCATTCATCCCCATCTAGGCCTCAATCCAAGCCGTATAGACCACTACCCACCTATACCAGAAGTTCCAGCTGAACCTTCGTTATCACAAATAATGAGCGTTTTTCCAAATGTTGGTTCTCCACGCAACGCTCCTACCTATGGCCGTTTCATCAAAACGTTACGTGCGTTCGTGCTTTATACACTGCGCATGCGTGCAACTCCATTCTCAGGTGTGTCGTGATGATTGGGCGTGAACGGCTCTCCTATTCTCTGATATCAACTCCACGGTGCGATCGAATAATGATCAGAAGGAAAGATGGCAGATTCTAGAAACAGCAGCCAAACCAGAGGTACTGGACCACATAGCAAAGTGAAAGCCACCCCCTTGACCAAGGCTGAGATGATGGACATGGTGGCCATTATGGAAGGGCGTGATTATGACTGCTTGAAGGAGAAGTATGAAAGGCCTAACAGCCATAAAGATTATATTTTAAAGTGGGTCATAAATCGGCTGTCTAGAAAACACGGTGTCCAGCGGTCCAAAGATCAGCTCCGAAAACTTTGGTCGGACCTGAAACACAGTGAGCAAGATCAGCTACACCAGATCCATCGGGTCCTTGAAAAAATTAAGCAATAGTTGTATGTAAGCAATATGTATATGTGTAAATTAGGTGTCTGGATCTGTTTTTGTTAAAAGTAGCTAGAGAGAATTCAAGGTGATTTTTGAAACTGTTTGTATGCCTTGGGCTTCCAAATTTGAATTTAAATCTAAAGCATATATGAAGAATAGAATTTAATACTGTTTTTAGACATTCCTTTAGCTTTTGCACATATATAATTTTTTTATTTTTCAACAGGGAAACAGAAAAAACAAGGGGCCCACCCCCACAAGGGACCAAGGGAGTCTCCCACCCCTGGCCCGTCAGCTGAGGCGGAATCCAGGCCACCTTCACGCCCAGAACCTAAGTGCAAAATGAAAAAAATACAAATTGAGCCACAGACAGGGGTGCTGCTAGGTGGGCAAAAGGGCGGGGGATTCAGGCCTAAATTAAAGGATAAGTGTCACTTTTCTGGCTGCTGACTGATTCATCAGTGCCCATTAATACAGCCTTTCTAGTGGAGACATGGATAGAGGAGAGCCCCCAGTGCTTGTAGTCACACAAATGCTTATGATGGATATCAGACATCCCGCATCCCATAGAAGCGAGGGGGGGGGGAGCTGTGGGAGTTTACCAATGTTGACACTTGTCAAGTCTTTGGCCCGTGGAAAATGGCATCATCTTCCCTTTGTTTTTTGGCAGAAAATCCTCCAGAGTCCCCCGAACCCCAGGCGACCAGTCCGCCCAAATCGGCTATCCCAGCCCAAGTCCAAGGTTGGTCAACTAGAAAAATGTAGAAAAATGTATGTGTTGAACCAGTTGTGACTTTGGGATGCTTAATGAATGTTGTATTTTTCTTTTTTTAGAGGAAATGGAAACCCAACAGCTCCCCCAACATGAGCCTGATGTGGAAATTGAAGAAGCTGTGGGTGAGCCTGTAGTTTGCCCTTGCAAGTATTGTTCTAATATTGGTTCTTGTGTATTGACATGTCAAATGTTACATGGGACAGCAGACACAGTTAATAATAAATAAATATATAAAGTGTTGCGCTTTAAATTAAACATAAATAAAGTCCATAAACTGTGAAAACTTGTTCAGTGTAGAAACATATTCAGTGTGAAAAAGCATCAATTCCACCGTATCAGTGTACATCCACCACCACAAGGAAAGCTTAAGTACTCTTACCAACGGTAAGCAGTTAAACCGCATGAGATATTATCTTGACAAATTTCAATGGGATAGTGTTGCATCTTTTAGGATTCCAACTCCAGACACATCATGACGGGTGTAAGGGCTAATTTCCACTTCTGTTCCTCAAGGTATGGGTCCTTTATACAGTACACCGAGTCACTGGGATCAGACCTCTCATCCGTATATCTCATATGTGCTCATCGGGGGTCCATCCAAAAAAATATATAAAACCGCACATAGTGTAATATCAATGACACAAGGGTTTATTTAAAAATTGGATACACTCACATGTTAAATCCAGAAAAATCGCATGGAATTCCAAGAAAGCAATCAGCGCAATGAAAGAGCATGGGGCTCACAGTCACCCGACACGTTTCGTCTTATGAGACTTAAACTGGGGTATGTGTGCCCATTCAACCATTGCGCTTAAATACATTTGTAAACGTTATTACACACCTGCAAATTAGCTTGATTACAGCTTCCACTGTCTTCTTTCAAACATGTGTTCTGAGCGGCCATGACTGAAAGTCACATGATATGGGTCTACACCAATCAGAGTTGCTCCTTCTCTCATCACATGTCCACACACGGGACCTACACAGCGGGAAGGTTCTCACGTGGGCAGATACCTCAACCAATAGAGGTGAAGGGAACCCAGCTCATCACGCGGCGCCATCAGCTTGTAAATACGCCCATTCACATTACACCCTTCGGCGTCATTTCCTGACAGCCTCATGGAAGTGGCTCATGATGACTTATACTGACCCGGAACAGGTCCCCACGTGCACCAGGTATTGAACACCAATTCCGGTCAGCAGATCGCCATCTGTTGGTAAGAGTATTTAAGCTTTCCTTGTGGTGGTGGATGTACACTGATATGGTGGAATTGATGATTTTTCACACTGAATATGTTTCTACACTGAACAAGTTATCACAGTTTATGGACTTTATTTATGTTAAATTTAAAGCGCAACACTTTATATATTTATTTAATTTGTGCACAAACTATGTTGAAGTTGTGGTAGTTGCTGCTTATATTGGGATGCGCGGTATAATTTATTTTCTTATTTATGGTCTATTTTTCAACTGATATACTGCTGCACCTGTATTTTGAGTGTTTATTCGCTCACACAGTCTTATACTATAGTCACAAAAATATATTTTGGGTGTTTATTACACTTACTTCTTGGAATGGATGTCTTTGAATACAGGTCCTCACGTGTGATTAACACCGAGGGCGTGTTCACTGTGGTCGATTTCAATACAGAGATAGGAGGTTTGTTTTTGAGGCTTAAAAATCTCTTGACCACTGAGATACATTTGCAATGGGATATTGCCTTTTTGGAGCAGTACCTCAAGGACAAGATGGTCCCACGAGGTCTTAGGTGGGATATTCATCCCCAACAAGGGGATACTGATAATGACATTTGGTTTAAATATTTTAATGAAGCAGGTTTAGCTTTCCTTGGTTTCCTTGTAGACCGGAAAAGGGTACGCCAAAGAAATATTGATGAGGAAATTAAGGAATTACAAAATAAACTTTTACCCTCAATAGGGACAACTGAATATAATACTCTTTCTAATAATTTAAGAGATCACCTGATCAAAGAAGAACAGGACCAGAAAAATAAAAAACATAAAAAGTTTGCCCGTGATACGGGAGATTATAGATCAGGAAATGTCTTTTCTTGGCAAAAGAAAGATGTTGATCCTGGAATGGAAATAATATCAGCAGACGGGGACCCTAATGGTACTATTGGAACCCCTATGGTACCCCTTCAACAGGCTGGTATTAAACAAGATAAGGGTCAACCCAATTTAACTTCTAAAGGATGCCCCCCAACCAAAGGGGAAGAGGAAGGGGAAGGGGGAGGGGCAATAGGGGTAGATACCCAGTGACTTACCATGATCCCCAACCCCCACCCAGGAATAACCATTTCAGAACTCCATCTCGAAATGATAAAAATAATGATTATAGAGAGAATAGAGATAATAGTTGTCAACAAGATTATTTCCGAAATATGAGAACCCCTATCCCTACACATAATAGATTCTCCCCTTTGAGAGATTCATCACAACACAATGGGGGAGGTAGGGAATATGATGGTTATGGCTATTCCCCCTACAATTACAATCAGGGTAGACAACCCCCCCCCACCTCAGGAACGGGGTTTTCCCAGGGTGATGTCCAATTACCCAGGAGAAAGATACCCCAAAGAGGATCCAGAGGGGGGAGGAGGGCCCGCCGGAAAAAGGAAAAGAAGCAGATAGGGCAAGGTATTTTTAACCTAAGCCAGGTGCCACTTTCAGAAGCGGAAAAAAGTGTTCTTGATAAAGGATTGAAATATGTCCTCCCCAGATCTATGAATAAATTTGAAACATTTATAGATATACAAAAATATATTCGTAAAATTAATATACAGAGATATTTAATTTCCAATCCTACCCGAGTTAGATCCCAGGATGCTGCTGATGACATAATACATTCTGGTTTACGGAACCCTTCACTTTTTAACCCCCCCTGGCCCAGTAGCTCCGGCCATTAAAGTGTTTAAAGATTCTGTTCTACATGATTTGGAGAACTTACGTATTAAAGCTCCACACGTAAAAAATAATTTACGGGCTGGGTTGAAGTCTCTTTGTGAAAAGAGAGATTTAATTATTCGACCCGCTGATAAGGGTGGGGGAATTGTGGTATTAGATGGATCATCATACCATGCTGAGATGTGTAACATTCTCAGTGACAAGGAGACCTATCCACCACTTCCATGTGACCCCACCAATAAATATAAAAAGGAATTAATTAAACTTTTGGAGCAGGAAACTCAATTAGTTATATTAGATAAAAGAGAAAGATCCCATTTGATTCCAGTAGCCCCTCGGATTCCCATCCCATATTACTTGCCAAAAGTTCATAAGGACAGTGTTAACCCTCCAGGCCGCCCGATCATGAGTGACATTGATTCAGTGACCTCACGGATCGGGCAGTATATTGATTTTTACTTACAGCCTCTGGTCAGTAAAACACCATCATTCCTTAAGGATACTAGGGATACATTGAGGTTATTAGAATCGGCCCAATTTGGAGCTGATACCATCATAGCCACTGCGGATGTGGCTGCTCTTTATTCCAACATTCCACATGCTTATGGAATAGCAGCAGTTAAATATTTTCTAGTAAAAGACAATACGCTTCCCAAAATCCAACAGGATTATATTCTTAAAGCTTTTGTTCTTCGCGATGAAGCACAATTATATTTGGTACAACGGTATGTTTTATTTGCAGATTAGGGGTGTCGCCATGGGGGCTAAATTTGCCCCCAGCTTGGCCAATTTATTTATGGCCACATGGGAGGAGGATGTCGTCTATGCCATGAGGCCACCTGGTCTATATATTTATGGGCCAGGTATATAGACGACATCCTCCTCCTATGGGATGCCCCTTCTGCACAATTGTTTGAGATTGTGGCATTTCTCAATGATAATGATAATGATAATGATAATGAGGCATTTTTCTGTCACTGGAGGCTAGCAATACCAATATACACTTCCTTGATTTGGATATTACAATAATGGGGGTAGACTTGTAACCAGGACCTACTTTAAATCCACCGATCGGAATGGTTATCTTCTGGTGGATAGTGGTCATCATAGGGCCTGGTTGCAGTCTATCCCTAAAAGTCAGATGTTGTGGCTCAGACGAAATTGTACAGATGAGTCCTCATGTCTGACACAGGCTGCTCTACTGAAAGGTAGACTACTGGATAAGGGTTACTCCTCATCTCTGGTAGATGATGAGATAGAGAAAGTCAGGAGATTAGATAGAAGAACTTTGCTTGGTGGAGGTACAGGCTCTAAAATGGCTGATAGGGATGTATCTAAATGGTCCTTTTTTTACTACTTATTCATCCCAACATAGACAAGTTAAGGGCCTTATTTCTAAACATTGGAATATTTTAAAAACTGATCCAGTTTTAGGCCCCCTTATTCCGGATAAGGCCAAGGTCATCTATCGAGGTGCCATGCCCCTTAGAAATCAAATTGCCCCAAATGTACGAAATCCTCCGATCAAGCCATCCTTCTTTCAAGATCTTAAAGGATATTATCCTTGTAGAAAGTGTAGAGTGTGTCAATTTAATACCTTTTCAGGATGCAAAATTGACACCTTTACCTCCAGTGTGACTGGGGCTACATATTCCTTCAAGGGATTTGCCACCTATAGCACTAAGAATATAGTGTATTTGATTACATGCCCTTGTAAGAAGCAGTACATAGGTCGGACTATACGTCCGTTTTCAGTTAGACTCAGTGAGCACATTACAGGCATACTTAAAGGATCCACAGAACATACGGTGCCCAAACATTATCTTAAATGTCATGGAAAAGATCTGAGGGGAACTACATTTGCCATCATTGATAGGTATGTGGCGCCATGGAGGGGAGGAGCGTTGACCAGGGGCGTTTCAAAGCTAGAGACCTCCTGGATTTATAGGATGAAGACCTATTGGCCACATGGCATCAATGTGGAGTGGGATATTAATTGCTTTATCAGCGGATCCTAGATCTCCACATTGATGCCATGCTATATACATCTTTGGATATCTCTTTGGATGTCTTTATGGATGTTTAGGGGCTTAGCTTATATAATAAATTGTTTCTAATTTCTTGGTTAAGGACATATGGTTTAATCTCTGATTCCAGTCAGGCTAGACCTCTAATAGGATTTTATATATGTATTTGATATGGAATTGACATGATTTTAATTTATAATTTTTAGCTTTTTATAAGAGATATGTTGTTTTAAATCATTGCTTGTAACTAATTATTGATTGTTTATTGATAAGAACTGATATACTTATAGATATTGTTGTGGTGAATCTTGTTAACTCCTGCAGCTTTTACAAATTCCACAAGATTGCTATCTGCTGACCGGAATTGGTGTTCAATACATGGTGCACATGGGGACCTGTTCCGGGTCAGTATAAGTCATCATGAGCCACTTCCGTGAGGCTGTCAGGAAATGACGCCGAAGGGTGTAATGTGAATGGGCATATTTACAAGCTGATGGCGCCGCGTGATGAGCTGGGTTCCCTTCACCTCTATTGGTTGAGGTATCTACCCACGTGAGAACCTTCCCGCTGTGTAGGTCCCGTGTGTGGACATGTGATGAGAGAAGGAGCAGCTCTGATTGTTATAGACCCATATCATGTGACTTTCAGTCATGGCCGCTCGGAACACATGTTTGAAAGAAGACAGTGGAAGCTGTAATCAAGCTAATTCGATGCAGGTGTGTAATAACGTTTACAAATGTATTTAAGCACAATGGTTGAATGGGCACACATACCCCAGTTGAAGTCTCATAAGACGAAACATGTCGGGTGACTGTGAGCCCCATGCTCTTTCATTGCGCTGATTGCTTTCTTGGAATTCCATGCGATTTGTCTGGATTTAACATGTGAGTGTATCCAATTTTTAAATAAACCCTTGTGTCATTGATATTACACTATGTGCGGTTTTATATATTTTTTTGGATGGACCCCCGATGAGCACATATGAGATATACGGATGAGAGGTCTGATCCCAGTGACTTGGTGTACTGTATAAAGGACCCATACCTAGAGGAACAGAAGTGGAAATTAGCCCTTACACCCGTCATGATGTGTCTGGAGTAGCAATCCTAAAAGATGCAACACTATCCCATTGAAATTTGTCAGGATAATATCTCATGCGGTTTAACTGCTAACCGTTGGCAAGAGTATTTAAGCTTTCCTTGTGGTGGTGGATGTACACTGATACGGTGGAATTGATGCTTTTTCACACTGAATATGTTTCTACACTGAACAAGTTATCACAGTTTATGGACTTTATTTATGTTTAATTTAAAGCGCAACACTTTATATATTTATTTAATTTGTGCACAAACTATGTTGAAGTTGTGGTAGTTGCTACTTATATTGGGATGCGCGGTATAATTTATTTTCTTATTCATAGCAGTTAATAATAAAGGCAAACACACCTTGTTTCCTTTGGTATAAATTATGGCTGCAGCCTTTATTATTTTTGGTTTTAACAAATATATAAATTTTGTTATAATAATTTAAAACATGTGTGACAGCTCAGCCACTACAGCTCGAGCTGTATCAAGTAAAGGGTAATCGCCCCAACCTTCATAATAAACTGTCCCCGTTTAACCTCCTCCCACCCACGCCATAGCCGAATGACGGCTACAGCGCGGCTCTAAAATGCCGGGAGGACATCAATAGACGTCCTCCAATTTGGCTTGTGCTGGGCGCGCTCCCGCGGGCACGAGCGGCATGTGCATGCGCCGCTCGCGCCCACGGGAGCGTGCCCGTGGGTCGGGCGGACCCGATGTCCGCCGGAGACCCGCGATCTCCTTTCAGAGAGGAGGAACGGGGGAACCGCCGAAGTAAACACGGCGGTTCCCCGTTCTGTGAATGGGACATGACAGATCAACTGATCCCTGTCACTGGGATCAGTTAGATCTGTTATGTCCCGACCGGCCCCGCCCCCCCACAATTAGAACACACCCAGGGAACATTGTTAACCCCTTCACTGCCCCCTGCTGGTTAACCCCTTCACTGCCAATGACATTTATACAGTAATCAGTGGACATTTAAATTTCTGATCGCTGTATAAATGTCATTGGTCCCAAAAATGTGTCAAAAACGTCCGACATGTTCGCCCCGATATCGCAGTCCCGATAAAAATCGCAGATCGCCGCCATTACCAGTAAAAAAAAATACATAAATAAAAACGCCATAAATCAATGTCCATAGTTTGTAGGCGCTATAACTTTTGCGCAACCCAATCAATAAACGCCGATTGCGATTTTTTTTACCAAAAATATGTAGAAGTATATAAATCGGTCAAAACTGATGAATAAATTTGTTTTTTTATTCTTTATTTTTGGATATTTATTATAGCAAAAAGTAAAAAATATTTTTTTTTTTTCAAAATTGTCGCTCTTTTTTTGTTTATAGCGGCGATCAGAAATGACGCAGAGGGGATCAAATACCACCAAAAGAAAGATCTATTTGTGGGAAAAAAATGACGCAAATTTTGTTTGGGTACAACGTCGCACGACCGCGCAATTGTCATTCAAAGAGCGACATCGCTGAAAACTGAAAATTGGTTCGGGCAGGAGGGGGGTTTAAGTGCCCAGTAAGGAAGTGGTTAATAAGGTGACACGGCCACACAATAATAGCAGCGACTTCAAAGCCCTTTTATTTTTTTAAAATGCTAATGAAGCCACTTAAAACTGGGGAATGGACCCCTCTTTTTATTAGAATTTTCAACTGCCAAAACCCTAAACTGCCTAACTACAGAGGTCACCTGACCTACCCACACCTAGCAGGAGCCAATAGGGGCTATTCCCGCACTTTTGAGCATAGGGGAGCTAGAAACTCTGCTGTTGCTATCCCATGCATAGTAAACACCTAGTCCACACAGTAGTACAGTAGGCAGTGCTTTCACATTAGCATGGCTAAGAAAGAGGTGGAAGTAGCTGTCTGTGTCGCTAGGTAGCTTAGTTTTGGAGACCCAGACACCAGGCAAAACATTACAGAGTAGGGTAAGTGTTTTCATTCAAACTGCTGTTTGAAGTGCAAGCAGGTCGCACACAAGAATCCACTGGGTAGGTAAGTATTTGATGAGGTTTAAGATTTATTTGGCCCCAAATCCCTATGTTGGCCCTCAGCCACTTGACTATCATTGCCCTAATACATTTTCCTATTCTTACCAGGTCACGAGGTGCCCCAATGAACAGTGGGAAGATTACGCCAAGAAATTCTGAAGTGCTGTTCAGAGCTGGAGGACATCCAAAGGGCAGCTAAAGATTTACAAAGGCGATTAACGGATGTTGGGGATATGTTAGGGAAATTTTAAGTTTTGTTGGACTTGGGCTGTTTTTTTGGGGACCCAGTTTTAATTTTTTTATCCACTTTGTTTGTGGGAATTGTTCAATGTTTTATCAATGGCATAATGAAAAAGTGTGTAAACATATGCTCTATCCTATCAGGGATTATCAAGTGTCATGTTTCGGGGTGCAACCTCCCCTTCCTCAAAACTCAAGTTTCTGGGAGAAAGGGGCATTGCATCAGCAAAACGCGTGAAGTGGTCCCATCAGGGGTTCTGAGCTGATGCGTTTCGGGGGTGCCCCCCTTTATCAAAACTTAAGTAGCTCAGACCCCCTGATGGGATCAACTCACACATTTCGCTGATTGCACCCCAGAAACATGATACTTGATAACCCCTGATGGGATAGAGCACAAGTTTACACACTTTGTCATTTGGGGCCTAAAATATTTGGGTGGTTGATGTCTCTATTGAATATGACTTTTACACCTTAAAAAGCACCTTGGAATGTGCTTGTACTAAAAAGTTTTGATACAACAGTGTGTGGCTTCTTCTTTACTTGATCTATACCTGTGAATTTACTAAGTTGATGTATTTACAGAGCAAATGTGCTCTTATATGTTGTCAACTCATGCAAAAACATTGTGTGTGTGTGTGTGTGTGTGTGTGTGTGTGTGTGTGTAGCAGACCCCCTGCACACCAAAATACCTAGCTGAAGCTGATATTGTGACCTCATAGAGAAATGAAGGTTAGATTTCCCTCTTGGAGCAAGTGACAAAATAAAAAACATATATAGAACATATCTTATACATATAACAACGACAGACACGAATAGTTCAACTGAATGATCCATTTATAAAGCCAACAAAACATTAAACATGATCAGGAATCATCACAGCCTCTCTCCCCACAAAATAGTCTATATATTTGATCCGCAAATCCCTTGCATCCTGGGTGACCAAGGTAGCACATCTAGTCTGGAGGTTTGCCATCACATCCAATGATGGATAATCTTCAGCTGCTGTACTAGGGCCTGGCAGTGCTGGATCAATGTCACTGGGCATGGAGGTCATATAACTGCTAGCATTCCTGCGTAAAAAAATGATGGAGGATGCAGCAGCACAATACCACATGATTGATTTTATACAATGCCAGGTTTATGGGCGTTAAAAATAGATGGAACCGAGAGCGCATGCATGGAGCTCCATGGCGGCTGTGTAATCCAGGAGCTCCATTCATTCCCGACCATTCGGAGCCCACACCGCATGCAGTGGAGCTCGGTCGTCCCGCTCAGGAGGTAGGGGAGCGGGGGACAACCTAGGGCTCAACCCGAAAACAGAGCGAAGACCGGGTCTTCACCGCGATCCCCACATCCGGCCACCCTCTCTAAATTGAGGCCGCGGCTTGGGCCTACATACCCAATGGCGCGTGGCGCTCTATAGCACAGAGAGTCGAATCGTCAGAGGCTGAGGGGAATCATCAAGGGGGGCTCTGGCGGCTCATCCAATATTAGGAAACCCCTCCAGCAATATATGAAACCCATCTCCTGACGGGGTTAGATGAGGAGCAACTGGGGTGGGACACTTTGACTGAGTTTGAGCCTACAGCCCTGTCTTGCAGCGTCACACGGAAGCTGAACCGCAGGCATTTATAAAAATTCATTTGTATACACAGAAGTTACTGGACTTTGCTTTATTACATCAGCAGTGGAATCTCATTTTTTCACAACACTATCCTGGTTATTTTCCCTTCCTGCCATAAACTTGCTATTAAGCTACTTCATCCCCTCTTATTTGGATCCTCCTGAAGGGAGGAGTTAACACCACTTTTCTCTAACAAACTTACAGCTACTCTTTGGAACATGCAATCGGGAGCAGTCAGACGGGACCTCTCTCGTCAACCGAGCTTTGATGCCCCAGCCCCAAAAGACCCTCAGGGGGCTAAAGGTCCCCAACCATCCCTAGTGACCATTGAAGAGATGGAAGCCGGATCAGGCGGGGGCTCTCATGTTTTACCATCTCCAGGACATCCCTCGGGTGGTCAACCTTCGGCTCAGATCCTCTCCCCGGCCTCTACAATCTTGCTTTTGGAGCGGACTTTAGATGAGCTTATTACAACACCTTTTAAGGAGTAGAGCTCTGATATCCCACAAGTGGACCCGTCTACCCCCCAAGCCCTAATACCCCACTCGGACTTTCAAATGATGATGAAAGTGTTTTCCAAAATGCTCTCTGAGGGCCGTGCCCAAACAGCCTCTCAAATTACCTCTGTTATCCAGGCTGACCTTCAAGGCTTGGGAACTAGAATAGACACAATAGAACAGAAGACGGATCAATCAGTCTCCAGAATCAACCAAAACACAGCACGTATACAGGATATTCAGGACCAATTGGAATCGTCCCTCTCCAAAATAGACGATTTGGAAAATCGCTCTAGACGTTATAATTTCCATATCCATGGGGTCCCTGAGACCATCACAGATGTGCATGCGGTAGTGACTGATTTTATTAAAGAAATCATCCCAGGCATCCCAGAGCACCGCCTGGAACTGGACAGGGCCCATAGAGCTCTTCAACCCCTGAGGTCAGACGGCCTACCTAGAGACATTGTGGTAAAACCTCACTTTTATGGAGTCAAAGAGGAGATCATGAAGTCCTCTAGATCTAACCACAATCTCTCTACCCAAGGTCACCGTGTTCAGGTCTTCGCTGATTTATCACCCACCACTATTCAGAAACGGAGATCTCTTAAGCCTCTTCTAGAAATCCTCAACAAGTCTTCCATCAAATACTGGTGGTCCTTCCCCTTTTGATTAACTTTTATCTTCAAAAGCAAGAAATTTGGCTTTTCCTCATTTCAAGAAGGAGAACAGCTGCTGATCAAGCTCAACCTCATCTCCCTAGATTCTTCTTCAACTTCTCATCACCAGAACGTGGGTCCTTCCAAAAGACCCTCCCCCAGAGTCCCGTTCTTCCAATGTGGCGGAAACAACAGCAGAAGAGAGCTAAGGACTCCCATCCTCCTTGATTTTGGTCCTGCTTTTTTAGCTTCAGATCCTCATTTTGGTCTTGTATAATTTTTTTCAAAGACCTTTGAATCCTAACACTCCTTCACTGTGGGGGGCCTCAGTTTGGTTGTCTAATTTTGTTTTAAGACGTAATTTCTTTGTTACCCTATCATTGAGCGGTTTGGGGTTGGCTGGCATCCTCGCCTTCTCCTGGGCTTGGTCCTCTTTGGGGAGGCGGGGTGTGAGTCGGTCTCGGGCTGTCCCCAATGCCTAGACCTTTTATTGTCTCTTGCTTGTTTTACATAACTTGTTACGGGTTCATTCTGTTGAACTTTTATGGTTCTGCCAGCTTACCCTTGATTGGACTGATCCTAACGCTAAGGAACCGGAGAGGTCTCGTTTGTGGGTCCCTTTGGGCCCACCCTGGGAACCCAGATGCCCTCAGTTGGGAGCCTCCGGGGGGGATTATACATATAAATTTTTAGCTCTGGATAAGTTTGTGTTTACCGGGTAAGCCATTATTATAATGTTTGCTTGGGCTCCAGAGGAGTGGCCGGGAAGGAGGCCATGCTCCTCCCTCTGACTTCGGGATATTCTAGATGGTACTCCCTTGGTCAGATGTTGTTCTGCTGTTTGGGCAGAAACCTGTGTCCCTTTTCCTGCTAGTGAAGGGATCCTCTATTCCCTTCACTCCCAGGAATTTTGGGGGTTGTGTGGCTAGTTTTTGCCGCACGCCCCTTCTGTTTGTTGCTTTTGCATTTCTTCAAACTCTTCTGCTCTATCCTTTTGTTACTGTTCTGCTTCTATTCCCTCCTTTCAGACACCAGGATTGGCTACTCCGTAGAGGGCCCCCACGGATCAACACCATGTCTGCTTGGTTTGACAGGTCCTCCTTTGTGCCTGCTCAGGGTCGGGTGAGTCCTTGGTTAGTGTGGTCTATGGATCGCTCTTTACACAGTTCCCATGTCCACTAATTTACCTTCGTTTCTGAGAGTGGCATGTCATAACGTACAGGACCTTAACTCCCCCGTAAAACGGAAAAAGTATTTTAATCTCGCCTGCTCTCATCATCTAGATATACTCATGCTTCAAGAAACACACTTCCCAGAGCAATATGTCCCCAAATATATACATTCAAATTATCCTCAGTTCTTTCTGGCGAATGCACCAGAAAAGAAAAGAGGTGTGGGAATCTTTTTCGCTAAGCACCTAGCCTTCACCCGGATGAAAGAACTCAAGGACCCAGAGGGGAGATTAATTTTTCTGAAAGGGTCCATGGGAGGGTGACGTATTCTCTCGTGTCCTATTATGCTCTCAATACCGGCCAAGCTAAAGTTTTCCAGGGGTTATTTATGCGTATCCTGCCCCTCATCGAGGGGATTGTAATATTGGGTGGGGACTCTAATCTGGCCCTTGATCCCATGCTCGACAAATTGGGCTCAGGTCCTTCCCGCCTAATCCGACCCCCGAAACATAGCCTAAAGCTTGCAAGACTTCTCTTCTCCATAGGTTTCATAGATATCTGGTAGGAATTAAATCCCAGAGTGAGGGATTACACTCACTATTCAGCCCCACATAAGAGTATGGCAAGAATAGATCATATTTTTGTCCCTTCCTCCAATTCTCCTTTAGTCATTAAATCCTCTATTAAAGACTCCCCATTGTCTGATCATTCTATGGTAATAATACATATCAAAGTCGAGACAGGTGGAGTAAGGAACCCCCAATGGCACCTAAATGAATCCCCCCTGAATAATCCAGTACATTGTGTATTGTTAGAAAAGGAACTTAAAGACTATTTTCTTAGGTATGACAATGGGGAAGTCTCTCCCCCAATATTGTGGGAAGCCCATAAAGGGGTTATGAGGGGAAACCTCATACAATTATCAGCCAGGTTGAAACGGGAGAGGAATATTGAAATAGAGAATCTGGAAAGGGAATTTCAAGAACTAGCTAAAACCCATAAAAAGAACCCGACCCATCATTCGTGGACTCAACTGGAAGCGGGAAGAGTAGCCCTGAACCTCGCCCTCACCACCAAAGCTGAGAAACAAATTCAATGGTCCAGGGCTAACTCGTATTTGCAAAGAGATCATATAGGCCCCAAGTTGGCTGCCAGATTGTCACCCAAGTGTCGCTCCTATTCTTTTCCTAAGATCAGGGACCAGGCGGGTGTTCTAACTCAGAACCCAAAACGAATTATGTCCATCTTTCAAAAATTCTACGCTAATCTTTACAACGTAGGGCAAGCGGCTTCCTCCCCTTCGCTCGAAGTCTTTTTGAATTCCATCCCCCTTCCTAGACTGTCGGAAGATCATATAGCTTCTCTAGAGTTGCCCTTTAACGACGCAGAGGTGTTGGAGGTGATCAGAAACCTTAAGAAAGGCTCGGACCCTGGCCCAGATGGCTTCTCCACGGGGTATTACAAAACCTTCGGCCCAGTTATTGTTCCCTACCTAACAAAATTCTTCAATTCTTTAAGATCTGACACAGTCCTTCAAAGTGATTCCAATAGAGCATTCGTGTCTGTCATGTTTTGGACACGGATCAGTACCGTCTGAATTATATCTGTCCCTGGCCTAATTTCAATACAATGTGTATACACACGAGAGAAATCACAGACGCTGATATACAAGTTCAGAGTCAAGAAAGTTCTGCTTTATTGGTTCCTCTTTTTACGCTTATAAAGGGTCTGCTAGACATTACAGGATATGTTTGATAGACGTAATTCAAATGAACATCAAGCAAAGGACATATAAGTTCATGATTGGATGTATCTATGTGATTATAATTTTGTTCCAGGATATGGTAACTTCTGTCTTGGGTGTGGTTCCTTCCCGAAAGCGCCATCTTAGAAATCATCTGTTTCTTCCCTTATTATTTGTTAGTGGCAAACCAAGTAAGAATGAAAGTAATTAATCTGACGAGCATGTCTGAGTAAGGAATATATGTATATAATAGGCTAATAGCATAAATGTGTATAAAGCATGCATGTGACACCATTGAAATAGGCATTTTACTATGACCATTAATTACATCCATTACAGATTCCCCCCTTAAAATGTCTATTTCAATCTATCCCTACCAATCCTAGCTCATCTGTCCTCATGTGCCTTGGAAATCTTTTTCGCCGTACGTTAGACAGGTGATTGCTAATCGACCACCCCCCTTGCCACGGTCTTTGCACATGGGGAAGTCAGATGCTTTCCCTTCCTGCGGCCCTACAGATCACTAGAAGGGGCGGAAAATGTCTGCAATGGAGTATATGGTTTTTCATAGTCTTCCTCGGATCCTATATCCTGGTTCACCAACGTGGGGGTGGTTTGGTCTATTGCTTTCTCCATGAATTTCTTCAAGCAGGGGAGTACACAACAAATCACTAAGGCAAGGAGGATTAGGGTGATAAACACAGTTACCCCTATCTGTGCCAAGACTTTCTGCCACCCACTCATCCAGTTAAAGTATTGATCCCACGGGTCTGTGATACCTGAATTTTTCTTTAGTTCGGCTGACAGGTTCTCTAATTTCTTGAGGGCTAGTGTGACTTTACCATTCGGTCCGGTGTTGCCTGGGATAAAGGTACAGCAGGTGCTGGTTCTATCTATCATAGTACAGACTCCTCCTTTTTCTGCCAACACCATGTCCAGAGCCATCCAGTTCTGGAAGGTCATTTGGGATGCAAATCCTAACTACTCGGCTATCCCTTGGAGTGCATCCCTGGTGTAGTTGACAAACCTCTGTTGGTTATAATATATATAGTTTATCCAGTCTACATTTGTATTGACAGTTATTATGGGTATTAGGGACTCGAAAGCGGCCTTGACCTGGTCCCGAGCCTTGTACTCGTCGGGGACCCCCCTTGGCACTCCAATGGCATCTATATACACATGAGGATCAAGACTTCCAGAGAGAACCTCCCGTTTCATCCTTCTCCCCGGAGTTAGGTTGATATGTGTGCTATCAGTGTCTTCTGTCAGAATATGCAGAGGCATGATGGCCTTTGCAAGGACACACTCTCCTCTCCACTCCCTCTCTAATCTGGTTCTCACTTGCATATCTCCACACACCCAGTACACATCCCCTAGGGATTGGCTTTGGTTTTGTACCAGGCTAGCCGGAATACGACTATAAGAAGCACAGTAACCCTTAGGGAAAGTACCTACTTTCCTACCCCTCCCTGTATAGTGGGCATGACAGGTGTAATTCCCAGGGTATATTGTGATAATTTCTCGAGGTCTTGGAGGCCCGGTATTGATGGGGTATTCTGCCTTCCATTTCTCACACGCTGAATAATCAGTAGAAATGTTAGTGAAGAGGCTTAGGAAACACTCCTCTGCTTCTTCAAGTATGTTTAACGGGACTGTACCTAGGTGTGGTCTGGCACTGCCACAGACATAACAATTGGTCCTATTGTGTTTATTAGCACTGTATCTCATCCACTCTAGCCAGAGATTGACCTCTGAGAAACCGGTTTCAGCTGCTATTGTCTCCTCAAAGGTGGGATCCGCTATTGCGGCCATGTCCCCCAGGGTCCGTACATGGGGCTTTAAAGGATTAGGTTGGGGCTGCCTTTGGACTGGCTGCCATTCATCATTGTTGTACACGTCTTCCAACCTGAAAGATCCTCTATGACCCTGATGACTTCCTCCAAACCACCATCCCAACACATACTCACCCCTATCAGGGGGACTCGGGTTCCGTATGTTTAGAACAAGTGTCATACTGGGCCCCGGCTTGTGTAGGGTGAGACGGGTGAACAAGGGCTCTCCTTGGCTATCCTTACTATCATA
>BLSH010481365.1:13493-27974 GCA_018402905.1 Glandirana rugosa
TATACCAAGGCGAGAAATGTGTGTCAAACGTCTACAAACTTCTTGTCACTATAGTATAGTCACTATATTATAGTGACAAGAAGTTTGTAGACGTTTGACACACACTTCTCGCTTTGGTATACGGACAAGAAGAGATACGACATCAAAGTGTGTGTCTAATGTTTGAAGAACAGTGATATTATATCACTGATATGATATCACTGTTCTTCAAACATCTGCAAACTGTGTGTAAAGAGCGGAACCATATGCCTGTTCTTCTCTATGCTGTACTTTCCCACACACATTCTCGATGTTTGAAGAACAGGTGTATGGTTCCTCCCCGGTTTTAGGTAAAGTGTTCTAAATTATTTTCAGATGTGTGAAGAACAGATGTTGACTTATTAGCGGCTATAATAAAAGTGACACAGACTAAACAGATGTGTGAAGAACAGATGTTGACTTATTAGCGGCTATAATAAAAGTGACACAGACTAAACAGATGTGTGAAGAACAGATGTTCTGTTTGCAGAACAGATGTGCAATTATTCCCGGTTTCATTTAAAGTGACACACAGACTTTAAATAAGTTTACAGAACAGATGTTCACTTATTCCCGGTTTCATTTAAAGTGACACACACATTTTGCAGAACAGTGATATGGGTTCTCCCGGCTTATTTATACTTTTTTGACACAGTTTGAAGATGATTTTAGAACAGTTTTATGGCCTCTACTGTTAATTAATACTTTTCAGACCCAGTTTGAAGATGATCCCCATTCACCTCCATTTTTGCTTTTTTATCTTTTTATTTTTTAAAAAATATTTAAAGTTATTTCCCTGTCCCCATTTCTTTGTAGGGCACTTGTCCCACCCTTACCCCCATTTTCCTTCCTTTTGCAGACCTCTAGGACCTTCCTGGACTTTTTTACAGCATTTTTAAGAATTTTCATTAAAATTACCAGAACCCCGGACCCGAACCCAGACTTTTTTTGAAAAGTCCGGGTTCGGGTCTGGGTCTCGGACACCCCAAAGTTCGGTACGGACCCGAACTTTACAGTCCAGGTTCGCTCAACTCTAATCCCAACAAGAAATGTTAGATTCCCCTATCACAGAGCCAGAAGTATTACAGGCCATTAAATCGCTTAAACCCCACAAACGCCCAGGCGTTTTCTGCTAACTACTATAAGCAATTTATCCCCATCTTAACCCCTGTATTCACCAATGCGTTCAACGCGCTAAGACAAGGACACACATTTAGACCTGAGACGCTAACGGCCTCCATAGCCATGATACCCAAACCAAACTCAGACCATTCAACATGGTCAAATTACCGGCCGATTTCCCTCCTCAACCTCGATATTAAGCTACTGGCAAAAGTTCTTGCCACCAGACCTAACCGTATAATCGGAGAATTGATACACCGCGACCAGACTGGATTCATCCCTGCACGTCAAGCAGGGGATAACATTAGACGAGCATTACTTCTCTCACACATCGCGAAAACGAGACGAATCCCTGCATGTTTTCTATCCCTTGATGTCAGGAAAGCATTTGATATGGTATCCTGGAAATATATGCGATATACTCTACAGCGTTGGGGCATGGGCACCCACTTCCTCTCCTGGATCTCATCTCTTTATACAAATCCTAGAGCATTCGTGAAATACTGTGGTTACAAATCTACTATGTTTAATATTCAAAGCGGGACCAGGCAGGGCTGCCCACTATCCCCGCTGCTATTTTCCCTATGCATAGAACCTCTTGCCCAACTTATCCGGTCGCATCCTGACATCAAGAGAATAGAGCACGGTGGTGTACACAACAAGATCAGCCTCTTCGCGGATGACATCCTGATCTTCCTAACTACCCCGCACATCTCCGCCCCAAACCTTGTCTCCCTTTTGAGCGTATTCACAAGCGTCTCAGGACTACATGTCAACGCACATAAATCTCAAATGACGAACATCTCTCTATCCCCCACCGAAATACAAAACTTACAGACTTCCCTACCTTTCCGATGGGAACCCCAACACATTACCTATTTAGGTATCAAACTCACAGCCAATATCCCCTCCCTGTTTGCGATTAACTACCTCCCCCTTCTCAAAAAGGTGACACATCTCTTGTCCCAATGGTCAACGCTACCCATCTCCTGGTTAGGTAGGGTTAACGTTATCAAAATGGCCATTCTACACAAATTCTTGTATTTATTCAGAGTCCTCCCTATCCCCCTCCCGTCATACCTCCTACGGCTAACACAAAGCAAAATCGCGTCATATATCTGGGGGTCCACAAGACCTAGAATACCTAAGTCAACCTTATATCTCCATAAACTATGCGGGGGACTTGGAGTACCTAAATTCAGCACATATTACCACGCTGCACAGTTGTCGCAGTTACCTAAATACCACGCCGTCCATGAAGCGCCACTATGGGTGGCTATAGAATCAGCCAAGATGGACCCCATATCGGTAGCTAACATGCTCTGGTTGCACCCTGTTGATCGGAAACACATAAATAACCCTATCACTAGACATACGCTTAACATCTGGGATAAGTTAAAAATAATACACAACCTACAGTCCACTCACAACCCTTTATTATCCTTCCTAAAGAACCCGGCTTTTAGTCCTGCATGGGAATCCCCTGCCTCTTTCCATGCCTGGCTCTCTGCGGATCTGTTCCGCTTCCATAAACTGACTACGAACTCATCTTTCCTCCCATTTTCCACACTGTGCAGTTCATACAACCTCCCTAAGACCGAGCTGTTCCACCACATGATAATACGAAACTTCTACACCCCCAACTTAAAATTGGCTCATCGCTTACCCAACTTTCGATTTTCAAAAAATATTGTAGCAAGGACCCCCACGCTAGAGGCATCATATCAGCGTTATATCGCCAACTTAGGGACACACCCGAAAACCCCCCCGCCATCCTATTTAGCTTAATGGGAGCTGGACCTGGGAAACACCTTGGATGCAGCCGAATGGTCCAGTATTTGGTCCGCCACTGCACCAGCTTCTCCCAACATCTTGGCAATTGAGACTAACATGAAGGTCCTTACACGCTGGTACTTAGTACCCACTAGGACTGCAAAGTTCTCTCCAACAGCCTCTGCGCTTTGCTTTCAAGGCTGCAATAGCCAGGTACCCATTTCCACACCTGGTGGAGCTGCCCTATAGCTCAGGAATTTTGGCAAAAAATCTTCGATTTACTGTCTAAAATGTTTGGTAGTACAATCCCAAGAGACCCGACAATCACACTATTAAACCTGAAACCAGACAATTTAACAAGCCCCCAATTTCAGTTATTAATGCACCTCACCACCGCCGCAAAACAAGCGATCGCAAAGGCTTGGAAATCTCCCCTCCTCATTCTTCCTGAAGTTAAAGGCAGGATGAACAAAGCCATGATTCACTCCAAAATGCTAGCCATTGAAGCTAATAAAATTCGTAAATGCGAATCAAAATTGCACCCATGGTTTAAACATAATCTTTCCCCAGACTTCAACGAAGAATTACTATTGCCGTGCTAATGCCTTACCCGTCTGCCTTTACCTGTGCCCCACCACCTTCGCCTCAACGATCCGAACATCCTCCCCTTTTTCATTCTTTCTTTCCTCTCTATTCTGACCTACCCCTCCCTTTCTCTCTGCCTTTCCTTTCAATTACTCTATTGTTTAGTTATCTCTATGTTGGCCTGCAACTGTCATGGAACAACCAGGAACTATCAACGATAAATATATTTGTACCAGTTTCAACCAAATACTTACGTTAGATATGACACTCATACAAGCTGTACCTACATAGACCATTGGTCACTTAACCCTTATAGGAACAGAGCCCAGACCTGTTTCAGGCCATAGCTGCCTACTCTCCCCTAATTAGCTCCGAGAGATAGTAAAGTCTTGAGGCCTTACCCTGTGGGCACAGCAAGTACCCACTGGGGTGCCCCAGAGTGCGGTTTCTCCCAAACTTAAATCTATATCTCTCCCCTCCATCTAAATCCATGATCTGATGCATAACCATGTATACACCAACCCCTTACATCGCTCTGTTGAGTGTCATTCTAGCCTTATACTTGATGCTGTGTCTATACCCGTTCTATGCCATGCACATTCTCTAAGGCCACTTTTTTGTCTTGTTTTGATATGTGTTTAAAACCTCAATAATACTTTAAACTTAAAAAAAAAAATATATATATATATATATATATATATATATATATATATATATATACATAAAAACATTTTTTTCAATCGGCTTTGGCCGATTGATATTCTTCCTCATATTTTTAAGTTACCGTGTTTACGGATGATGAGAATTCATTTCTGGGGTTTTTATTTATTTTTAATTTTTTACTAGTAATGGCGGCGATCTGCGATTTTTAGCGGTACTGCGATATTGCAGTGGACATGTCGGACCATTTTGACACTTTTTTGAGACCATTGGCATTTATACAGCGATCAGTGCTATAAAAATGCACTGATTACTGTGTAAATGCCATTGGCAGTGAAGGGGTTAACCTGGAGGGGGTGCTCTAAGGGTTAACTGTGTTCCCTGGGCGTGTTCTAACTGTGTGTGGGCTGGCCTGGCAGGGGGAGGGGATTGATCACGGCTTCCATATACAGGAAGCCTGTGATCACAGCCCTTCCACCTCTAACAGAACAGAGATCCGTGTTTACTTACACGGACCTCCATTGTTTCACTGTGGGGGGGACATTGCGGGTAGCCGGCGGCTATCGAGTTCACCCTACCTGCTCCCTGCCCCCCCAGAACACAGTGAGTGCACGAGCACGCCTCCGGCGGCGCGCGGGCGCTCACAGTGAGGGATATTGCAGTTTGCGATATCGAGCCACTCTGTCGCTGTCACACTGCGGTTGGTGGTCGGCAAGTGGTTAAACAAGGCTATCTACCCCACAGAGTAGTTCAATGGTATGGATGGTATCACCTTCTGAAAGCTTGCATTGCACTCAGCATTATCTGCTTAAAATATGCAAACGCATATTCACCAATTAGCCAATGCACATCAGTTTGATTGCTTCAATACTTTGAACTCTTTAAATGCATACAATGGTATGTACATATTCAATAGTATACACACTAGTTAACGCCAGTTAATTTGTAGAGAATTAACAGAATAAAAGATTAGTAAATGTATTTTCTATGGCTGGTTGTGGTCAACTCTGTAGTGTAGTGGTTTCTTCTATTACCTTCAAAGGTTACAGCTACGGGTTTGAATCCTACAGATGGTATCGCCACACCTTGCATTGTACTTAGCATTATATGCTGCGGCAGTACCCAGGTCCCCACACACTTTCTATAGCAAATCATTTTCATACAAACCTTCAATGGATTTTGCAGGTTCAAGCCCAATTGACATTAGCTATTCCCACATATGCCGATTAGCAAGGCATATTCGTGGCAATAGCACCATTTCCAGTTTGCAGTATCGCCCAGTTGAAATCCTAATTGACTTAAATGGATGTTATTTTTAGGCGTTGTGCAATCGCATATTCGCGCTATAGTGAATTAGCCCCACACAGTATATGATGGCTGTTTTCATATAAATGTTTTATAATAAAGACTTATACTGTACATGATAAATTAAAAAGCAAGATATTAGACAGACAGAATTTTCCAAAATGTAAAAGAGAGCCCAAGGAGTGTATTTATAAAACATGTGAATTTCACTAAACATTCATTGGTGGTAAATTAATCAATCATTTAACCTGTTAGTGACTGAGGGTTAAACAAATGCCATCGCCTAAACACAGTTTTGCAACTGTACATATCATCACAACTACTTTGTGTATCCAAGTGGATAATACCTTGTTTTTTTTCATGACAAAATGGGCTTTCATTTGGCGGTAAATGGTAACAAATTTCTCTGGATTTTTTTATTATCACGGGAAAACTGGCCCAAAATAGTAAAATATATATATATATTATTTTTGTAGCTGCATATCTCTTGTTATTATTGTACAATTGCAGTGATACCACATATGTGCTTGTTATTTGTTGTTTGTACCTGTAGTAAGGCCCAGAATCAATAGTGAACATTTTGCTTTTTTTATCCTACTTAAAACACACTGTCACTAATTTAAAAAAAAATTAAATTCTACCCAAAATATACCTCGACCTTTGATTCTGACCTTTGACACTGACCTTGACCTTTGACTCTTACCTTGACCCTAACACTAACAATAGCACTTACCTAGATCAAACCTTAATCTAGATTTTTTTTTTTTAATTTTTGCAAACTTTTTTCAATTTACATCTTCAACTCCTGCAAGTGATGCAGAGCAGCAATGGAGACTGGGTAATACCTCTGTAAAACAAAGGATGTTCTAGGCCTAAACACCACCTTGTCTCTCGGCAAAAATAAAAGACTGCAAAAAAGATGGGAAAAATTACATGGGCGAGGGGAAGGGCAGGCAGCAGCAAAAGGATAAGCATAGAATCCTACAACCATAGGCTGCCTACCTTCCTCAAATCTTCCTTTGGATATGAAACAAAAAGGAGAGGTGTTCTGGATCGTGACATCAGCTGTCATAGACTGAAGGTTGTGTTCTGTTTGTGGCTAGTAGATACAATTATTTTACATTTTTTATTTGCATATTTACAAAAATGTTTATACTTTTTATTTATTTTTATTTATTTACTTTTTGATTTGTTCCTTGTAAAGCCCTCTCTGCCTTGGTGATGCAAACATTGGCAGGGAAGGGAAGGAAAGGCAAAGCAAACTAGGTGCTACCATTAAAACAAAAAAAGATCTAGGTATAACACTTCCTGCTTTTGCAAAGCACAGAGGGAATGTCAGGCAGCAGCAAATGGATGGGAGAAATGAAATGGGTAGGGTAAAGGAGGCCAACAGAAAAAAGATAACAGTAGAATCCTACAGCCATAGGCTGCCTAGCATTCCTAAAATATTTGTTCCATGGTGAAACTAATCAGAGAGTAGGGATGGGCCGAATGGACCCCTGTTTGGTTCGCTCCAGAACTTTCGAGCATCGTGAAAATTCGGACCCGATTAACAAACCCCATGAAAGTCAATGGGACCCGAACGTCAAAAATCAAAAGAGCCCATTCTGAAGGCTTATATGAAAGTAATTGGGCATACAATGGTTATAGGGGTCCGGGTCCTGCCCTGGGGGACATGTATCAATGAAAAAAAGTTTGTAAAAAATGTCATTTCTAAATGAGCAGTGATTTTTTGATTTTTAAAGTGAAAGCATAAAAATGTAAAATTCCTTCCAATATAGTGCCTGGGGGATCCCCTTAGTCTACTTGTAAAGTGGCAGATCTGTACTATGTCTAGAATCTGATGCAGCAATAATTGCATTTATAAAGCCAAAAAAAATGACATTTTCCTTGTAAGTTGCCTTTATTTTGCTCAACAACAGCTGGGGAGACATTGTGTATGATGAGGCCAAAAAGTAGTGCACTGGGAACAAGAATAGAGATTTTTTGTATAAATTCTGGTGTCACTTTGACTTTAGATAGAAGTAACGGGTGCGGAAAAATTAGGCTTTGGGTGTCGGTTGTGCCTTCACACCATAACCCTATAGAGGTGCTCTTCATGAAGAAGAATTGGCCTTTCTGTAAAAAAAAATTGCAATGATATGCACCTGTCAAACGGGTGCAGAAAAATTGGTCTTTGGATGTCGGTGGCGCCTTCCCACCGTAACCCTATAAAGGTGCTCTTGTTGAAGGCAAAAAAATTGCAATGATATGCACTTGTCAAACAGATGCTGGAAAAATTGGTCTTTGGATGTCAGCGGCGCCTTCTCACCATAACCCTATAGAGGTACTGTTGATGAAAGCAAGAATTGGCCTTGCTGTAAAAAAATTGATGATATGCACCTGTCAAACAGGTGCAGAAAATGTACTATTTAGGTGTCGGTGGTGCCTTCCCACCGTAACCCTATAAAGGTGCTCTTGTTGAAGGCAAAAAAATTGCAATGGCGTGCACTTGTCAAACAGGTGCTGAAAAATTGGTCTTTGGGTGTTAATTGTGTCCTTGAAACCTATACCAAAAACATTCTTTCAGATGAAATGATTGGACACCCTCAAAGCTAGGCAGCCTCAAAGTCCTGCAGAGATTGCACATCCCAAAAACTCTTAATCAGTGACATCGGCATCAGGGGCTTTATAGCTGGTAATCCGGTAATCCAGGACTGATTCCAACTGAAAAAAGTCAAATGGAGTCTCTGGACAGACGCGTTCTAGGATCAGTAACGAAACCTCCTGCAGCACTGAATGCCCGTTCTGAAAGCACGCTGGATGCAGGGCAGCCTAACAACTCAATAGCATACTGGGCAAGTTCTGGCCAGTGGTCTATTCTCATGACCCAGTAAGCCAGTGGATTGTCAACTGGAAAGCTCTCCATCTTTGTTTTGGCCCCGAGGTAATCTTCCACCGTGTGATGCAGACGCTGCCGATGGGATGTGGAAGCTGATAGCTTTGGGCAGCGAGGACTAAAAAAATTACGAAATGCATCACTTAGGCGGACGCCTTCTACAACGCTCCTCTCTTGACCAACAGAGGCCTCAAAACTACATTTTCCACTACACTGTAACCTACTGGAGTCAGGAAAAATGTTCAATAAAATCCTCTTTAACGTGTCCTCAAGAGATTTAATCTTCTGCACTCTCTGCAGGATAAGTTCTGAGACCTTCCCCTTATAACGGTGGTCAAGGAGGGTTGCCAACCAGTAATGATCTTTCTCCTTTATGTCACATAAGGGGGTACCTGATGTTCATAGGACAATTCTGCAGAGGAAGGCATGGAGGTGGTCTACAGCTGGTAGTGTGCTTCTGGTAGATGTGCTGCTAGGAGCTGGGACACCCTGTGCTATACCATCATTCCTATCTGTGGAGGCTGCTGAGAGGTCATGACTCGGTATAGCAGGGGCAGACTGAAGTGGGTAAGGAGGATTAGGAGAAGGGACAGACTTATGTCCCTTTTGTGTGGCTTTTAGGTGCTCTTGCCAAGGGGCCGAATGGTTGGACATTAAATGCCTTGTTAAGCATGTGGTACCCAAATAGCTGGTGTTTTTGCCACATTTTATGTGCCTGAGACAGTTTGCAGATAGCAACAATGTGATCTGCTGCAGATGTGCTGAAAATGGCCCAGACAGCTGAGCTTTGGGAAGTGGGGGAGATAACAGCTGCAGAATGTGATGGAATAGGGTGGCTGCTCTCTACTCTTTATTATTGTTGGCCTCACCTTCAGTTTCCTCCTCTGCTCTATCAGGCACCCGTGTCGCATCAGTGACCTCATCATCATAAACTTGCTGTAATGCACACAGAACTACATTGCGTTAAACTGGCAGTAACGCACACACAGATGTATATGGTGTTAAACTTGCAGTAACACACAAAACTATATGGCGTTAAACTGGCAGTAACGCACACAGAACTATATGGCGTTAAACTGGCAGTAAAGCACACAGAAGTAAATGGCGTTAAACTTGCAGGAACGCAATCAAATATACGATGTTCAACCATCACTACACTGACACTATCTGAACTGTCCCTACTCTAGCTATACACTAATATAAGGATTAGTGACACGGTCTCACTACACTACACTGAAACTATCTGAGCTGTCCTTACTCTACATATACACTAATGTATGTATGAATGACACAGTCTCACTACACTACAGTGAAACTATCTGAGCTGCCCCTACTCTAGCTGCACACTATGCAAAGCTGAATGATGGTCCTCCTCACTACACTGATGCTATCCCTAGACTGACATTAAATTAATATTCTACACTGACAATTGAAGCACAATAGCACAGTATAGCACACTAAAAAATAGCACTGAACAGAGCCCTATTCTAACTCTCTCCACGCCAAAATCACACAGAAAATGGCTGCCATTGAAGGAATACTTTTATACTGTGGGGCGGGAATAAGCCATGATTGAATAAAGTCATTATGACAGTGTACAATCATGACTCAGACAGTGCTCTGTGACCTGATTGTCTGAAGCTTTCACTGCTTCAGCCAATCAGGGCTTGCAATGTACTGTTCAGCGCCGTAATACATTGCGGTCCATTTGGGGGGCCGAACAAACCTTGAACATCTCGTTTGTTCGGCTATTTGCTGAACGCCCGAACAACGAAAGTTCGGCCCGAACTTAGGCTTGGGCGAACCATTCGCCCATCCCTATCAGAGAGAAAGTCTGGTGAATTAAGAGACTGCAGAGGACATTGTAGTATAAAATTGGCCAGCAGCACGACAATTTAAATAGCAATTTTTGGCCCACATTTACTGCACACAGAGAGCAGGGTAAGGGCACTCTGATTAGATGCGAGAACCTCAGTGGGGGTTCCCATGATTAGCTTCAAGAGGACGACCCCTTGAATGCAAAAGGAGAATCAAAAGGAATCTGCTGGCAATAGCAGCCTCTGCATGTAAACTTTAATGCAGCAATCACATGCAAGTGATTGGCCCAGGGCCCAGGCAGTCTGCATCCAGGGGCAATCACTCGCATGTGATCGCTGCGTGAGCTTAAAGGGTAACTCCAGTCAAAAATGAAATTTTTCCTGTTAATAGTATGTGAAATATCTTAATCTTTGATATTATTCATTTTCTGGTTAGCTGACTGTTTAGCTTAGAAAGTCTTATCTAAGCCAAACAATCAGCTTCTTCCTGTTCATCACCGACAACACTATTTCCCTTTATCTGAATTTGCTAAGCTGTCTTTCACTTCCTGGAAACCTTGTCGCTCATTCTTAGACAAGGCATGCCTAGACCTGCCCAGCCCTGCCCCACCCCACCCTCACCCCACCCTCACCCCTCCTATCCTTCACAGAATATGATCTCCTCCTGTCTTCATAGCCTTGTTCTGGCTGGCAGCTTCTCCTGAGAGAGAGAGAAAAACAGAGAGAGAGAGAGAGAGAGGGAGAGAGAGAGAGAGAGGGGGGAGGGCAGGCTTTGTTTCCAAAGTCACATGACAAGTCGCACTAGTGGAAACTGAGCCTTAGTGTGGTTGCCTGTACTATAGTGATTGCAGACAGTGAGATGAGACCCCAGAGCACTTCTAGCTACACTGACAGTCCCCCCTGTGTCCAGCTCCCTTCTCCTATGCACAGCTATACTGTATATGTGCGCTGCACCCTCCAGACCCCTCCGGGTCCTGTGTGGATGGGTCCCCCTGTGTCCTGTGTGGATGGGTCTTGTTTTATTTGTACAATAGGAAGGGGGGGGGTTGTGGGACTTTAAATGACGCACACATGTTATCAGAGCAATGGTATTTATTGAAAAAAGAAATATATAAATGAAGAATATTGATATATAATAAAATTCATCATATCAGTACATTGTAAACTATTCATACGCATTTACTGTACATACACCTTGAGCATCTAGCCTCTCAATTTCAATTAATAGATATGAAAAAAAATGACAAGTTCATTATTCATAAAAAGAAGAAATTATTAATTGCATGATGAATTTTGGCACGGCATATGACAGTTCTACACGTTTTGTGGAAGTTAATACCCACTCAAAAGCATGCATGTGACTAGTAGTTGTAATTAATAGAAAATGCATATAGTAATATACAAGTGGTATCACCATTAAACAAATTTGGGGATTATGGAATAAAGTTGAAAGATGTTTAAAGCCAACATACCTGCAGCCATGGCCGCACAGTGGGGCACACTGCTGGAGACCGGGTACACTCCAAGGGGTTATCTCTCACAGGAGCTTCATTTTCTCATGAATTAGGATGTACAAAGCCTCCTTACTGATGAAAGAACCTATGATCAGCTCCTCCCATTCTGTATACGCCCACTGGCTACACAGGGACAGTGCCCCTCCCTGGGAGTGATGTCATTAGCCTTCAGTAACCACACCCGCTTGCTGCTTTTAGACTTAGAATGAAGTAGAATTGAAGTGATGTGACGGCACTGGATGCTGCAAAATAAAGGTAGAAAAACTGTGATTTTTTCATTTTGAGGCACAAGGCTGAACTTATCTCACATTGATGATTGCAGGGGAGTATTTAAGTATTATGTTGACCTTCCGCTTTAACCCCTACCTGTGCTCACATGTGATTGCTGCATTAGAGAATATGTGTGAGTGGCCATGATTAACTGTGGGAACTGGCAGCCTCCTATTGCTTCTAATGGGGCTATTTCCTGCAGCTAATCTTGAGAACCCTCACTGGGGTTCTCACATCTAATCAGATTATGGATGCATTCACAGGTGTGAATGCACCTAAAATTACAAGAATAAAAATAACACAGATGACATGACAGTCTACAATTTACCAGCTGTCCTTAAAGTGGTTGTTACCTCAGTAAAATCCTCTCATCTCCTCTGTGACATAACATTATGTGCCCCTGTGCCTGTGTTATATAAAAAAAAGCTGCCAATCTGTACCTATATCAGAGCATTTTTCTGGTGCTCTCGTGACTCCTCGGCTCTCTCCTCTCCCCGTCTGACAGCTATAGCGGGTGGGGCCCAGCACTGCCACTGATATCAGCTGGGGAGGAGGAGAGGAGAGAGAGCCGAGGAGTCTGATATAGGTACAGATCAGCAGATTTTTTATATAATACAGACACAGGGGCACATAACTTTATGTTACAGAGGGGATGGGAGGATGATAGCAGCAGGAGAGGTGGGGGCAGGCACTGACACAGAGCAGACAGGCAGGCAGGGGGAGAGGAGGATAGAAAAGGACAGAGTGGCGTGGCCTGGCACACGGACGAGATGGCTGCCTAAAAAGAGAGCTCCGGCCTCACAGGGGAGAAGCCTCGGTTATTTAGCGCTTCAATGACAGCTATGGGCAAGATTGGCAGATTGGCATGCACCTCCTTCCTCTGCTACCCTCCATCTTCTATACACTCTACATTAGGGCGAGAGACCAAGACGAAATCCGCTTTAACGGCACAGTGGTTAAGATTTTTCAGGACTTATCACAGATAACCCTCAACCACCGTAGAGCTCTCCGCCCTATCTTAGAAGCTTTGAAGGAGCGCAGGATTGTCTACAAATGGCGCTTTCCGTTCGGATTATGCGTGACGGTCCAAGGACGCTCGTTCACGATGCATACCCCGGCTGACCTGCAACAATTCTACGACTTTACAAATATACCAGAAATTCCAGTCCCCGAGTGGTACAGAGAATTCCTGATCCCAGACGCCTGGAAGGATCATCTCCTGCCGACCACAGACCAACGCATGCCAAGACGGCGTACTAACCTCACACCTTACCGAAGGGACAGAAGGGAGCTGAACGCTGCAGCTATCCCCGCCATCGCAGAGGAACAGATGGCCGAAGATTAACTCAGAGGAGGAACGATCTGCAGATGAAAATCCCCAACACTTTTCCCTCATTGCTGAACGATACCCCGAACCTAAGAAAAGCATGTTGACTCCATGACATGAGCTCAAGCAAGCAACGCACTGTGAACTTCTTCGTACACTCCCTAAAGATCGTTTCCGCACGAACACTTCAATCACTCCTGCAGAAGACTCGGATCACTTTATCTGCCCCCCTCGGCCACTCCACTGGTGAGACCTGAGTAAGACTACTGTTAATGTGAGATCCCCGTGGCTATACTTCTCCTTGCTTAGTTAGCTGCATAGCTCCTGCCCAGAGATTTCCTCATAGCCTTAGTTTCTTATTCCCTTGATGCTACCCATACTCCCAACATTTTTCCATATATGCCCCCTCCCATGTCGCCACGTGAGGACGGGCCACTTTAGAACAATGAACTGGAGTCAGCTCCCTCCTTAAGATTCTTGTTATAAGATTTACTGGTGACGAGACACTAGACGAGGCCGGCTGAGCAAAGAGCTCGCCCTACTATTAGACGGGTGGGATACAAAAAGAACATAGTTAATGGAAGAGTATCTTACCCGTCACTGTCAAACTCATCCCATATCCTCCTGCCATTATAACATATCAAAACTATTAGATCTCTCCAAATCTTGTTCCCCTCATTTCCATTGCCTTGGAAAGGCTCACCCGGCCTTGTCTGTCTCCTGGGATACCATTGATTAACTATTATGATTGTGATGTTAACTCTTACCAATGCAGACACAGAGGGTGTTATTTGTAGTTCAAGGTTTACTGTTGACTTTTGACCCCCAGTTTCTCTATAAGAGGCTTCTCTCCTGCCGGAGAGCCGTCTCTGTCCCCTGAGTGCCGAACCACCAACCCACCTATCAATCCAGCCCCTCCGGATTGTCCTTAGAGAGACCCCCAGAACTTAGTGAGGTGGGCTTTCTAGCCTAGTAATCACTAAAAACCCTCTCTTTTACCCCTGGTGACTCACCTCCTTCCTCTGTTACCCTCCATCTTCTATACACCAATCCACTTCCCTCCCCCCCCGCTCCCCTTCCCCCCTAACATTAGCAGACTACTCGCCTGATTTATCCCACCATGCAAGACTTTTACACATTAAAAATTACTTCCCTAAATGTCCAGGGCCTAAATACACCCGAAAAAAAGATCTCTTACTCTCAGAGAACTAC